>OX438710.1:16000000-16600000 GCA_949316375.1 Mythimna vitellina | reverse complement strand
AGATACTGCGATTCAGGATTCTGTACTATGTGAGGCCATGAATCACACACTACACTACACACTAAAGTCAATCACTACAGTCAATACAGTCACTACAGTCAATATTAAATTTAAGCCCTCGTCATTGGACTATTTAGTCTACGAAAAAAAACTAGTCATACGAAAAAAAATGGGCAAGTGCGAGTCGGATTCGCGCTCTGAGAGTTCCGTACAAACTTACCCATGAAAACAGTTCAATTCCCGAATTGAGTTACGAAGATTTTTCGAATCGGAGTTTTTTTTATGTGGCGTGATTGTAAATTTACGGTTTTCATATTTTTTACTATACTTGTGCTATAAGTTCTGGCTTCGTGCCAAATTTCAGGATTCTAGGTCAACGGGAAGTACCCTATGAATTTTGATTCTATTGAAAGTGTCGAAATACACGTTTTTTGCGACATAAAGGGCCGTATCTTTTTTTCGTTAACTCAGGAAGTTTGATATTTTCACAGCTTTAAGGGACCGCAGACTTAAGTATATGGTTTTAATTTCAACTCAATACCTCCACGCGTTCCCGAGATAAAGGGTCTTGACAGACAAACAGACGGACATCAAAGTGATCCTATAAGGGTTCCGCTTTTTCCTTTTGAGGTACAGATCTCTAAAAACCCCTTTTTCGTATCTGGCAATATTTATTTACTCTCTGTCCAACATGAACGGCTTTGCATTTCGATTTGATCCTACGACGTTATCTTGTTTGTTATTTTAAAAGTTAAATTAGATTCAGACATTGTGGTGTTTGCTTTAAAATATTAAATCCATTGCAGTCGCCATGTTTGAGTACAAGAAAAACATTGAGTTTATTTTGTATTTGTTTGGGATTGAAGTTTATTGACAGATGAACCATCTGTTGAAGTTTTTGGTGATTAATATTCTCTTTATGATTGAGGGACTTATAGCATGTCGGGTTGATGTCCGCAACTCCAAGACTTTTTTTTAAGGATGACTTCCATAGTCTTTCAATGACTTCTCTCACGTTAGGCTTTTACTGACTAGAGCTTAACCTATCTTCCTTTCCGCATGACGCGGGTCCTCACCGGACACGGTAAGTTCGGGAGGTTCCTGCACCGGATTCGTGCGGAAACGACGCCCGGGTGTCGCCACTGTGTGGCCCACCCGGAGGACACGGTGGAGCACACGGAGCAACGCCGTGACCTCGTGAGGGCAATCGGCGGCGGTGATCTCTCGCGCCGGGCCTTGGTTCAGGAGATGCTCCGGAGCGAGGAGGAGTGGCAGGCGGTCGCCTCTTTCTGCGAAGCAGTAATGCTAGCTAAGGAGGCGGCCGATCGCGTGAGGCAACGGTCCTTACGCTCCAACCGCCGCCGGGATTCCGATCCCGATTTCCGGCCACCGTAGGCGCGGGCTTGCAGACGGCGAGCAATGGGTGGCTCGCCGTCTGACCGTCCGGTAACCGTCCGGACCGAGCCCAAGTCGTCGACGGCGCGTTTTGTTCCACGCGCGCCTCAAGGAGATGTCAGCAAATCGTAGGGGCCCAGCAGGGTCGAAGCCTACTGGGGCCACGGGTAGTGTGAAAGCGGAACCCGGGGCCCTGGGACGAAGGCAACGAAGGAACAGGAGTGGGTTTTTAGTCAGTAAGAGTCTGACACTATCTCCCGCTCCGCCCAAGAGCGGGGATGTCATAAGGATGATTTTCCCACCCAATAAAAAAAAAAAAAAAAAAACCTATCTTCCTTCTTTGACTTGCGTTCCAGGATTTTTCCCTTTCGGAAGTCAACGATGGCGCCAGTAGGCTTTGGCCTTGTAGGGGACCTACGATTTTGCTGACATCTCTGCAACTCCACGTCTAAAGCGTATATTTTGGGTACCGGTGACACAAATGTGTCATTCGATCTATCCCAGTTACTCAAGAAAGGCTAGCAACGCCCTGGTCTTACTAACCATTTCGCGGAGGGTACGTGAGTTCTTGAAGTACTTTGCCTTATATCCAGCGATCACTGGTCAGCTTAGAATCATATGAGCTGCTGTCTCGTTCTCCTCTAAGCATGCTTTATAGAGTGTATCAAGACATACTGACTAAAAACCACCTGAATTCCTTCTGTTGTATTTTGCGTTCCAGGGCTGCAGTGATTCTTTTGAAGTAACCCGTAGAGCTCTAAGGCAAAGCAAAGCATTCTAACGTTAGATTTTTTTTGAGATCCGGGTGGGCCACACAGTGGCGACACCCGGAGGACACGGTGGAGCACACGGAGCAACGCCGTGACCTCGTGAGGGCAATCGGCGGCGGTGATCTCTCGCGCCGGGCCTTGGTTCAGGAGATGCTCCGGAGCGAGGAGGAGTGGCAGGCGGTCGCCTCTTTCTGCGAAGCAGTAATGCTAGCTAAGGAGGCGGCCGATCGCGTGAGGCAACGGTCCTTACGCTCCAACCGCCGCCGGGATTCCGATCCCGATTTCCGGCCACCGTAGGCGCGGGCTTGCAGACGGCGAGCAATGGGTGGCTCGCCGTCTGACCGTCCGGTAACCGTCCGGACCGAGCCCAAGTCGTCGACGGCGCGTTTTGTTCCACGCGCGCCTCAAGGAGATGTCAGCAAATCGTAGGGGCCCAGCAGGGTCGAAGCCTACTGGGGCCACGGGTAGTGTGAAAGCGGAACCCGGGGCCCTGGGACGAAGGCAACGAAGGAACAGGAGTGGGTTTTTAGTCAGTAAGAGTCTGACACTATCTCCCGCTCCGCCCAAGAGCGGGGATGTCATAAGGATGATTTTCCCACCCAATAAAAAAAAAAAAAAAAAAACCTATCTTCCTTCTTTGACTTGCGTTCCAGGATTTTTCCCTTTCGGAAGTCAACGATGGCGCCAGTAGGCTTTGGCCTTGTAGGGGACCTACGATTTTGCTGACATCTCTGCAACTCCACGTCTAAAGCGTATATTTTGGGTACCGGTGACACAAATGTGTCATTCGATCTATCCCAGTTACTCAAGAAAGGCTAGCAACGCCCTGGTCTTACTAACCATTTCGCGGAGGGTACGTGAGTTCTTGAAGTACTTTGCCTTATATCCAGCGATCACTGGTCAGCTTAGAATCATATGAGCTGCTGTCTCGTTCTCCTCTAAGCATGCTTTATAGAGTGTATCAAGACATACTGACTAAAAACCACCTGAATTCCTTCTGTTGTATTTTGCGTTCCAGGGTTGCAGTGATTCTTTTGAAGTAACCCGTAGAGCTCTAAGGCAAAGCAAAGCATTCTAACGTTAGATTTTTTTTGAGATCCTACTGTAATTCTGGCTAAGATGTTTTCTTATACTACTGAAGCACAGGATTGTTGTTATTGGTTGTTGTTTTGTGATTTACTTAATTTCGTATTAAAAAGTACGCACTATAGTCTACTTCACAGAAAATCTTCAAGAGGAAACCTGACCTAATCCTTTGTTTACAAGATTTTAGTACTTGTGATTTTCTCTTGTAGTTTTTTCTAGCGTATTTGTTCGCCACTTAGTTAAGTACTAAGATCACATTATATTCACACAGAGATCACAGTCACTAAAGGACTACTTCAACATGTTTACTTGTTTGTCAGAAGTGAGAAGTATCATTGGCCATAAAGTGTATGTAAACTATGTCACTATGTATTCCTTCTCTATTTGAGAAGTTTTCTCTCTGCACTAAGGGTTATGATTTATTTATTTAATTTTGAGTATTTTCTCTTTCTAAGTTTTGAGAGAAAAGAGGGGGCAGATAAAAACTTTGCTTAGTATGCTGACAAAGGCGGGGGGGAGGGTAATTCTGCTTACACTGAAATTTGCCCTAAGACAATTCATCAACATTGTCGTGCCCGTGTCCTATATAATTTGGGGTCGGAGCAAAACTTTTTTTCTTCAATTCTATCCTGTCAACCCTCACGCTATCACTGATTTCCTCTACTTCCATATCACTCCTCACACAATCCATTCAACTTTTCTTGAGCCTCTGTCTCCCTGTCCTACCATCCACAAGTATATTCTTAACTAAGACTCTGGGCTCTAAGACAGTAATAGCTGTTTAATCAATCTGCCTGCCTCTTCCTAACTGTGTTGGGATTGGTTCCCAGTCTAACCAGATACAATTTAACTAATACCAATATCGTATATGGAGCGACATCTATCTCTGTGGTATGTTGGACAAGAAGATACCGCGCAGTTTCCAAAATACTGCCCAGACGAGTTGGATTTGATGATTGACCTCTTACTGAAAGTTAGACCTACCCAACTGGATTGTTTGTGCCAGGTAAATGTAATCGTCTACCACTTCGAGTTAGTGTCCGGTCTTGATCGGAGTGGGTGCTACATGAAGACGAAAGTCTATGCCCAGTCCGGAATGGAAAGGGCTATGCTCGGAATTTTCTGCCGATGACCAAGACGTAAATAGCTCTTTATTGTACACCATAAAAATACAGTAGGAGGAGGAAACTGATGATGTTATGAAAAGGTCTGAGGTAATGGTAAGGTGTATGTAGGTTAATGACATTAACTGGCATAAACCCAAACTCCGAAATGCTAGCAGCTTCCGAGAAATAGCTTATAACTCTGTCGCGTTGGAAGGTCTCCCACAAGGTAGACCGACGACCTGGTGAGAGTCGCTTGAATGCGATGTATACGAGACGCACAGGACCGGTCGTTGTGGCGACGCTTGGGGAGGCCTATGTCCAACAGTGGACGTCTTTCGACTAAAAGAAATGATGATGATGATGACTTCCTATCTGACTTCCACAACCCAGTAATTGGATAGCACGATTCCCCTGAGCAAAACAAGCTGATATTATAACGAAACTTGCCTGAAGAAATGTTCTAAAATAGATTTCAAGTAGTCAATGATACTTTAATACGAATTCAACGACCAACAATTTGTATGAGTCGTTTCAAGCGTGTCGTTAGATACTATTTGTTTTTATGTCTCTACATATTGGAGTTTGTAAGATTTTCATTGTGAATAGTTTTGGGCAGTGGAGTAATCTAGCCATATTCAATAGTTTAAATTGCCTAATTCAGTGTGTTTTATGTGAAAAGTTACGTTTTGGTGATAAGAGGGAACAATAAAGAGTTAATTTCATGAAATGGTTTAAATCACC
Source organism: Mythimna vitellina (assembly GCA_949316375.1). Lineage (NCBI taxonomy): Eukaryota > Metazoa > Arthropoda > Insecta > Lepidoptera > Noctuidae > Mythimna > Mythimna vitellina. The sequence goes on along the minus strand of OX438710.1, from coordinate 16,594,902 downwards.
AAAACTCTGTGCACGATGCTTTGCGCTAGAAAATTTGTTTACCATCTTTGTCATCATTATCATTTCTATCGAAAGACGTCCACTGGCGGACATAGGACTTCCCCAGGTATCGCAACCAGGACTGGTTCCGTGCATCTCACATCCATCGGATTCCCGCGACACTCACCATGTCATCAGTCCACCTTGTGGGAGGCTTCCTAGAAGACACACACATCAACCAGCTGTGTGTAAAGTGTGAGTTGATAGAATCAGTTAAAAACATAATTTCCACTTCAGCCAAAGTCGTAAAGAATAATGTGTGCTCTATTCCTAATAACTGTAGTAGGTTACGCTTTAGAAATTAGGCATTAATAATTAAATAAATTTGGGAACCGCATCACATTACACAGTTAGGAGACAGGATTTAAGCCGACGTATTTCCATCTCATTACTTTTACTCATTATGTCGACAGTTATCGATTCTTGTTTCGAGTCAAAAGTGGGTAAAAATAGCCCCGTGTGCTTCCCAACACAGAACAGGGAATGGCCTCACTGGCAGTGGTTACAGGTTAATTCTATAAAAACAAATATTCAAATAAGTAGCACTTTTGTGCTATATTTACAAAATTCTGATAGAAGAAAATTGCTTTGCGTTTTCAAATATTGACATGAAATCGGAATCGTAACCGTAGGGGCCCAGCAGGGCCGAAGCTTACTGTGGCCATAATTTTGCTTCTGAAAGGAAAACCTGAAGTCTGAAGTATAGGAAAAAAAAGGAACATAGGAGTAGATTTTAGTCAGTAAAAGTCTGATACGCCATCGAGCTCAGCCCTAGAGCAGAAGTCATTGGATTATTACTCAACCAAAAAAAATAAAAAATCGAAAGTTTATATTAAGAAAAATAGTTATGACATACTATCAGAGACAGATAGAAAATCATATCACATCATACTGCATATTAATATTATAAAACCAAAAGTTTTTGTGTGTGTTTCTTACTTTTCACGCTGAAACTGCTGAAGAGGTTTGGATAAAATGTTAATTTATTTATTAAATGCTATATGCACACAAAAGCTAAAAGCCTTAATGCCTCTAGGCATTTTCTACCAGTCAACCTTTAGGTGATGCAGAGAAAAATAGTGGTAGATCTATGCAATAAAAAAGAAAAAACATAAACAAAAAAAAAAAAATACGGGCAGAAAATGTCCTGGAATAGCACATAGGATACATTTTATTCCGGGTGTGTCCCTTAGGATAATTTTCTAGTTTCACGTGGGCAAAGCTGCTGGCAGAATCTAATTGCAAATGACATGCCCGAGCAATGTGCGTTGAGCGTATTGTTACAGGCTGTCATTCATAAAGTAGACGGTAGTCACTGATACACTTTGTTTGCTGGAAAAGTTTTGACGTGCCGACTCTAGTAGACTCAGTGGTCTATGGTTATACCCTTTGTTGTTGTGTCTATTATGTATAAGATGCACTTTAGCTGATGGCTCGGGTTGATGTGTGGCAACCATTTTGTTAGATTTTTCGATCGGCGTGAGGAGAGATTGGATGTTGGATCGGTTGATGGTTTTGTTTGAGTATTACGTAATTGGTGGAATATATGAGTGATTGCAGCGGTGGGTTTAGGGTGTTCTGATAGATCATTGTTACTCGTTTTAATATCATATTTTTGGCCGAGTTTTTGGTCTAGTGGTTTGATTCTTATGTCAGGTAAAATTCTTATAACAGGTCCTCAAATAACTACTTTCACTGGATAGTGCGAGAGGGAGTATCAGATTTTACCTACCTGTGTTTCTTCAGTTTTTTTCTTTGGGTTCCAGGACTGTGGTGACTCTTTCGCACAATCCCACAGCCCTGCAGGCCACGGCCCTGCACGGGTTCCTTGCTCAATTTCTAATTATGACAGAGTCATAGGGTATTTCTCGGTAGCTGCTAGCATTCCGGAGTTTGGGTTTATGCCAGTTAATGTCATTAACCTACATACACCTCACACCTTTACCTAACATCATCATTTTTCTCCTCCTACTGTATTTTTATGGTGTACAATAAAGAGTATAATCTATTTATCTTGTCCCATTTTTCTTGGGGTAGATGCAACAGGTTTTTTCTTCCATTCTATTCTGTCAATCGTCAAGCTATCATACGTATGTCGCATCTTTATCACTTACAAAATCCATCCATCTGCGGGATGAATAGAGACCCTTCCTCTTCACCCTTCTTCTTCACGCTTCCTTTTCACATAACCATACCATATAGATAACCGATAGGCTGTGAAATAGTTTAAAGTGCTAAGGGCAACCGAAACGCAAGTGTGTTTCAGTCAGTAAAGGGCTGATACTCCCTCTAGCTCTATCATGGATTTCTCATCTCAAAAGCAAAGCCCATAAAAACTTTTTGGTCACTGGCGCCTCTGCACAACATTTTCCACACCACCACCTTCATCTGTTCATCATCGTTTCAGGCAAAAGACGTCCATTGTGGGACATAGGCCTCCCCCAAGTGTCGACATAATGACCAATCCTGTGCGTCTCGCATCCGTCGGATTTCCGCGACCCTCACCAGGTCATCGGTCCACGTTGTAGGAGGCCTTCCTACGCTGCGTCTTCTAGTACGTGGTCGCCACTCCAGAACCTTTCGTCCCCATCGGCAATCTGTTCTGCGAGCAATGTGCCCTGCCCACTTCCACTTAAGTTCTTCATCTGTTATTTCAGGCAAACACAAGATTAATTTTTATATGACGCAAAGCTTACTGGGACCATGGCTTGACTTTCGAAAGGGAAATCCGTGGTCCTGGAACGCTAGGTAAAGAGACACACATAGGTGTGGTTTTAGTCAGTAAGATTCTGACACAGCTTCTCGCTCCTCCCAAGGCGGGAAAAGTTATTGGATGATTTCCCACCTTAAAAAAGCGCCTTTAAGTTTTCAGACACAATTTTCATTGGTGCAAACATGCCAACAGAACATGGAAAGAATTACGCTTAATCTTAAGAGAAAGGGCAAATTAAGCCTTAAATTCATCCGAGGGAAAACAAAAATAGCGGACGTAGCATAAAACATCAAAAAATTAAAATGGAAATGGGCGGATCATCAAGTCAGAAGGAGAAATAGGCTAAATTAGTAGCCGAATGGTACCCCAGAGAAAGCAACTGGAAGAGAGGACGCCCGATAAGATGGTGGAACGGCGAAAACGGGGCCAGTGTAGTGTGTAGCAGTGAGGAAGAACTGTGGAAAAATATGGGGAAGCCTATGCTAAAACAAAACAATCTTATATTTTATTGTATATATAAACAGTATATTATATTGTTAATAAAGGCTATTATTATTCCTATTATTATATAATAACTCTTTAAATAAAACAAATGACGGCCACAACTCAACTGTCACAGTTCATTTTATTTCTTAAACTAGACACACATTAACACAAATGTTTTTCCTGTGCGCTTCTCGGCTTTAAACTAAACGGGGGCGACAGAAATATATATCATTATAATTCGCGGTTGCTGTCGCTACACGGAATACTGTATCTGACCTCATTTGATCCGGAACGGAATCGAATTTAATCTGTAGGAATGTAATCCAGAATCTACAGTTGTTTTGACGATATTTTCGGCCAGTTGTTTTTAACAATCTGACAAGTTCATGGGTTTAAATTGAATCGAAAGTGGTTTTCATAAGTGCAGTGTGCGTCGGCATGGCATAGTTTAATTTTGCTCTATCATCGTAGCACTATACGTATGGCGATGTTTTTTTTAAATGTGGGAAACTATCTAATGACTTCTCCCGTTCTAGTGCGGAGCGGCGTGTCAGACTTTTACTGACTGAAACACCACTTATGTTCTTTCTTTGCCTTGCGTACCTGAACCCCACGTTTCCCTTTCGGAAGGCAACCCATGGCCCCAGTATGGGCTTGTGTCCTGCTGGGCCCCAACGATGTACGATGGCGATGCACCACCGGCACATGGTGGACATATCACCCATATGCACAAAAAGTTTTCGGAATACTTTCGGATTCATTGTATGTACAGCTAAGGCGTGGAAATTTGCCGTAGTAATAGGTTATTTTTACACATGATTGCTCCATCATTGTCCACATAATCGTGGTCACTTAGTAACTCACAACTTGATAATGTCCAACATCGCATTGTGGCTCAGTTTCTAATAACTTGAGTCAGACCTCGGTAAAACAATGATAGTACTTAAAAGTATTTTTAACAAAGCTATCATGTAGATCATTATCATAATTCCACCTGCTGGATATAGGCCTCCTCCAAGTGTCACCACAGCGACTGGTCCTGTGCATTGTGCGTCCATCGGATTTTCACGATCTTTGATTCTTCACGATTTTTTACCAAATCATTGCCAACTCCAACTTGTAGAATATCTTCCAACGCTACCTCTTCCGGTATGCGGGCACCACTCCAGAATGTTTCAGCTCCATCAACCAGCTGTTCTGTGAGCGATGTGCCCTGCCCACTGCCACTTAACTATGGCCATTTTTCAGGCGATATCAGCCACACCATTGCTACAGAACCTTACGCACATTTTATATGGTAAGCCTTTTACTAGCATTTTGGTTGTGTTTGTTGTAGGCTCGCGAGTGCATGCCTCGCTTTGATATGAGAGGATTCACTCAAGTTTTCAGTAAAAAAGTCCCGGTCTGTTTCAATTTCATTATTCGGGTACAGTATTTTTAGCTGTAGATACAGGCTACTTTTTTATACTTCCTATTGACACTACTTCGATAGTGATAGTGAGAGCAGTGGTGGCCGAGTGGTAACGGCCCCGATTTACAAGTTGTAGGTCGCGGGTTGAAACCCAACCAGGAGCATTACTTTGTGTAATTCATTTCATCACCACTGCTCTCAAAACGGTGAAAGAAAACATCGTGAGGAAACCGGCATGTAATAGAACCAAAAATTCAAAGACGTGTGACATTCACCAATACGCACTGGGCCCGCGTGGGATTACGGCCCATTCCCTCTCCTAGAGAGGAGGTCTGAGTCCCAACAGTGGGAACATTATAAGGCCAACTATGCTATGCTATGCTACTTCGATAGTTAGTCAAAAATAAAAACAACAGTGAAAAATGAGAATAAAATCGAAAAATTAGACAATTGTGATGTAAATGTGAGAATTTTTCATTTAAGTTAATAGTTTTTAGTTATGCGCTTCTTCACTTTATTTTAGTAAATTTAGTTACTGTTGGATTTAATTAGTATTTTATTTACAAAACACGGAATCGCGCACTGAGGGATCCGTACAAAATTTCCTACGAACAGTTCAATTCCCGAATTGAGTTACGAAGATTTTTCCGACTTTTGTAACTTAACTACAAATTTACAGTTTTCAGATTTTTCCTAATAAAAAAATCAGCTGTTCCCTACGTTTATGTTCGCATAATTCGCCAAAATGTATGGAGCAGCTGATTTTTTTTCGTGATTTCAGGTTTGGTCCCATAGTAAAAGTTGTTCATAATGAGGAGTACAATGTCCCCTCGAAATTCTTAAAGTTAATTTTTAACACCTTATATTTGTGCTATGGGTCCTTGCTTCATGCCAAATTTCAGGATTCTAGGTCAACGGGAAGTACCCTATAAATTTTGATTCCCTTTAAAGTGTCGAAATACACTTTTTTGCAACATAAATCCGTATCTTTTTTCGTTAACTCAGAAGTTTAGTTTTTTCACAGCTTCTTGAAACCGCAGACGCGACTAAATGGTTTTACTTTCAACTCGATTTTATCGAGAATTTTAAATAAACCGATTTAATTCGCTGTCGAAAAAGTTAGTATTATTGCATGCGTAAATAGTCAAAAACTAAATAACCCTACCCTGTGCGCGGTCACACTCACATTTGACCGGTTTTATATTTTTTCAGTTTTATTGAGTTCCGCTGTAAAAGGTTTAGTTAGAACTTCTCGAGTTAACCGAATATCAATCTATTACAATAACAAATACTTTTGTTCAATAAAATTCCTGAAAATATTTAAAAATATGATATTTGTTTGTACAGGAATACTTGTACATTGAATTTCAGAGAAGTGATAGTTTCAGTAATCTAATCACTACATAGTACAAAACAAAATCGCTGCTGTCTGTCCCTATGTATGCATAGACCTTTAAAACTACGCAACGGAGTTTGATGCGATATTTTTATTAGATAGAACGATTTACGAGGAAGGTTTATAAGTATAATACATCCGTAATATGTTAGAGAAAACTGATAATTTTAGAGGTTTCTAATGTGATGTCGTAAATAAACATATGTTTTTGGGCTTACATTGCAAACGCTGGCTGAACCCTACGAAATAGATCAAAATAATATACTACAGTATTGTACACCTTAAAAAGGTCTACAAAAATGTCAACGATGGTTTACGTCTCTCTCTTTGGTTTATCTTAGAGATAACACACAATTACCATTTTTTATCCTTTACTTTTTACCAGAAATAATGGCTTATTTACGAAGCGATTTTTAGCAATAGCATTAATCCTTATCCAATTAAGTACCTTAAATGCATTGTGCATTTGATATAGATAAATATGGTCCAGCATGTAGTTTAAATGAATATTTTCGAAGATTTCCTACAGTTTTAAAATGCAGGGACATAGCGTTTGCGGTGGAATCAGCATTGCACCCGTTAGAAGCCGGGGCGGGTCGCTAGTTTCCAATAAAGAGATACTGGGGGTTTTATATTTGTGGCGTGGGTAGCTACTAAATGAGGCACCTAACTACTTACTAGTTTCCAAGAAATCCTATCTAATTTTCATCAGAAAAATTGTCTGTGATTGCTAGTCGTAGGGGAAACGTAGACTCACTGTCTACTGAGACTTGAATACCTGAAAAAAAAAAACAATAAATGTAATGAATTGTCAAATACAATTCATTACATTCATTTTACGATAATATTCGCTTTGCCTTTTTGATTACTAAATAAATAATTGTTTACGTGGAAAACTCAAACAAAAAAGTGGAATATTTCCTTAGATATCGGTTATACCATACCCTCTGTCATCTAATGACTTCTCAAGCTCTAGAGTGGAGAAGGACCTGCGTTCCTTTACATGCCCTTAGCGTTCTAGGACCACGGGTTCGCTTTTCAAAAGTCAACCTGTGGACCTGCTAGACCCCTAAGGTTTTGTTGATATCTCTTTGAGTCCCGCTCACTCTAGACAAGGACAAGACATTGAATGATTTCTTGCCTCATAAACAAACCGCATTCGGTTTGACTGGAAACCGATTTAAAAAAAATTGTGAAAAGGCTAGGCAGATTGATTATGCTTGTTCAATATACAATTTAGTATTTTGATTTGTCTGCGTAAAGCTTTCATCTTGAGAGTTTACAATAAGTCTGATGAATGAGCTAAGAGGTGACCTTACAGCCAATTTATCATTAATAATACCTACTGAAAAGGCAACGACCATATAATAGATGTTACACAAAATCAGAGAATGAAAAACCTCTTTGAAAAAATTTTAATTCTTTTTTTATGCGTTTCAAAATAGATCATTCTTATGTCAATTTACTTATTTTGTAACGTACTATTGAGGTTTTTCGTCTAGAATTTCTCAATAGCAAACCCGACTTTGGATCTGTGCTTGGTTGACTTGATAACCCTCCTCCTCCTCCTCTCCTTGCTTCTCTTTGCTTACCTGGCACTTAACAAAACTGTCAAAATGCGGGAATTTTAATAGCATAAACATAATAGTATTATCAACCTTTTAATGTTCCCCCTGCTGGGACTCAGGCCTCCTCTCTAGGAGAGGGAACGGCTGTAACACTACGTTGGCCCGATGTGAGTTGGTGGATGTCACATGTCTTCGAATTTTTTGTTCTTGGACATGCCGGTTTTCTCACGATGTTTTCTTTTACCATTTTGAGAGCAGTGGTCATCATCATCTTCCTGCCCTTGTCCCATCTTATTTAGGGTCGGCGCAACACGTTTTTTTGTTCTATTCTATCCTGTCAACCGTCATAATATCACTAACTTCCTTTTCTTTCATATCACTTGAGAGCAGTGGTAATGAAATAAATTACACAAAGTAATACGCCTGGCTGGTTTTGAAACCACGGCCTATAACTCGTAAAAGTCAGGGTCGTTACCACTGGGCCACCGCAGCCAACAAGCAACATACGTAACGACATAATGTCACGGGAGAGGCACTCACTCCCCAGCCCCTGCAGGAGATGCCCTGAGCGTCGTCAATCGCAGAGTGATTCCCGGTCACCGTAGCGCGGGCTTGCGGTCGGTGAGCGACGACAGCGCGGTTTAGTTCAAGCGTGCCTTAAAGAGATGTCAGCATCAGTAACAGGGCCTGCTAGGACTTTGATAACCGTTTCGATCAAGAGTTACTGCGGTCCTGGAACAAAAAGGGCAACTGAAGGAACACGGGTGGGTTGTAGTCAGTAAAAATCTGCCACTCCTATTCACTTCGCGTTTAGAGGGATGAGTTATTTGAAACCGTAAAATGCATATCTAATATATAAAAAATAAAATTTTATCCAACTTTCTTCGGAACATTACTCTAAGAAAACAATAACAAGAAAGCCATTCTCGCTCAAAGAAACCGAAAACTCACTCAAACTCTAACATATTCGCACTATAAATATGAATAATTTCACCTACATTCGTATTTCCGACTAAACCCGTATGAACCCGGCACTACACTTGCATTTAGCTACGCTTGACCCAAATACCGGGTGCGCCTGCCTTTATGGAAAACGCTTGAAAACGACTTGCTTTAGAAAATTTTGTTTTATTCAGAATACACGGCTTTGAGAGGTAAGGAGATAGGTGTTACGCCCATTTTAGAGTTGATGCCCTAGATATAATGAGATTCTTTAAGCGTTACCGAGCTTTTTAAACAAGTCCGTCACCCACCGAACGGTATGGTATTAGGTTTCGATTTAATATGTTTGTCTACAATGCCCTTCGCACCTCCAGAAACAGAAACAGATGGATGATTATCGTTCTAATGAAAGTGATGAAGCAGGGTGGTCACGAACCTCAGCATTGAAGACCAACAGCTCCTCGCCCAGAACTCCACAGTTTCCACTGAAACCCAACCTAACAAAAAAATCCTCTGCCAGGGTTGACATCGCGACAGGATGGCAAAGCGCGACCGTCGAGCGTAGGTATAAAAAGTGAAGTACATACATGATATTGACTTCTGTTCCCATCTATTTTGTGGTTTAACATTGTAAGTGTCATCGACCTCGACCTACGTAAATAAATAAATCCTCGAGTACCTTACTATCTTTGTCGTAGGAACTACTGCGAGTAGGCACTACTTCAATGGTCTAGTATTCGTCAGAACTTCGACAGAGTAAACATAGCGGGGATGATTCAGAATAAAATTTCATTCATAGAACTGGTAGTTGCAAACTTGGGCAAGGATTCATCTTCTAATATTATCATTAGAGATATCTTCTCAACTAGCTTGGGATCGGCTTCCAGTCTAATCAGATTCGGTAATTTTTATTATTGGTGTATTATAATAAAAATTACCTGACTTTGCCTGGCCTGTTAGTTAAGCGGTTAGTGGCCCTGACTGCTATGCCGAAGGTCGTCGGTTCGATTCTCACCCAGGACAAATGTTTGTGTGATGAGTATGATCATTTGTTCTGTGTCTGGGTGTGATTTATCTATAATATGTATGTGTTTAGAAATATATAAGTATGTTTATCAGTTGTCTAGTACTCATAACACAAGCTCTGCTTAGCTTGGGACTAGACGGCGTTGTGTGATAGAAAAAAAAAAAAATGAATATATGTATATATCAATCTGAATACCCATGTTTTACATGGAGCATCTGCCTCATAGACCTATACAACTCCATGACTGGGCAACACGATAGTTCTTAGATTGACTGATGCTCAAACTCTCTAGTGTCTGACCACATATAGAAGTATGAATAGAACATTACTAGCATCTGCCTTCAGTGGCTTCACAAGCGTGAAAATTTCGGAATAAAAGTCCTAATACTATATCCTATTCCAGGAGACAATCCACTAGTCTAGTGCCAAATTTCAAGCAAATCCATTTGACCAACTTTATAATATACCAGCTGCCATTATCGTAGAAAATTATTCCAAGGAAACATACTCTTGGGATAAAAAAGTCAAAAAATCAACCACTGCACCTACCGTGCGGTCGACATAACAGACGGTAACTGATAATAATTAAGTTTGGTGCAAATTAGTGTAACCTCAAACGATATTAATTAGGATTTGTAAACGGGATCAAATTAATTTTATTGAAACACTTTGTCCATGATTATGTTAGGTTCATTAATGTTGGCATTGTTTATTCATTAAATTTTGCGATTTTAATGAGATGGTTATTTATGGCTAATTAATGTGAGTAAATAAACGTAAAATCTAAAGTTAGTGAGTAGTAGTTTGGCTTACTATTTTTAATTACCTCATACAGAGAAATAATTACAAAAATAAATAAAATTTTATACATATTAAACAAATACAAATAATTATATTTTACCATTCTGTCTCTTTTCATTTGTGTGTAGTTTACCTTTTAACATTTGAATGCCTCTCGTTTTAGCATTCAGCAAATTCACAAACTTTCTATAAAGACTCATCTCTAAAGAGGTTTTAATATTTACAAATATTTCCTATAAATTATTTATACAGGTATCCTAACAAACCTTTTCATTATCATCAACATCTCAGCTGAAGTGTCGCAACATGGACCAGTCCTAGCATTTCTTTCGCATCCATTGAATTCCCGTGACGAGCATCAGGTGCTTGTGAGTATCAGGGTCATTTCATCGCTGCATCTTCCAGTAGGCAATTGCTACAATGAAACCTTTCGACCCCATCGACCATCTGTTTACCAAGTTTAGTAATTCTTCGGGCTTTATCGGTGACTTTGGTTCTTCTGTGGATATCTTCATTTCTTATTCGGTCACGCAAGGAAACTCCAAGCTCCATTGCTCGTGGCGGGGCTTTAAGCCTTTTATTTCTGCGGAAACCCTTAAACGGAAAAGTGAAATTCGCACTTTATCGCACGGGATAAATAGTTACCTATGTCCAAATCAAGAATATTGTCTATCCATGTACTAAGTTTCATACAAATCAGTTCAGCCGTTTGAGTATGAAGGAGAAACAAATATACAAACACATACATATAAACTTTCACCTATATAATATTGATATGATGATCGTTAGTTTGGACACATTGATAACAATGATGGCGTCATAATGTCTACAACACCTGTCATAAGTACATCTGTCATATTAAATCCTATTCATAATCAGCGTCTAGTAACTGATAGTGTCACTAGACTGTATTTAATCGTGTGTCAGACATTCTCCTGGCACCCGACAGCGCTGTCTCACGTATGCATGTGTCAGAATAGACAGCTGACATTCCAATGTGTCTACAGTTATAGCTCATCCTTGTCATAACATTTTGACAATAGTTTAACCAGTGTTGTAAGAGATCAGAGGCTCTGGGCAAGGGGTCACACAATCAGTGATTGTGATCGTCGAAATGTAAAGAAAACATAAAAAGAATAAAGAAAGAGAAAGAAAGAAAGAAATGGTTTTTGCGAATTATTAGGTTAGGACAACAGGAATGAAGTAAAAAAATAACATTGTGCTGTGCCTCACGGCTGCGCTAGAAAAGGTTAATTTCAGCAATGTAGCCAGACATAATTATTTTGTCTGACGCTGTTCTTCCAATGAATCTTGAGTGATGAGTGACGGAGCAAACGGTTTCAAACACAAATTCAATTAAACAAGTATAAAAAAATTAAAAACAAAATAAGTAACTAGGTTTACAAGTCTAGATTAAATAAAAAATATTGACACGTCGACCGGTAACCGCGCACCGACATGCCACCGGGATTCCGATCACGATTTCCGGCCACCGTAGGCTTGGGCTTGCAGACGGCGAGCAATGGGTAGCTTGCCGTCCGACCGTCCGGTAACTGTCTGGACTGAGCTCAAGTCGCTGACGGTGCGTGCTGTTCCACGCGCGCCTCAATGAGATGTCAGCAACTGTAGGGACCCAGCAGGGTCGAAGTCTACTGGGGCCAAGGTTCTGACTCTGAAAGGAAGACTCGGCCCTGGTACAAAAAGTAAGGAAGTAACAGGAGTGTGTTTCTAGTCGGTAAAAGTCTGACTCTATCTCTCGCTCCACCCAAGAGCGAGGGATGTCATAAGACGATTTTCCCACCGGAAAAAAAGAGTGTATTATAATTCAATTATTATTTAGTATATACCTATAGGTAATTTATTCAGTATTGTCAAAATAACTGAAATAAAACGTGTTCCTTTTGATATTCCATAACTCTAGAGTATTTTTTATTCATGTCGCTAGGATCCCTGAATTCCCTTACAGACGTCTAGAAAAACCTGGGAGGAATAATCTGCTTTTGGAGAGAACTGGTCTCAATGGAATAAGTCAGCGAAATGATGGCCGGTATAATAGCGGCATAATACACACAATAGTATACACAGTAGAATTAAAAGAGGAAACCAAACTTTAATAGATAGAGGCCTTAACAAAAAATCAACAGGCAATTGTATTTACAAGCTGCTTTTTTTTTGGTTTTACTAAATTTATTTTAAATCCATGATCATTCTAGTGTTGTCTTAACTGTACTGACACTAGATTATCAATGTTTGTATCTAAGTTTCATTGATAAGTACAAGTAAAGAATTTTCGTTCATATTTATAACTAAGAAAATTCTTCGTAGAGATATTTCTAGATATTTACAAATTGTTGAGTACTCTCTTACTGAGCTAAAATTGAACAATTTCCTTAATTATATTAGGTACTATTACTAAGTCATGAATGTAAATTCATGACCTCAACCTAACCTTTACGTTATCGATAAAATTAATAGTTTCTTCATTTGGTTATTGCTTAAAATTTATTTAGGGATATGAGACGTGTCAAGTATTCTTTGGCGATCTTTCGGCGAGTGACAGTTTAAATGAGTATTATCAACATATTCTATAGGATCAACTCATTATCTCCCTAGCTTTTTTCCTTGTTGCTTGGGGTCAGCTTCCTGCCTAACCGGGACGACTAAGTATCGCCGTACATGGGCCATATTCCACAGCCACGAGCGTCGCCACGAGAAGCTTGAAATGGCCACAAAGGAAGCTTAAGCACGCGGCAGCCATTTGATGCCGGTGGCTGCTACTTTTTGTAACCCATACGCGCAGTATCATTATGGACTCTGACGAAGAAGGTTTGAATGTGCGAATGGCGTGTGACGACGTTTTGTATCGGCATTTAGTGGCCGGTTCGAGCCAGTGGCGGCGTTTTGTGGTTGTGGCCGGTGGCCCGTGTGCGGCGACCCTAAACGTAACGATTGTCAAAAAACAAATGACAACAAGGACCTAGGGCTTAATGCGCTATTGAGTCTCGGTAAGTTATGAGGGGTCACCAAAAAAAAAAAACTTAAAACAATGTAATTATATTTCCTCTTTATTTTTTTACACTCCTTACTGTCAGGTGGGATCGCAGTCAAAGATTGGTTTATATGAATTTAAAAAAAAAAATGACTATATCGAAAAAAAAATTTTTTCTTTATTTTACTCAAATCTATTAGTGCACAATACTATTCCGATGTCTTTGTGTCGACACCATGACCGGCCCACGCTGAAAACCAGCGCTGTGGACTTGTCGCCGTATGCGTGTAGCCACGGCATCATGCTGAGCGTTCGGCCATTTTGCGTGGACGTGGTGCTTATGTACCGAGAATGTTTATAATTTATAAGCTACTCCTAAGATTGCGTCATTTCCCACAAATAAAATGTTTTTCTTTCTTTTCTTTTTCTTGTGGCGGGGCCTCGGGACCGATCTCAGGAATAGTCGGAAACATTGATGATCGACTCGTAAAGCCACGTGATGAGAAATAACAAAAACGAAACTAGAATCGTATAAAGAAACAAATGATAAAAGCGGTGAAGAACGAAGTGAATGTGATGCGAAAATGGAAAATCAAAAATGAGGCGAACTTTGTGAGCGATTCCAATCCGATCCGATTGGTGGCAACGACCTCTCGCGCCGGGCTCTCGTACACGTTCGTACCGAGCGAACGGCCCTCACGCCCCAACCGCCGGGATCTCGACCCCGATTTCTAGTCACCGGGATCTCGACCCCGATTTCTAGCCACCTTAGACGTTGGCTTGCGGACGGCGAGCAATGGGTAGCTCGCTGTCCGGTCGTCCGGTAACCGTCTGGTCATCCGGTAACTGTCCGGACTGACCTCGAGCCATCGACGGACATGTGTTCTACACACGATCGCACTCAAGATCAGGAAAATCATAGGAGCCCAGCATGGTCGAAGCTTGCTGGGGCAATAGGTTATGTGAAAGTGAACCCCACGGCCCTGGAACAAAGGCAAAGGAGAAAGATAGAAGTGGGTTTTACTCAGTAAAACACACGCCCTCTCGCTTCGCCCAAGAGCGAGAGGAGTCATTGGATAATATACCGCCTAAAAAAAAAAATCTCCTCCGATTCGATCAAATTTTATTATAATTTAACTATGAGCAAGTGATAAATACCACGTAAACCGGTGACTTCAGCACATCGTAATGCTAACGTAAAATCTCAAACAGCTTCATACCTACTCTGTTTATTGTCTGGCTTGTTTGCCAAACTCAACCAACATACAAAAAACTTTGCACACAATTTTTTTCAGACTGTTATTTTAACATTGGACTTTGTCTTCGCTGATTTAGACTGCTACAAAAAAGGCTAAAATATTTGTATATTTGTAGAAAAAGTCGGTAGTTATATATAACATTAAAGGCATGCAATTCGATATACATTTTCACTGTTTTTCATACAATCGCTCTTACGTGATTATGACGTTATTATAAATTTTTCATTACATATTTTAGAAAAACAGTATCTTGTGGATATTATCTAGACTTCTATTGAAATCACTTTGTAAATTTGTGTAAAAAAATCCAGTAAAGACCTCTGAAAATCTGCTATTTTGAAGGAACTTTGACACTTCATAATACTTACACTAAAATTTAAAATAAATCAAAAATATATAACAATAGAATTCTTGCAAATTTAACAAAAATTCTGAATGACAACAAGCTTTTCAAAAACTTTTAAGAGTTTACAAAAAACACGTATTTCCTGGAACAACTTTTGTGAAATATTCAAGTAAATCACAGAATTACCGAATGCTAACAGAGTTTTCAGGCGTTATCTCTCTTTTTTGGCGTTGCCTCCTCGTCAAACATCGCATTGGATTGTGTTAGATGAAGTAGCAAGCTTTGAAACCATGCTCAATGTTGACGATAAGCGAGTGGAAAAGGAAGGTCTATGGCTAGGACTGAAGGATTGTTCGAGTCACCGTGGCCATGGAACGCAAATAACAACTGAATATAGATGAGTATTTTTTATAGTAAAAGTCTGACATTTCTACCCAAAGCGGAATTTTTTGATGATTTTCCTACCTCAAATGAAAAGAAAAAAGTCTTCGGCGAAGCTGGATGGTTCCTACAAAAGACTATGGGAGTGTAGCCTTGGGAAAATAGTGTATTTGTAAACCTACCTTTATATTTATTATTTTCTTGGCGCCACGGCGTCAAGAAAAAGTCATTGGATGATTTCCAACCTCAAAATAAAAAAGAACTACACTGTTAATACCTTTTTTTGGCTTTTCATCTGACCAGGTACGTTATCTTGTTGAGAGCTTACTTCTTTAAGACACGAGACTCCAACATCCCTACTGTACAGTCACGCTTGTCCCAAGGGAATACAGAATCCACAGAACCTCTCGTGTTGCGGTTCTTATATTCACCGATTGCTTGACCCATGCGAACTTATACTGACCAGTTTGAAGAATATAAACAATAAGAAGAATTAAATAGAGCTGTGGTGGCATGGTAACGGCCTCGACTTACGAGACTTAGGACAGGAGAGGTGCATTAATTTGTATAATTTATTTCAACACCACTGCTCTTTATCTGGCCAGATGTTCACGGGATAATACGCCTTAAAATTACAAAAACACTTACATCGCCATCATACTTATAAACTAACTAGATTGGCTCAAATAAACACCAAATTTTAAATACGTATCTTAAATTTGCAAGTGGGTCACGTTGCCGACTGGGGCATGTATGCTTGAGTTACCAGTTCTATCATCTAACAACATTGCTCTATAAAATGATTAGTTTTAAGTCAAAGCGCAGGTGACTAAATATCGGATATTACGTTACACAGAGCTCAGGTAAATGAGATTGAATTATAATTCACTTTAATAAACTTTGAGTAAATTGATGGAACATTATTGTAATTATAATTTCGTATACTACTTGTATTAAGTGAAGTTAAACGTAATAGATTTATTACGTGAGTTTGTAAAGCCACAAAGTTCTGGAGTGGAAACTGGGTACCGGAAGACGCTGGAAGGCCTCCTACGAAGTGGAGCGATGACTTGGTGAGGGTCGCAGGAGTCCGATTGATTTGAAACGCACTGGACTGGGTTTCAAGTCAGTATTACAAGAGTGTCAGAATGGTCTATCATTGACTTCATAATTGTTGATTTTGACAAGTTTGGTAATTTACTAATATAATGGCGACATTATGACTTTACAATAGTCAAGGACTTTTACTCCATTGAAAGAAATGGCTTAAAATGGTAATCTAATGACAAATGAATGTCTGACGTACTTAGGCGGTTATCTGCTAAAATTTTGACAAATCCTTTGATCAGAGTCCTACCATTAGAACGTCGTTGTGCAGTCATTGCTTTTAATTTGTTACGAGACAGCTCGATATTGTCATTCTACCACAATTCTATTACGAGACCAATGACTGACCAATGATCGATCAATGCAATGAAAGCAAAATGACAATGGGATCGTGTTTGAATGACGAATTTATAAAAATAACAGACTGGGCCCATGGTCGTTTTGTTGTAATTTCGGGACCACCTATATACAGCAGTAGATGTTTTTCGACTGAAATGATGACGAGTTGGTAAAAGTTAATAAATTGGTGATCATTGCAATGCTCGTTCGTTCTCCGCATGAAAAGAGGTTTTCACTAAATGCTGAGACATTTATCCAAATATCCAAATGCGGCTTCGCTCACATAAATTACTATCTACTTCTCAGCCTATTCCCATTCAAAATATGTTGTGCCATAAAATTTGGTATGCGTTTGTGTTGCAACGGATCAAATTTTTATTTATATATGTATAAATTTTAAACACGACGAATTTTTTTCTTTTTTTTTTTAAATCAGCCTCTTGGCTCGTTTCTCAATTGACTCAAGTGTATCAAGCTGGTAGCTGGCAGATCAGTCGCAAAGATGATCGAGCATAATTATAAGGGACTGGCGGTCCTGGCAGATGTTGTCCTTCCCGTAAGCTGGCATTGTGTCAGAAAAAAAAAACCCGATTGCAGCGCCACCTATCGGGTCCAATCGTATTTTAAGCCATCTATATAAATAAAGATCCGGAACAAAAGACAAACGTTTGTTTCTAAGAAATAAAGAAACCGTTTAATGTGTTTTGCCTTATAAAAAGTCTTGACTTTTTGAAAAACAACTAAGCAACCGATTTCTATGTTAGCTGTCTGTTGTTGGAATAACGGACCACTATATTATAGAAATCAGTTGCTAGACGGAACTTCCTCTACTAACAATGTAAAGTCCAAACCACAACAATACGAAAATTCACCATACAATGACTCGAGTGACCCCAACAGAGTACAAGTATCAATTACAATTACAAAAAAGCCTTCAATATTCTCTGGTTGACCTCGGAAAATTTCCCACATAGTGATATCACTAGGAATATATTTAGCGTGATGAATGAAGAGACAGCGTTCGATCTATTTGGAGACGCGATTGTGTCATGAGCGCAAAATGTTGATTACAACTTTTTGGGTCGACGTCATTGGTCGGTTTTAATTCTTTGCGGATTCCTCGTAGTACTACTTTTCAACTTTATTAATTAAAAGCCAATGCAAAATATTGACATGATTTATAAGTTAGAGGACAATATGAGGAATCAATGGCAAAAATAACCAGGTCTTTAAACCGTAACCGAGATACCTATAGAATCATTGCTAGTCCTTTTTTGTCAGGCGTTACCTATTTTTCTTACATTATAATTATGACGACTTGAGGACTCGAGTTCCTTGTAACACTAAACGCCCCCTACCACACCCGGCGATATATGTGGAAGCGGGGGCGCAGTCTAACCGGATGCGACTGAATAACAATGTTATGAAGTGACTGCCTATCAGACCTATTATGAGCATCACGATACTCGTTGGTCCTGATGGTCAGACTTTCTAGCATCTGACTACCTGTAACGAATGTCAAAGACCTACGAACGACAACTGAAACCAACGATTTTCTGAGGCACGAGGTGTCAGTAAAAACCTAGATAAACTTAGAAAAGTACAAAATTATGAATTTGAAAACGTTAAATGGGATTGGCCCGGTGCCGCAATCGCAACCTTGGTGGGCTTTTACCACTGAGAATCACAACACATTTGAGAGTCAGTGTACAGTCCACAATCGCTACGTCTAGAAACTTGAATTTTCTTTTCGTTTTTTTTTTTTTTATTTAACGTTGGTGAATTCAAGGAAGGATTTTTCAAAATTCATTAAAGTAAGGTGTTAAATAAAGAATTAACGTCTATAAGGAAACTTGTAATTTTTGCTAATGGAAAATCCCACCGTCACATGGCTTGTTAAGGTGAATGAACTCTTGAAATTTAAATTTTCGAAGGTTTTTGCAATTAGCAGTTCAATGTTGGATAGTATGGTAACAAAAATAATGATTTGCAGTCGACATATACCTATGTATTAACACAACTATACTCATTAAAACTTAATGAAGACAAGTCATAATGTCAAGTTTTTATTAAAATAGAGTAAAATTTAGAGAGTTATGTTATTGGCTTTAATGACTATAAATGTGTAAATACATAGATGTCACTACCGCAAATATATATATTTTTAACTTACTGTTTGATACTGAACTGGAAATTGCAAAAAAACGTATGTAAATTTGAGTTTCGAGGGCTACACTTGAGTATTTGTCTTAAACTAAAGTAAAACTTTTAATAGCGATGGTAGCTCTTCTGACAACCAGTCTTGTAAGTTTCTATTCCAAGTAAGAAACCGATAGAAATTAACAATACGATGAGCTTACTTCCCAATGATTGAGCACAATGGGAAAATTACTGTGATTAACACGCAAAGCAATAACATTGTTAATATCTGCCTTTTTATCTCGTTCTGCCTTGCTGATCTCATTTTAAGTCCGACTGTTAAGCATTTAGTCTTGGGTTCGAGCCCTAAAGTGATACTTGAGTTTTATCAAATTTTCATCTTCATCATCATCTTCTATTAAAGTTTACATGGGACTTCATGTCTGATAAAATTTGTCTCCTAAGTTGAGAGAATATTGGAGGATCACCCACAATGTAGACCAGTGACCTGGTTAGGGTCGCGAGAATCCAATAAACCCGAGACGCACAGGACTGATCGTTGTGCCGACGCTTTGGGAAGTCCTATCTCTAACAGTAAACGTCTTCTGACTGAAATTATGATATTTTTTAAATATTGCTTCACATCAGAATTTCTTCCCTCTTGTGGATACGTTCACAAACTTGTAAACTCACATACATAAGACACCCTCACCCGGACAACTAGATAGTTTTGCATTTGTTACGTGGGAATCGAACCCGTGACATCAGCCAATTGCTCAACCACTGCGGCAATCGTACCTATTTTCATTAAATTTTGTGCCTATAAACGATTTTCTTCATTCATAGTAGCTTTTTCGAAAATTAGAAGTGTATGTTTTTACGAAACCTCAATGACGAAAAGCCACCGGATAATAATATAGTATTAGGCCGTCTCATACCATTGTTCGGTCACCCGGCGAAAGCTGGCCGTGGGAAGTGTATTCTGAGGAGCGAATGAAGCGAAACTCCTGCGAAGAGTATGTAGGTCAGACATGATGACGTCACACGGCGATCGTATTCTGAAACTCTGAGTAAATGACAAAATTGATCATTTTGCGACTACACAAGCTACCACGAATATTTAGTCGTTCGTACTAGACTTTGATGAAAGTTATTAATAATTGGAGGATTTATGATGCTGATGATATCTTTTTAAACGATCAATAGATAAACGATTCAAGAAGTATTTTTATGTTATGATGTCATTTTGGAAAGGGAAACACAACAATTTTAATTGAATGGCCTGTTAGCCAACCTACTGTTGGATAAAGGCCTCTTCTGATACAGAAAAGAAAGAAGCATAAATGAGAATTCTATGTAAAAGTGTGCAGGCAAATTCAGACTATATTTCTTCACAGAAAACCTTTAGTATCGCTAGCTAAAAAGCCTACGAAAATGATAGTACACTTTAAGGATTCTAATACATTAACTTTTTGCTGACTTAGCAAAGAATAATAAAGTTATCTCAAAGAAAGTAGACAGCTACAACATCAATTTTAATGTTTCGCTACATTACCCACTACTTATACCTAGATAAACCTTACAAGAAATTGACCGAAAAAATATACTCGATGTAGTTGTAAAAACATTCGATTCCTTCGTAGGTCATTTCTATTTGCGTGTCGAGGTTGAAGTCACCATTTCTTTTTATGGTTAGACTGTATCGGTAAATAGGAGATCACTAAAGAAGGTCGACTCTATACAACAAGTGAAAATGTATGCGCACATGGACATGCTTCACGTACATTGAGTGCAAGTGCACTCGTGATTGGCACTTGCTTGAGATTGCCGTACATAGTTTATGCATATATGTAATTGTGCCCCTCTTTACTCTCGCTATATGGAACTTACCTTCTGTAGTTATATATTTTGTGGTATCGGTTAGATATTTTTGTCCCAGAATTAGTTTTTACTAAAGACCATTGTCGTTTTATTTTCTGTTTGGGGTTTGAGTTTATTTTTAGTATGGTGTATTTATTGGTAAGATTTGAGCATTATTTCTTTTTGGGGTTCGGCGAAAATCTTAGCTTTATACTTATGTTGTCGTAAACCTTTTAGTGCTATAACGTTTCTTTTTAGTGTCCATTGCTGAACATAAGTCTTCTAGTAGTATCCTTTTTTAAATATCTGTTTTGTGATATGATGGTATAATCTTTTAGCTCGCTATTATGATCGGTTATATGAGAAAATTTCGTTTCAATTGAAAGAGTGACGATATTGATAATAATGTTAAGATATTTTTGTATTATAAGATGCCCATGGTAAGAAACACACTCCAACAGGAGTATGTATTATAATTATGACGAAGAAAAAGCAAATCATGATATTTTACATTTTAAATAAATATACTTTATAAGAAGGACGGAAGAGAGACGTATGGAAAAAGAGATTCTATGCCAATCTACACTTTTAATATTATAAAGAGGTATAGTTTGTTTTCAATTTGTTTTGTTTGTAGGAGGTAATCTCTGAAAGTACTAGTCCGATTGATAAAAAATTTCTTTGATAGAAAGCTGCTTTATTCTTAAATGACATAGGCTATATTATATGTGCGCGGTCGAAGCTGCGGGCAAAAGCTAGTTGTAAATAATGTGCAAAAAAGGACAGGAAGCTGATTTTATTCATTCTCGAAGAATTACAAAAGAAGCTATGATTCAAATGTCAAAAATACAAATAGCATCTGACCAACAGTATTGCGATACATTCATAGCCGGGTCGCGGTCGCCACAACTATTTGTGTTACGGGGTTAATTCCACGATTATGACTTAGAATTCTAATATTCGGTTGTTTTATCGTTTTTGTTCTGTAATCGTCACTACTTTTCTGACACTCCAACCCACTCTTGGTGGTGCTAGAGGGAGTATCATAGTTTTACTGAATTAAACTAAGCAAGACAGTGTTACCTTTGGTTGTAAAAGTCATATTTTTGACAATTACTCCATAGACAATGCTAGTACCTGCCTACTCAACTGCATTAGTCTGAAAACTGTCCTCTAAAAATTTTGGAGAAATTTGGAACATATTGGGTTTTTGACATACATTATGTTTCACTTCTGTGCAAAGGCCTGCCCCTTCTGCCTTTTCCAGCAAAAAAAAATGTTTTTCTTTCTTTTCTTTTCTTTCTATCTCCTTTTAAATCTCTCTGTTTTGGGCGATCACTGGCCTCAAGCATCCAGTGAGTGACGATTTTTGCTTATGTTTCTGGGTGCATCCGCGCGACGTAACCATCCCATTCCTATTTCAGCCTGGCTATTTTTCACCCGACATTAGCTTTTTTATATTTATTTGTCAAATTTTGTTACATTGCAAGTCGTATCAAAACATCAACCAAACTGCATAGCAGTTTCACGGCAGCTGCTACTTGAGTTATTGACTGCAAAGTGGTGTTGCTAACGCGATATTGATAGAAAGAGATATTTGGTTCTGTATTGTACACATGTCAAATATTATTCTCAGTGATCTGGTATCGACAACACGTGCAGTATAAACAGGTAGAAAATCAATGCTAGCTAGGTTAGACTGGCGCGAGGATTATGTAATGCTGCAGGGTTTGCTAATGTCTATGCTATCTATCGCTAGTTAGAAGGCAGTTTGTGCTATCACACGGTTCTTGACACGCCTTGTTGGCTGTGTCACTAGGATGTAATCCATAGAAACTAACAGCATGCTTTCAGTGGCTTTTGCTGTTAGAAATATGAATATCTCTGTTTATATATCCTCATTTTTTTATACAAAAATCACATTGTTGGTGCATTTTGGCTGGCCTGTTGTTCTAGTAGTTATTGGCCCTGACTGCTATGCTAGAGGTCGTGGATTCGATTCCTACCCAGGACAAATGTTTGTGTAATGAGCACGATCATTTGTTCTGTGTCTGGGTGTAATTTATCTATAATATGTATGTATTTAGAAATATATATGTATGTTTATCAGTTGTCTAGTACTCATAATACAAGCTCTGCTTAGCTTGAGGGTTGACAGCGTTGTGTGGAATATTTTTTTTTTGTGCATCTAATATTTGTTAGGTCTATAGATACCTAGTTGTTCCAAATCTATGTGAGTTTAAATGTTTATGAACGCACCTACGATTCAGGAGTAATACTAGTTTAAGATAACTAGGGCGGGTAATTATCAAGAAACTCTTTGGTAGTGCAAGACGTAAACAAAGTAGTCATTTAACACCTTAGATTTCCATTGAGATGCTCAAAAAAGGCTGTAAAGGTATCAAAATACCTTAACATTTTTTTTTTCATCATTTCTTGTTATGAACTACATAAATTTAAATAAAAAAAACATCCAAAAGATGCGTCCTTAGCTTCGTGTGGATGGCAGTCCCTAAAGGTCACAAACTATGTGTTTTTGTAAGTTTGTTTGTATCAACTTCAGCAATACTCTTGGAAACTTCGGAATGTAAATTTTGCCTTCACGTAATCTTTGATGAAAGATTTCTAGTGAAGTCATTTTTAAAAAGATATGTGATGAATTAACTAGGTACTTTCATTAGCAAGTTTTTTATATTGTCACACTGCACATTAAAGTAAAGTCGAAGGTTTATATGCATGTGTGTATATACGAGTATATTATTACTCCTCGCTCAAACGTCAGAACGGTTTAGTATACGGACTACGCTATTAGTAAAAACTAGTTGTTCATAAAATAAAAATAAAATAAAAAATAAAAATAAAAAAGCCTTTTATTTCTTGCTACACACAATAAATTTACACTTATAATATTAAAAACAGTTATGAGTATTTTTTTTTTTAATTATATGTATTTTTTTTTTAAATTATATGTATATATATATATATATATTTTTTAATTATATGTATATATTTTTTTTTTCTTTTTGCAAGAACCCCTCTCATTAGAAGGTGAAGGCCTCCTCCAGGGACAACCACTGCTGTCTGTCTTCTGCTACTCTCATCCAGTTGTTCATATTCATGTGTATATTCATACCTAGAAATCATCATCATCATTTCAGCTGAAAGACAGCCAGCCACTGTTGGACATGGCCTCCCCTAGGAGTAATCACAATTAACGGTCCTATGCGTCTCGTATCCAATCTAACTGATTCCCACGACCCTCACTAGGATATCGGTGTGCCTTGTGGGGAATATGGCTTATAAATTTAAACTTATGATGTCCTGCTGAACTTCTAATATCGCGAAATTTTGGAAATACATGATTGTTTTTATCATGTCTTTTGTCAAAATTATAGGCAGTTTCAGTAAGATTAAAAAATCCATTGCATTACGTATTTTCTAGTTATTCAAAATCATAGTTCTTGCCTTCTACCTTTAGCTTCATCAACTCAACTCATCAGCTCAACTGGGTTTAGCTTCCAGTCTAACCGGATGCAGCTAAATTCTAGTATTTTACATGGAGTAACTGCCTTTCCGACCTCCTCAATCGGTTGAGACGATACTTTTTCGCAAGATTGGTGTCAGTTTTTCCGGTATCTGAATATCCGTAATGACTGTTAAAGGTTTTCAAATCACAGCCGACACCAACAGCTCAATGTGTTTTTAGCGGCACGAAGGTTTTTCGACAAGTATTCACTGATCTTTGAGATAAATCTATGTAGCTGTAATTCTTAACCAGTCATATATACTCCTACATTAGTTGTTATCTCAGTGATCATCCTTTTTCCAATCATGTCGTCTTTCTCGCAGTCTATCCATGGTTAGTTAGGCCATCTCCCATATAAAACGATAATTTCAATATTAACGTCAATTAAGTTATCTTCACCTATATTTCTACTTTCCGCTCAAAATTTGCACATTGACGAACGCATGTTTACGTACATCTAATTTTGTAATTAGTTCAGAGCTACGCTGACGCCGCGTTGGTCTACCGTAATTATTTATTAGTCTGGATGTTCGTCTGTTTGGAAGTTGGACTTGGTAAAAAGACAGTTTTTATTTTCAGTTGGCAAGAAATTAATAGCTGTTGGTAGAACTCTGTTTTGTGATGATGGAGTATTCCAATTTAAGGAGGTAACCTAGCGCTAAATGATAACATTGCCTTAAATGTTTTCTTATAGGAACAGTAATAAAATAATGAGAAAAACGGAATATTCGAACTGTGAATTAATATAGTAATGAACAAAAGCTTTTTTTAGTATTAGTAGGTTCGTGTTTGACTGCTTCCACGATGTTATGGTTGATGATGAAGCACGTTTGCCTTAAAATAACCTATTCACTCGACCCATAGGTAAATATTATTATGAAAATGTATAATATTAACATACCTAAAAGAACACAAAATGTTTTGTATGAATGCGAGTGTTTACCGAAAGGTTTTGTGTAATAGGCAGAGAGCCAAAAATATGTCATGCATAACTATTATGTTTAGACATGCATAATAATGCTTTTTTCTGATATATACACATGATGTTTCTACTGACCATTTGCTAAATATTTTACGGCATGGCTAATTTAGTAGCTGAGCGATTTATGAAACCGATTCTTAAATGGACATAGAAAAAATTCCAGATCCTATGTCAGACGAAAAAAATTTAATAACTAAAAATCCCATTCAATCCAATCTTAACAGATTATGGTGATAGAAGATAATTTTTCTTAGACGAAAACATGCTTCTGCCAGCGGCTTCGTCCGTGTGAAAGTTGAAAATTAACCCGAGGGAGCTTACTCCCGGGACAAATGGTACACAACAAATACAGGACGATATAATCGTACAAATACCACCACCATACCACAAACACACACACACACCAAAACAAATGTCTATGTGTCATAAAACATTCATCCAAATCTGTTCCGACGATAAGTCGTAAAGGAGTAACAAACATACGTAGTTATACACAAACTTTTGATCTTATAATATTAGTAAGATTATTAAATCACTGCTATCTCTTTGATATTGCGACTTCAATGAGCAGAACCTATCAAAATGAAATCGATTCTGATTGAGACAAGATTATGCAATTAGGCTAAAGGTCTTGCGAAGACACTAACTTCGTTATTGAGTTGAACTTACAAAGTTTCGAGACTTTCTTTATAAATGCAGAGAGATTGTGTTTTCATTCGGAATTTCTCCATAGGCACGTATTGGATATTGCACTTAGTTTTTACTTTTAAACCAAAATTTTTTTGTTCAGGTTTTTTCATGGTTTAATCATACTTTTGCTTATTAATCTATCTTATTAGCCTCTTTCTCCCTTGTCCGCAAACGTCTGTCTTTGGCCGTTGCTGGCCAGTCCTTCGACTTCGTCTGCCAAAATTTTATCTGGTATTTAATTGCATACTGGTTTATTTCGCGTGTTTGCCTCTGTGGCCAATCTCAGTAGAACAGTCCAGTTTTTCACCTCTTTATAATATTAGATTAAAATTGACATAATATATATATTTCAGCCTTCCAGTTTTTCAAACAATTTTTTTCAAAGGGAATTCAATTAGTAACTTTTACCGCTCTCAGTGGGGTTATACTAGTTTGTCAGACTTTTACTGACTAAAATCCACCCGAGTTCCTTGTAGCTCTTTCAAAATTTTAAATCATTAGAATTAAAGTTTCTACAGTGGTATTCTCTTTCTTCTCGATAAAATTATTACTTGACCCAGTTCTCATATATGCAAGACTACAAGTGCATCTCTTAAATACCTAACCGAAAAGGTTTCCTTATTGCCAGTTACGTAAAGACCATATTGTTCTAATTTCAAACATAAAACAAAACACGATGTATCTTCCGATCTTCAATCTATCTATAATCCAAACATAAGACTGTTATTACACAGCCCTTCCTCTATCTTTTCAAATTTACGAGTATATTGCTGGTTAACGACTGCCACGAGAACCGTTTTTAGAACAAATGCAGCGTTGTGTGCCGAATTAGAAGCCTTGGTCGACAAGGTCGGAGTAGTTATAAGTTTATGAGTCGTTATTGTGTTGTGTTATTGGTATTGGTGGTCCTAACATTGGTGGCATTTGTAAGTCGGTTTTCGTTTGTTTGGAGTTCGTTTTCTCTCTTCTTTGTAGTGACCATATCTGCCCGTTGTGTTGTGAATGTCTTACAGAAATCACTTTGAGCGATAAGGCCGTTAATTTTAGCGTCTTCGTCGTGTTTAGCTTTCTTTTTTTATAGTGTGCTTTTATTTTTCCTTGTTTTTGCTCTTTACTTCATTACATTGTTTTTAAAATCTCAATATTGTGGTTTTTTGAAGTTCTTAATGTCGAGTCAGTCTATAACAGTGAAAAGGACCAATAGCAATCTAAAGTAACATTTTCTAGTTTTTCATAAAGCCAAAATTAAAACTTAAAACAACTGGGCAAGTGCGAGTCGGACTCGCGCGCTGATGGTTCCGAATGGAGTCTCGAAGATTTTTTCGAATTGAAAAAAGTTTTTTTTTTCTGACGTAGATCAACAATTTTCTGTTTTCAGATTTATTCCTATAATTGTGCTATAAGGCCTTGCTTTATGCCAAATTTCAGGATTCTGGGTCAACGAGAAGTACCCTATGAATTTTGATTCCTTTGAGAGTATTGAAATATAATTTTTTTTGCGCCATAAACGGCAGTAATTGTTTTATTCGTTAACTTAGAAGTTTGACTTTTTTACGGCTTCAAAGGACCATAGACTTGAGTATATGGTTTTAATTTCAACTCAATACCTTCACGTGTTTCCGAGATAAAGGGTCTTGACAGATAAACAGACAGACGGACAACAAAGTGATCCTATACGCGTACCATTTTTTAAGATACGGAACCCTAAAAACAACAAAGCGATTCCTTAAATATTTTGTAAAAGATGATTCTACTGATAAGCAATCCGAACTCAACAAAGCACCCTTCAATACAATTTATCTTTCCTTCAAACACGATTTTCCCTTAACAATAGCACAACAAAATTCCTTTATAGAAACCAACCCTTCTGAGCCACTGACCTCGAATCTCCAGCCCCAAAATACTTATGACTAATCAATTGACTAACTAAAGAAACTGACTAAATGGTGGAAATAATACCGTCCGAGGCCAGTCTTGGTCAGTCAGTTGGCCCCCATCCAAATGTTACCAACGTAGAAAAGACACAAAATATAAGCGATAGCGATTTCAAATATGAAGATTTTGCTAAATTTGAGTCAGTGGAACGTGAAGTTTATTTTGGAGAAAATAAAGTTTAAAATTGTATGGGTTGGTTGGAATGTTTTTGAATTGTGTCTCTTGATTTGTGTGGCGAATATAAAGCCTTGATTAGGATTCTGCAAGTTGATTTGGGTATCAAAGCAGTGTTATAAATTTCGAGTTATTTCACCTTTCATCTGTTTTAGTGCAGCAATATTGTAAATTGGCATTCTGATTTGTTTAATGTCAGTGGTTTGGAACTCTACCAATAGCTCTCTATGCTCCCTAGCTGGACTAGGATAGGATTATTTTATTTTGTTCTTATTGCATTTGTTTGGAGTGGATTTGACTTTTTATTAAAATTATTTTCTACTTTAATTTCTTACATACTACTGCTTTAGAAGAAGCACTGGTATAGAAGCAGAAATATAAAACAGTACTAATTGAGAGTGACTTGAACTTTAAATTTAAAAACGTTAATTTTTCTCGATCACCAATGACAATCAAATCACGAAGAGACTGTCAACAAAACAATAATTCAATAATATAATGACAATGGTAATGAAAAATAATATATTAACGTCCCAACAGATTTAACTAGCAACGTTCGCAGTACATGTTAAAAACTAATTCAAGTTTATTAATTTCGCCGCTTACTTTGCAAAGATAACGTACATTTTAATATAGAATTTGGAACTGTTCCAAAAACTTACTCCACTAATATTTTACTTTGTTGATTTAATTAAAACGGTTAAAACATTAGACTTGTAAACTATGATTTTACGTCAAAAACTTTTGTATAAAGGTTGAATAGGAGTTGCGACTCATTTGATATATTAGTAGTCCCGTGAAGTTATGTTTTAGTTTCATTGTTTTTATTGATTCAGGTTTAAAATTGGATCTGATTGATGTTTTAACATTTTTCTTAAGTTGTTCTGTAATCATTTTGCTGTAATCTAAACTAGTATTTTATAACATCGATTTTGGAAGTCCTAACCCGGTATCGAAAATTATTTCATTAGTAGACAACTTCACTCATTGAGATGTTTATTTAAAAAAAGCTTTTTTCACAGTTATTTTTAATTTCAAATAATGCATGGTTTCTATAATGGGTCACGCAAGTGAAGTCACTAGGGAAAGCCATACTTATTTATAAAAGGATGGTGCTACAAATTCATCAGATTCGTTCCGTTGTCTAATGAATTCACTAATTAAGGGCAAAATTAGCTGTTCTTTCATCCCTAATGAAGATGAATCAGGTGTGGAAATCAACGCATAGTGCTGATGTGAATTATTTCCGACTAGGACGAGTACAATTATTACGACTGATGATGTAACGGTCGGAGGGATATATAATTTTAGTCATTAGTCATTTTAGTTAATTTGAACGAATTATAATGTTTGCTTTGATGTTGTTTATTAAACAGGTTATGTGAATTCTTTATAGATTTCATGAATTTCATATCTGTCACATTCATTTGCACCCTTCAAGAGGCTTCTTTTTCACTCGCCTATCATTAATATCGAGCATGGTTTCAAAGCTTGGTAATTCATCTGTTAGCATTCGGTAATTCCGTAATTTACTCGAATATTTCACAAAACTTGTACCAGGAAATACGTGTTTTTTTTTAAAACCTCAAAAGTTTTTGAAAAAAATTGTTTTCTTTCAGAATCTTGATTTACAAGGCTTTATTGTTATATTTTTTTTTGACGTTTTAAATTTTTAAGTATGTTATGTAGTGTGTTCATGCACAATAGAAGATTTTCAGAGGTCTTTACTGGATTAGTTTTACACAAATTTACAAATTGATTTCAATAGAAGCCTAGATAATATCCACAAGATATTGTGTTTCCAAAATATCTAATGAAAAATGTGTAATAACGTCATAATCGCGTAAGAGCGGTCGTATGAAAAACAGTGAAAATTTATGTCGAATTGGTGGGTTACATAATTATTATCGTCGCCTTATTGGTCCTATTTTTTTATTGTTAATAGGTTCGCGCTTGACCTCTATCCCACCTGATGGAAAACGACGATGTAGTTGACAATGAAGCGCTCCATTGAAGTAACCTATTCACTCTTGACTTAAAGATTCCTAGGTTGTAGCTATCAGGAAACATAGACTCCGGCAAGGAATGTTTTCTAAAGTCTTCTCTATGTTTAATCGTACGTGTCAATTATTTACACCAGGGATATTTTTATAACAACGTTCGAGGTTTTAAAAAAAAATATAATAGAAATACTTGAAGCAGATTCTTTTTTGACTTGCACCACACAACAAAACAAACGTGGTACCAAAATGAAGCTGGAGGAGTAATGAAAAATTTCCAGCGGCAACTTTTGAAACAATAATCGTTTTTATTATGAAAGAAATAGAGACCATTATCGGGTCACGTAGATCGCACCAATTTCTTTCAATAACTAAAACGTTACTTTTATTTGATTCGGACAAACGTTTTCTTTGTGACGACATTTATTTAACGTTTTTAGAAATTTATTTACGTTTCATATAGAATTACTAATTGTTTTTGCTCGTTTCGAGAAATGAGAGGAAAGATGAGAGTTCTCTTGAGCAATTTGACTGGAAAAGCTTAATAGGTAACGGACACTAAGATTTGTTCTGGAAAATTCAAATAAGTAATTTGATTTTCTTATTGAAGTAGTAATTTGATGTTAAAAGAAAAGTTCTTTGAACGCTTTAGAATTAATGATTTCATTGAAATACTAGATAAGGAAAAAACAGTCGTTTTATAAATAACTGTAGGTCTGTTATTTGTCTCAAATAATACAATTTTTCACTGCTTTCAAGTGTGGGTGCGAAACAATATTCTTGTCTACGTCTTTAGGGATCATAAGTGTCACATACTCTAAAGGAATTGTTTGACAGTGTTACCGATGCCAAAGCAAAAGAAGTTAATTGATGTTTTCTCAGGACAAAAAAAGCGTCACTTATAGAACTACACGGTGTTTAAATTTCATAAGGAAAACAATAAGACTGGACTTAGCGTTTCGTCTCATTGTTTATACCACGTAGGTATATCAAAAGACTGGAACAATTTGCCTGCTGCGTTCTTCTCATACGATTATAATTTAGGTGTCTTCAAGGCTAGAGTGAATAGGCTCTTATTAAACTAGTGCGCCTCACCATCAACGATTGCATCACTGCCTACCATCGGGTGGGATTGTAGTCGAGCACAAGTTTATAATATTAAAAAATAATAATAATGACATGTTTCAATTTCAGACTGATATGATGACATTTAAAATAAATGACTATCGAAAACAGATTTAACGAAAATTAAAGTTATAATTCTTCATAATTTTTTTATAAAATTTGACTGAATCACTGTTTAAAATTGCCATATATCAATTTGCTTACAATGTTGTTTATACATATAGAACAGAAAATACCTTTGTATCTACCCTTGCTATCCTACGTAGCTAATTAATCAAACATCACAATTGTTTATAGGCAATGGGCCAGCACTGGCCAGCATTACCCATCACTAGCCAGCATCCGATAATTGTTTACACAAATGTTGTCAATTCGCCAACTGGAACGAGAAAATTTTACGAATACGTTTGAAAAACATTCGCCAATGACCCCGATCCGACTGCGTATGTTACAGTAGAACATTTTTGTGTGAGCTTTGAGCTATGCAGCATGCCTCAAAGCTTTGCTTACGTTATGTGGATCTAGGCAGATGACGACGTGTTTATTTGTGCATTTGACAGAAATATGTGCATTCACGTTTTTCTATTGACTTTTTTTTTTTTGAGAGCGTTTGGTTTCATATTGGCGTGTTTGGTCGTTATGACGAAGACTTGCAGGGTTACCATGACGTTCAAAGTAAGATTGTTTCATTCTTATTTC
Organism: Mythimna vitellina; assembly: GCA_949316375.1. Classification (NCBI taxonomy): domain Eukaryota; kingdom Metazoa; phylum Arthropoda; class Insecta; order Lepidoptera; family Noctuidae; genus Mythimna; species Mythimna vitellina. The sequence goes on along the minus strand of OX438710.1, from coordinate 16,562,968 downwards.
AGTGTGGGTAAGAGACAGAGCTGTATAGGTTGTCTAGCGCTATCTCTTATCCACACTGGAAATAAGAATGAAACAATTTTATTTTAAACGTCATGGTACAGGTCTTAATTTGATATTTTCTTAACTATTTGTATTAGAAGAAAATAAAGTTCTGGTAGAATTATGAATAGATGGGTAGATAGATTTACTTTATTGGTACACGTGTCATACAACTTTATATAAAGTATCTCAAGGGAACACATTCCCAGGATAAAAAAGTATTCTGCGTGTAATTCCAGGCCATGGTTTACCTCCGTGCCGAATTCCTTCTAAATCCCCTCAGGCTATACATTTAACTTAATAGGTAATATTAGTGTGATTGCTGTAAGTGAGAAATGAGTAATTAGAGGAAGTTTGAAAGTGGCGCCAGTGACTGAAAAGTTCAAAGGTAATTGCTTTTGGTTTGTCTTGGTATGGTCATGTGAAGTAGAGGGATGAAACGCATGTAAGTAAAAGAGTTATGAATAGACATGTAGATGGATGGAGAAGGAGGCTAGAGAAAAGATGTATAAATTGTGTGAGGAGTGATATGAAAAAAGTGAGTCAGTGATAGCGTGAAGACTGGACAGAATGGAAGAAAAATACGTATTGCACCGACTCTGAGTGATATTGAGCAAGGGCAGAAAAATATATAATATTTACATTTTCGGATATGTGGACTTAACAGTTTAAATTCTAGGTAACTCTTTTTTTTTATTTAGCCTATATTTTCCACTGTTAGGCAATACTCTTCCCCAAATTCTTCCAGGTTTTCTTTTCTTAAGCCACGTCGAACTAGCCCTTGTGGTAGGCGACTAGTCCATCTCGCCACCTCTTCCCAGGTTGGCTGTCCTCAGGTACCCACTTTGTGAAGTCTCTTGCCCAACGGTCAGTGTGCACGTGGCTGATGTGACCCGCCTAATCTCATCGAAGCTTGGCGGCCTTCTTTCCTACGTCTATGATCCCAGTCTTTTGGCGCAATGTGGTGTTATGTGTAACTGAACTAAACTTTTTTTTTGGATATAAAATAACTTTGCCCCAGACTAGAAATGACTCCTGTATCATGGGCGCGTTCACGAAAATGTGCTCACATACTCAATACAACCAGACCCGGAACAACTATCCGTTGTATAATATTCTAAGAACCATTTCTTTAAAAGAGTAACCATGGAGTTTCTTGCCGGTTCTCCTCCATAGAAAACGACCAATTTGGAACCGTGCACTAGCTTCTGACGTTTTATAAGTGCCCATGTAGGCTTATGTGAAATAGAAACGTTTGAATTATATATTTTTTTGAATTTTGTTGACCTTATAAATGTTAATTTAATGTGGTAATCGAATCCCCGAAAGATAAATCCGTAAGCATCAAGATCAAAAATAACCCAACCAAACTTTCTAATTGAAAATATTGCTTTGCGTTATTCAAGCATCTGCTATAGACAATGAACTCATAGCCACAAAAGCTTCATCACAATCTATAAGCAGAGCTATGACTGGCGGGCCTGACCTACAAAACTCGCCAATATTAGGTCAATGTCGATGAAAATATCGCTGGGCATAACTGATGTTAGCTTCCGCATTAAAAACTGATTGATTCAATTGCAAACTGGTCTTGTTTGCGTGGCCTTTCTCATAGAAACTGCGTGTGTTCGTTTTTAGGGTTCCGTACCTGAAAAGAAAAAAAAAACGGAACCCTTATACGATCTTTGTTGTCCGTCCGTCTTTCTGTCAAGACTCTTTATTTCAAGAACGCATAAAGGTATCAAAGTGAAAATAAAACCATATACTCAAATCTGTGGTCCCTTGAAGCTGTGAAAAAATTAAACTTCTGAGTTAACGAAAAAAAAAAGATACGGCCGTTTGTGTCACAAAAAACGTGTATTTCCACACTCCCAAGGGAATCAAAATTCATAGGGTACTTCCCGTTGGCCTAGAATTTGAATGCCCGAGAATCCTGAAATTTGGCATGAAGCAAGGTCCCTTCGTTTTTCTTTACTTTGTCCCATATAGCACAAGTTAAGGAAATCTGTAAATTTGTAGTTACGTCACAAAAAAAAAACTTTTTACGATTCGGAAAAATCTTCGTTGTTTAATTCGGGAATTTAACTGTTTTCATAGGTAAGTTTATACGGAACCCTCAGAGCGTGAGTATGACTTGTAATTGCCCTATTTCTTTTTCTTATTATTTTTTGCAGTATTTGGTATCAAATGTAACGAGGCAACTTTCTCCATAAGCTTCGCTGAGGTAGTCAAAACTACATTAACATTTTCAGCGCTATTTTACCAAAATCGCGCTGAAAATCGCCAAAATCGCACTGAAAATCAAAAATCGCACTGAAAATCGAAAATCGCACTGAAAATCGAAAATCGCACTAAAAATCGAAAATCACCAAATTTAAGTGGCAATGGGCAGGCCATTGCCACTAAAATTTGGCGATTCTTTGGGCTATATCGGTGAGCTTGGTTCTCCTGCGGATATCTTTATACCTGATGCGATTACTTTCCATTGCCCTTTCGCTTACTCGTTTCGGTTTCAGTATTCTGATGATGCCAATTGTGAGCGACAACGTTTCAGTGCCATATGTCATCACTGGTAACACGTACTGGTCATACATACACTTTTGTCTTGAGACACTGTGGTATGTTGATAATATATTCTAATAAAAATTAAACTTATTATTCATAAAACTACTGATGTAATAGAATATTTGCTTTGAATATGTTTTCATAGGATATTTTTTGAGTATGGAAGAAAAACCCATTCTTGCGAAAAATCCCAAGATTTCGTTTCCAATATTCTTCCTGAAGCGGTTCGAAACAAAGAAATTGTTTACATATTATGATTTACCACCCACTATCAAAACACACAAAAACACAACACATATCAAAGAATTTCCATAAAAACGTGAATCAAAGTAAAATGGGGAATATCGTATGCATAACGATGGTCTCGACCTTGACTGCTGCCGACACCGGAAGGTATAAACGGTTTATTGCCCCGACGATGGGTTCTGTGAGAAAATAGCTCGGTGCGGGGCAAGATTGTGAGAAACTTTTTGGCCTTGGAGAGTTTTCTGCTGGTGATATTGATTTGATTTTTGGCTATGGATTCTGAATACAGTCGACTCTCATTAATTCAAACCAGCGATAATTCGAACCTCTCTATAATCAGACGGCGAGCAATGGGTGGCTCGCCGTCCGACCGTCCGGTAACCGTCCGGACCAAGCCCAAGTCGTCGACGGCGCGTACTGTTCCACGCGCGCCTCAAGGAGATGTCAGAAATCGTAGGAGCCCAGCAGGGTCGAAGCCTACTGGGGCCACGGGTAGTGTGAAAGCGAAACCCGGGGCCCTGGGACGAAGGCAACGAAGGAACAGGAATGGGTTTTTAGTCAGTAAAAGTCTGACACTATCTCCCGTTCCGCCCAAGAGCGGGGGATGTCATAAGATGATTTGATGTTCCCATTTTCCCACCCAGTAAAAAAAAACCTCTCTATAATTCAATGTTATCACGAGTTCCCTAGAAAATCTCTTCATATTTCAAACTAAATCTGGTACTCATAACACAAGTTGAATCTTAATTTGGGTACCAGTGTTCAACAACATTAGCATTTCACATATATAAAAATAGTTTTCGGTCTGTATATGCTATGTGTATTAATTGCAATAAAATAATATTATTATTTATTTGTATGCACTTGGTAATTCGAACGAAAAAATCATCGTTAGGTAACAAAATGACGCGGTAATTCGAACTCATCGACGTCAAACACTCGACAATCCAAAATTGCAGAAAGAAAGAGAGAGAAAGATTTTAGAACTTGTAGAGTTATGTAAGTACATTTTGAGACAAGTGCAAACTAGTATCATCGTACACGAGCCTTTGTTTTTGTAATTATTACTTTGACACACACTTCCGCACTAATTGGTTGGTTTAATTAAGTTTCAGTTACTGTTACTCTTTCACAAATACTTAGTCTTTCAAAGATTTCGTACCATTTGATATTTCAAACATTTGATAATTTAACATTTCAAGAGTTCCTCGAGTTTCGAATTAACGAAAGTTGACTGTATTTTAAATGTAACAGTATTTTTTATCTTTAATATAATTCTTCTGTGTGGTTGTTTATCACCTAACTCCTCCTTAACGGCTTAACCGATTCAGATGAAACTTTGTGTGTATATTGGAGTGGGTCCTGATCAAACCGCACTGGGCCCGCGTGGTGGATTACGGTCTATTCCCTCTTCGAGATAGAAGGTGCGCCTGACCATCAATGATTGCATCTCCGCTTACCATCAGGTGGGATCGCAGTCAAGCACTGGTTTATATCAATTAAAAAAAAAGAAGGCCTGCGTCTCAGTAGTAGGAACATTGCTACATGTAGGAGCGTTGAACATGGCTGATTCAGCCATCCCTCACACCGACCTCAGCAAGCCTTGCACGTTGCTTAACCATATTATTCTAGCCTCGAATTCTAATTTTAACAGTGATTTTCTATATTCATTAGGTATTCTGAAGGTGCCTAATTTATATCAAAACAGTTAATAAAAAAACATTTTATTCAGATAGGATCTTGATTGATGATTTAAAACCCTTCTTTAAAGAAAATACAGATTCATCAGAGTCTAGCATATCAATTTTGAAATTATCTTATAGATGCTTAAGCATGAACTTCAAGAACGTTCAGGTCAAGATTGATATATTTAGATGTGGCTTTTGTATATACAATTATTTTTGAAGAATGTTTGGAAGCGGTTTAAAGATATGGTAACGAATGAACCAAACAAAGCTGCGTATTATATTTTTTCTATTTATGTACCACTTATAGCTACTACCAGCAATTTCGCCCGTGTGATAATAGAAAATTGTCTCAAGGAAACACCCTCGGGACAAGAAGTGTTATTCTAGGTCTTGGTCTATTCGTGTATCAAATTTCATCCAAATCCCTTGACTAGTTTCAATGTGAGGGAGTAACAAACAAACAACACACAACACAAAATTTCACATTTTTAATATTAGTGTGATTGATTAATACTTATATTTATAATATCAACTAGCTTAAACAAAAGCTTACAACATATTATTTATCAAATCAAAACAAAAATGTTGCATAAATAACCTCTAACAAATTAAGAGCAGCTTCAAAAAATCATTTCCATTTGTCCCTCATTGGGGTTGATACAAAGGGGTTGCTTAATATAACAGATTAAATGCAAAGGGCATGTCATTGGCAACAATTACTGCTGTGATTCTATTTATCCACTTTAGTCTTGATAGATCGCTGCTCTAAAGGGAATTTTTACTGCATTATATATATATATATATATTTTTAATTGATATAAACCAGTGCTTGACTGCGATCCCACCTGATGGTAAGCGGAGATGCAATCATTGATGGTCAGGCGCACTAGTTTATTAAGAGCCTATTCACTCTAGTCTTATGTTTGTCGATGCCTGTTAGGGTTGTGGGCATGTCGAAATAGTCAGTACGGGCTTGGAATACTGTTTAATCAGTTATACTTGTCTGTTCAAGTTCGTATTCCACCCCAAAAGCACGCATTGGTGTAAGAGCTAGCTAGGTCGCGATATTCAAATTTTCTTTTGGATTGATTTGACTGTAATTTCAGAGGCATAGCGTGGGCTAATTTTGAAGTGGGCGAAACGTTTTGTGCGTGTAGGTGGGATGTCCACCATGTACCAGTGGCGCACTGCCGTAAGCCTGGTGGTGAGATGATAGAACGGCCGCGGGCGAAATTAGACTGGAATAAAAAGTAAACTATGTGCTATTTTCAATACACGGTCTATCCATTTACCAAATACATTCAGTCTTTTGAGCATGAAAGAGTAACACACACACATATTAATATACATATAAAGTTTCGTCTTTATTTATTATTTATATACACTTTAGTGTACACCAAGACATTGAAAATATTTATAAAAGAAAACCTTATAATAAAAAACATACAATCGGCGGCCTTATATATAGTACTTGGCGATTTATTCCAAGCAACCTAAAGTGGATAGAGATTGCCTGGATACAAAATGGGGTTGCACTTGGTGGTCTTTGTGATATTAGTGTAATAGTATAATGTGATACTTAATCTATTCTCTTACGACTTGCTGTACTGTATGTATCATTCGCTTTATTAGGTACGGTTTTTGTTGTAACATTACCATCACTACATAGTATAAAACAAAGTCGCTTCCCGCTGCCTGTCCCTATGAATGCTTAGATCGTTAAAACTATGCAACGAATTTTGATGCAGTTTTTTTTTAATAAATAGAATGATTCAAGAATGGTTTTTATGTATAATACATGAATAACATAGTAGAAAAACACTGATCATTGTAAAAGTTTCTAATATGGTGTCGTAAATGAACACATTTTTTTGCGCTTACATTGCTAACGCTGGCTGAACCCTACGAAATAAAATAATGTACTACAGTATTATACACCTTAAAAAGGTCTACAAAAAGTCGAGATAGTGTATATACTCTTAGGTATAACCCATAATAACAATTTTTTATCTTTTATTTTTTATGAGAAATAATGGCTTATTTACGACGGCAATTTTAAGCAATACAGCATTAATCCTTATCGAATTAAGTAACTTAAATACATTGTATATTTAATATAGATCAACATGGCCTGGTACAGCATGTAATTTAAATGAATATTTTCGAAAATATTACAGATTTAAAATGGAGGGACATAGCGGTTGCGGTGGTACCGCCTAGGGTCCGGCGGCGCGTGCCTAAATCCACGTAAACTTTGCAATGGCACGCGTTTGCTGGTAAATTCATCAAAAACTTACATAATAGTGTGCACAGTACTCATTGGATATGGTACCCGAGAATATGTATTGATTCACCGAATTCCTCTGATACCATCGGTTTTACCGTTCCAATTTAAACGCCTACAATTTTCGGTAAATATATATTTTGCAATGACCATTAATAAATCGCAGGGTCAAACTTTCAACGTTACAGTCTTAGATTTGAGCGTTCAGTGTTTTTGACATGGCCAATTATACGTCACTCTTTTAAGAGTAACATCTAAAGAAAACATGTTTGTATTGTCTAATGACAAAAAAGCTGTGAACGTTGTATGTAAGGACATTCTGTAATATATTTAGTATCAGTATTGCACCCGTGCAAAGCCAGGGCGGGTAACTAGTTCATTCTTAATAAAAAAATCTAAAAGTGTCTTGATAAATAGGATTTAAATTTCTTTTTTTTTCTGTTTTTTTTAGTAATAGATTGAGTAGAAAGTCATGTTTGGTGCGTATTTATCTAATGTAAGTGTGATTTTGTTTGCTTTGGTAAATGATTCGACTGGTATTACTCATTGGATTTGCATTTGAAATGATCTGAGTATGTTTTGCTTTCAGGTCCTATTTGAAACATCATCAATTTTTCGCAACGTCACTGGTTTACAAATTACAAACCCTCAAAATAAGATTTAAAATGTTTACAATAGTATTTTTTTTTCAATACTATCACACAATCCCATCTAGTCCCAAATTAAGCAGAGCTTTAAGTACTAGACAACTGATAAACGTATTTATAATATATGTATATTTCTAAATACATCGGTGTAATCGGTGTGATTTATCTATTATAGTTAAATTACACCCAGACACCGAAAAAATGATCGTGTTCATCACACAAATATTTTTCTTGGGGGAGAATCGAACCCACGACCTCCGGCATAGCAGTCGGGGCTTCTAATCACTAGATCAACTGGCCAGTTATCAGTTTCAAGCATATTCATCACACCATTTAGTTGAACTAACTAAAAGCATTTGTTGTTTAGTCCTTCTCCAAGCATATTTCTATAATAAAAACCCTAGCTTTAGCAATGACATTATCGTTCCACGAATATTTAATTTTACGACAAAATTTAACAGCGCTTCTCATATTATTTGGCGCCCCATCAACTATAGCACGACCGCTCAAAATCGTTGCATTTGACAGCTCCCGCCAATATTAAACAGCGGTGTTACTAATATCGCGCGCCCGATCCTGATCGATCTAGTTACAGCCAGTTATAACTGGTTGTTGCTGGATATATCTCATTATTTTGAACAAAGGCTGCTCGGTGTTGTCGATTAGGTCTTTGTTCAAAATAACTGTTACTGCGATAATGTTGATAAAGCTTTTGTTTGAATTGACTGCTTTGCTACAAGTTTCGATTTTGTATTGGAATATACAAAGCGCATCGATTTTGTAATATTAACACTGCTTACGTGGTTTACATGTAGAATTAATATGTGTGTGTGTGTGCTTTTAGTATTACTTTAGAATGTAAAGGTCAGCCGCGTGAGGATCTAATCATGCTTACGATGCTCGATGCTCTACTTTGTCCTACAGTGGGTCACAGATTAGGCTTGGAAATTAGAGCCTTGAGAACCACGACTATTGAGTTTTTAGAGTAATTCGTAGTATTTCAGTCTCGATGTACTATAATAAAGACGTTCCCGTTCGCAAGAGTTACCATGGCCCATGCAATGGCAAATGAAAGAATATACCTAGATGATTTTTTTTTAATCAGTAAAAGTCTTGTACGCTTTTTCATTCGAGAGAACTTTAATTTTTATTGATTTTTTTTTATTTTATTTTGACATATAACTTTGTATTGTTTTTTTTTTCATAGCTGTGACTGACAAGGCTAGCCTAGCATATCTATTTTTTTGTCTTGTACCTACTTTCATTATTTGCATACCCATATGATGGTTAAACATTTACTATTCATTTAAAAACAAAACATGTATATTTTTACTTATTTTTACTCATGTTTGCAAATGAATAAATGATTTAATGATTTAAAGTCATTCGAAGATTTCCAACCTCTAAAAAAAAGCATGTGAAATATGTTAATGATTTATGATATCACTTATAGATCGATATATGTTTTCTTCACTTTTCACTTGTCATTCTTCAATATTTATTTTTACTAAAATTTTTTAAAAGAAACACATAATTTTATTTGTTAGAAATATCTAAAAATCAGAAACGTTTATTTCAAATAGACCAATTATCAGGCACTTTTGAAAAACACACACACAGTAAAAACAAGTGAAGCTAAATTGCACGTCCCAAGGCGTAGATCTCTATGGAGAAGAGCGAAGTAAGCAGCATCTTTGTGCTCTTTTTACTGTTACTACCTTCTGTCAGTAAAAATAGTTTCCCCAAATAAATTTTGGATCCCTGTTTCTTCCCTTAGGGGGTGAATTTTGAAAAATCCTCTCTTAATGCTCGTCTACGTCATTAAAGAAAACTTTGTGCAAATTTTCACGCTTCTAGGCCTTGTATTTTCGGCTGTGCGTTGATATGAAAGTCAGTCAGTTTCTTCTTTTATATATATAGATTATTCTTTTCGTTTTTAAGTGATTGTCTGTATATAATAATTGTAGTACATTTTGATACAAGTAGAGAAAATGTATCGTTGCAACCGATGTGCCATGTGGCATGGGCAAGCTCACGCATTTTTCCTCACTAGTGCATAAAACAGTTATTAATCGGTAAGGATAAGAGCGGATTTTCGAGTAAGTGTATTGAAAAATATAATTAATACTTTATAGGCTTTCAAATTGTAAAAATGAAAACAAAAATTTGCGTTTATTTGAAAAAAACAGCCGTGTCTATAAAAGCTGTGTAACGAGTCACAAACACAGATGACAGGTACTCATCACAGGATCTTCCACATTTCGTCTCCACCAGAACATAACGTTTATGTAAGAGTAATTTATATAAACAAGAGTGTTGCTTATCTTTGGCGTGTCGTCACGGGAAAACGGGAGAATAAACACACTCACGAGGTTTGGCAAAGAATAACAAAATTAGGTAGATGCGACACTCCTCTTTATAGAAGTGCTGAGGCTTCCAATACAGCATGTAAATGGAACACTACCACCGTCAACCACTCGGGCTCGGTCCAAAAGTTTACCAGATAGCCGAACGGGGACCATAGTTAGTCCACACCTACAGTGGCTGAAAATCAGTGTCAGGGTCCCGACGGCTGAGGCCCGTCCCCACACGCGTGCGGCCGTCTCCTTTGCTAGCATTACTGCTTTGCAGAAGAAGGCGACCGGCTGCCATTCCTCCTCACTCCGGACCATAGCCTGTACCAAGGCCCGGCGCGAGAGGTACGTTTCCGTCGATCCTCGACCACGAGGACAAGGCGGTGCTCTTCCCAAGCGGGGCACATCACTACCGTATGTTCCACTGTATCCTCCGGGCGGTCCACACAATGGTGACACCCGGGCATTTGTTCCGCACAGTTTGTGTGCAGGTTAGATTGGTAAAGTATCAAAATTTAAATTAACCTGTACTTTTATCTCAATGTCCGCTTTTTTTGTGTCACGTCTTGATGTTCAAAGCTCTTTCGCTTCTATACAATTTTCTTCTACGGTTTTAGAGAGAAATACAAATACAAATACAAATACAAAAACTTTATTTGTGTACACAGGTACAATTTAGTTCTTACAAAATGTGTTAGTGTCTCTGTGTTCTACCACAAAGTGGCATACAAATATTATTTAAATAAAATATTAGTTACTATCTAATATTTACAAAAGATACATATTTACTTTATTTATTACATGCCCACTCATTTTCCTTTTTACTTTATATAGGTACTATTCACATGATTATTTTATTTCTTAAAATATGGATACTTTATTTCATAACAAAACTAAAATTAACTTACTGGTGTAGCTTACCTATACCTATGAGATAAAGTGTAGTTGTCAGTCTCATAATCCGACAGGAATTCATTTACTAAATGTTGATTATGCGATGAAAGATCGTGTCCTCGAAGACGAAGCTAGCGTTAAATAGAAGGTTTGAGATAATAGTGCGGTTATAGAGGTGTGAAATACTAAAAAGGTCCTTATTGACGCTATGAGTGTGTGACGGATGGTAGATAGATTAGGTTGGTAGAATTTTGTTAGTAGTTTACTGTTGTTTTTGGGAGGATTGTGTTTTGTTTATTGCGAGTGTTTTATTTCAAGGTTGATTGGTTCGATCTTTTGTGGATAAAGTACTTTGTCATCATAATTTATGTTTTCTTCAGAAACTAATTTGCTGTTATTTATACAGATAGAGTGTTTGACATCTGTTTTGAGTCCAAGTCTTGAATGTATGACATTTTTAAAATTAATTTATTTACTACTAATACATTGTGACGGTGTTTCACGAGCTAGTACTAAAAGGGGATCTGGAATTAAATCCTAACTTTAGATAACTTTAAAAATTATATCTTTAGAGTTTATTCACTGGTGACCCTGTGGTGACTGCCCCGACTTACAACTTGTAGATCGCGGGTTTAAACCCGGCCAAGTAAATTATTTTGTGTAATGTATTTCAACACCACCACTCTTAAATCGGTGAAGTAAAACATCGTGAGCCTGGCCTAGAACTAAAACGAAAATTGAAGTTATTTGACATCCGCCAATCTGCGCTGGGCCCGCGTGGTAGGTGACGGCTCATTCACCATTCATAGCATAGTCGGCCTTATAATGTGTTCCCACTGATGGGACTCAGGTCTCCTCTGTAGGAGAGGAAATGGGCCGTAATCTACCACACAGGCTTAGTGCGGGTTTGTGGATGTCACATGTCTTCGAATTTTCTGTTCTAGGACATGCCGGTTTCCACACAATGTTTTCCTTCACCGTTTTGAGAGCTGTGGTGATGAAATAAATTACACAAAGTAATGCGCCTGGCTGGGTTTGAACCCACGACCTGCAACTCGTTTCGAAGTCGGAGCCGTTACTACTCGACCACTACTGCTCTTTTCATTATCACTCATTATATTTTTTTACAACGTTCTGTAGTTTTATTTTTGGTGAGATAAAAGAGTACCTATCGATCTATCTATCATTCTCTCCTCTGGAGAGGAGACTTGGGTTCCAGCAGTGTACAGTACATTATCAGGCTGATTACCCAGAGTTTTTCTAAATGATCACAAAAATATTTGCAAAAACCACAAATGTGAAGAAAAATGTTCGGAGTTTTGACATAGAAGCCTGGGAGGAAGCCTTATAGAGTTCAAAAGTTTCGTAAGCCAATAAAAACTTTGTCCAGAACATTGTATCAATTGGATTTAGGGAATGTGCTTGTTGACAACCATTTTGTAACGTCTGCAACATTTAACTTAAATTTTCAGTCTTTGTCCAGCAGGCAGCCATATTGTACTAACCATTTATTTCTAAGGAAATAATTTAAAGAGAAAATCCGTAACTAGCGTAATATAAGATCTCTTCCATTGTATCTGTTGCAGTCAAAACTCTTAACCAGTCAAAAGTACTATTGACTAGCAAAATCAGTCAAAAGTACTTTTGACCGTATGCTTTAGTCAATGATACTTTTGACTAAAATAACAATTAAAAGTACTTTTGCCCAACGGAGCTGGTTAAAAGTACTTTTGACTAAATGATTCCGTCAAAAGTAGTTTTGACTAGTCGTATAAGTAAAAACTCTTAAAAATGTAAGGTAGATCAAAATAACGCACATATAAACTTTTATATTACTCATTATTAGTGGAGAACTGCTGATTTAGAACGCTTGAAAAAAACGCTTTTTGCAAAGAATTATAGCAATAGAAGATATGAAATATAGTCATTTCAATGTGATGACATGTATGTTTTCTTTGTATTTATTGTAATGTCAAATTTTTCGTAATAAACGATTTCACTTTTAGTAAATATCTTTTTTATTCACATCTAGAGAGTTAATAGTGCTTTTGACTGATACTTTATTACAGTTAAAACTACTTTTGACGAAGAGCGTCAGTCAAAAGTACTTTTAACCACAAATTTGCAGTCAAAAGTACTAATAACCAATAATTTTCAGTCAAAACCACTTTTGACCAACCTGTTCAGTCAAAAATACTTTTGACTGATTTTGTTAGTCAGTAGTACTTTTGACTGGTTAAGAGTTTTGACTGCAACATATCCATATTGTATAGCTTTAAAAAAAAAAACTTTTGCTCGCTATTTCTTGTGGACAACGAGCAATGGGTAGCTCGCCGTTTGGTAATGGATCGAGACATAGTCGTCGACGGCACGTAGTGTTCCATGCACGCCTCAAAGAGAGAACAGCAATAACGTAAGGGCCTAGCAGGGTTGAAGCCTGAGTTCTGGTAATGTTGACTTCCGAAAAGGAAACCCGTGGTCCTGGAACGCAAGGGCAAAGAAAGAGTATAGGTGTGGTTTAAGACAGTAAAAGTCTGAAATTTTCATTCGCCGCTCCGCCCTCGAGCGGGAGAAACCATTGGACCCACCTTAAAAAAATTCTAGGAATTATTCCTGTATCGTTGTGTGGTGTGTGGCGACCATTTACCGGAAGACGCAGCGTTGGAAGGCCTCACAATAGGTGGACTGATGACCTGGTTAGGGTCACGGGTATCCGATGGAAGACGCACAGGATCGGTCGCTATGGTGACACTTGGGGGAGGACTATGTCCAACAGTGGACGTCTTTCTGCTGAAATGATGATGATGGTGATGATGAAAGGCTTTAAATTAAAATCCGCCACACAGTAAATCTGGGAAAAATAAAGGAAAACTTTCAGCCAAGTCACCAAAAACGACTTGTAACCTGTATTACTCGATACTCGTTACTTTGAAAAGTCATGGTACAAAACAAAAGACGAATAAATAAACCAAAACCATGGCCTATTGTCAAGAAACTTAACCGCAAGTTCATCCATTAACTACCACATTGCCCCTCCCCCCCTTACCACCCGCAGAAGTCTTCTGCTTCATGTAACGGATAACGATAATTGTTTGGACAATCGTTGTTATTCCGTTAACTTTGTGTAGGTGACAGTTAACAAGGAGCTGGTAAGATAAAGGTAGGGTGTCCATGATATAAGAGTTACGAAATACTTTTTAAAAGAAAAAATTCTGACTCAGATACTGTATTGTATTGTTTATTGGATTGTTATAGGTACCTGCGTGTATATGTAAGTCGTGGTGTTAGTGAGCCGTATTCACCAATAAAGTGACACATATATTCTGGTATGCCAATAAGCTTAAACATCACACTTTTCTGTTAGTAAATGTATCTTTCAGTATTTTATAGGTTGCAATTTTAAAGAGTGTGTGCGGGAATTGTATGACTTAATTCCGCCATCTCCTTTCTACCATCGGCCAACGTACGGTGAGCCTACCCTTACGAGTACGTAGTTGAAACTTCAATGGTCCAGACTAATCGTTTCGCTTCGTCTTTTATACCGCGTACATCGAAGGACTGGAACAATTTGCCTGCTGCGGTCTTCCAACTATAATCTAGGTGTCTTCAAGGTTAGAGTGAATAGGCTCTTAATAAACTAGTGCGCCTCACCATCAATGATTGCATCACTGCTTACCATCAGGTGGGATCGCAGTCAAGCACTGGTTTCTATCAATTAAAAAAAATATGTGTAAATAGCAATAACACTACCTGTCACACCATTCGTTTCGTGACTTTTTCGCAGGTTATTTCATTGCCATACGTTTTGTACTTAGCGTTTGGCGGGAACGCTAACAAAAAAGTCATTTGTCTCAGCCTGCAGAAGCGCTGACGATGAGCAATGAGTAGCTCGCCGTCCGGCCGTCCAGTAACCGTCCAGACTGAGCCCGAGTCGTTGACGCTGCGTAATATTTCACGCGCCTCAAGGACATGTTAGCAAAACTGCAGAGCCGAACCCTCGGACAATGGCTTGGCTTCCGAAAGGAAAATTAGGAGTCCTGGAACGCTAAGCAAAGAAGGAACATAGGTGTGGTTTAGTCAGTAAAAGTATGACACGCCCTTCTGCACCGTCCTAGAGCGGGAGAGAGTTATTGGATGATTTAACACGTTAAGAAAAAAAGCCTACAAAAGTGCTAAACTGCGTAGGTTTATGCGAATAGAACTAGACATTGACAAAGAAGTGAAATCTTTTGAAATGTCAGAGTTGAAGGAACAAAAAAGGTTGAAAAGATGTTTAAAGAGCTCGTTAAAAATTATGTTAACATAACAATGAAGAAAATCTTGTACTGCTCACAGGGATAGTTCTAAAATTCAAAAAAGCCTGAAAGCAGAATGTTCTAAAACAATAAGTCCATAGTTTTATGAATACAAGTACATTCATTATTTTCAATTATATTATAGAACCACACAACTTTTCTGGCAACTTAAAAGTAATCAATATACCGTAATTGCAAATGTCGCGGTCGCCATCATCAGTCGGACTTTTGTGTCACTCGAAGATACCCCGAGTATCGGGAGTTGTAGGACGAATTCCGGCCACCGTAGGAGGTCGAACGGCGAGCAATGGGCAGCTCGCCATACGGCCGTCCGGTAAGGACTAAGCTCAGGTCGATAGCGCGTTGTGTTCTAGACGCGTCTCAAAGAGATGTCAGCGAACCCGTAGAGGCCCAGCAAGGTTGAAGCCTAATGGAGCTATGGGTTGGCTTCCAAAAAGGAAACCCGGGTCCTGGAACGCAAGGCAAAAATGGTAAATTTGTGGTTTTAGTCAGTAAAAGTCAGACACGCCCTACCGCTCTACCCAGAGCGAAAGAAGTCATTAAATGATTTCATACTTTAAAAAAAAGAACCTAATAATAACTTATACCATATTTAAAACCCCATGAAACAAAGAAACTATGATTCAATATCTACCCTGTATGTCTGTTGTCCAACAATCATCCAAACCGTCATCCATCTTTAACTGTCTCCCTCAAATCATAGCCACCCTAACGCAAAGGCTACACTTAATTAAGCCACCTGGCTTAATTTATAATCTGTTGTACAATTATGGCCGGAATAAGGGGTGCCCCTCATAAACTCGGCAGGTTAAGGCGGGGTGGAACGGGAAGGACTTTGTCTTGTTTCTTTGTAGGCTTACAATACTTTTCGTGTAAATTTATTGTTTTCAGCAGCGAATTATGAGAAAAGACGAAGTTGATTCACTGATGGAATATTGTTCTTTGTTATTTAATTTATCGACAGTGAAATAAATAAATCAATAATTTGTTTCAAAATTTTCCTGTACATTTTTGGTACCATTACGACTTGCAAAATAATGTTAGTATTCAATATTGTAAACAACAAAGATGTTAGTAACATTATAATTTTGTTAGTAAAACCATAAAGTGTAAAAGAATAACCAATATATAAAATGGAGGCTTGACTAGTGGTGATGGTGATGTTTTTGTATTTTTAAAACGAAAGAAAGAAAAAAGAATTTATTTGGTACAGCACAAGGCACAAACATAATATTAGGTAAGTAACACGAAACGCAAAAATAAAAACAATATAAAAAACAAAAAGTAGCAAAAAATATAGTTGTGTGCCTCACGGCTGCACCAAAGTAGGTCCAGTTCAGCATAAAAATGGTATTTTTTATTTAAATTTGTACGAGAAAAAGTGCGTCTTGAAACGTCATATATATGTGAGTTTGTATGTTTGTGAACACACCCACGATAGAAGAGTAATAATTCCTATGATTTTTAAACAAAAATTCTAAAATTAACAGATCAAAATTAACAGAGCAAAAACATGCACCTAATAAAACTCCGTATAAATATTAAAAAGGTTGCTGCTTTTACAAATAAATTAAAAGAAAACTATTATATAATTTAGTTAATGTTATTATAGCATAAATTAATATTTAAACAACGCTTAAAATTGTACAGCTCGCATAATAATATAAAATAGTTATTACAAAGAATATAATGTAGCTAATAAGTAGGTAATGTTATGAATGTAAAATAAAATAGTATTTTTTTTTTTTTCAGTGGTAAAATCATCCAATGATATCCGCCGCTCTTGGGTGGAGCGCGAGATAGTATCTGACTTTCGCTGACTAAAAACCTACTCCTGTTCCTTCGTTGCCTTTCGTACCAAGGCTGAACCTTCCTTTCAGAAATAAATTCTTGGCCCCAGTAGGCTTAGACCGACAACTCTTTGAGGCGCGTGTGGAACAGTACGCACCGTCGACGTCTTGGGCTCGGTTCGGACGGTTACCGAACGGTCGGACAGCGAGCTACTCATTGCTCGCCATCCGCAAGCCTTACTTAACTTAGAATAAGTTAGATTGTAAGTCCTCTTCATCCTTTCTATTGTCCTTTCTGAATAGTTCATAGAGGAACAGTGGTCTCTGTTAATCCACGATGGTTCTAAGAAATGCTTTACCTATTACCTAAGCATACATTGTAAAATACAATTATTAGTAGAGTATTGATTAAATAATACTAAAAATCTTTATAATTACACCTACCAACAAAATAATTAACAAACCATTTCCCAACGCTTCATTAGTTATGAAATTTAATTTCAAGTTTCTTCCTACACAGAAGTTCTCATACAAACATCGTCACGCTAGATGATTCCGAAGGGTGGAACAAGCAGGTGTACGCTAACTAAAACCCACGCCAGTCGTTCACCTTTTAAAATACCTATGAACTCACGCAATGTTTATTTGGGAGATAGAGGGCAATCCCCTAGCCAAGTTACAACCGTTTCGTTTCGATTCTCTTTTCGTTGATCATCTCGAGTCGACCACGCCTCCGATTCCTTCGTTCTGACGTCATCTCAATGCTCAGTCACGTAGTCAGCACTGATGAATAGGAGGCGTGGCCGACTCGAGGCGATCAACAAAAAGAGAATCGAAATGAAACGATTGTAACTTGGCTAGGAGGGCTGGACCATTAATTAGTACATTTTGATACAAGTGGATAAATTTTCTCTTTGTGACCGGGGCGGAATTCAGCCGAGCTGTAGGCGAGAGTGTTATGAAGCCGAGTGCTGTAGTGGCAAATTTCCACGTGTATTAAAAGAAGTTTCTCAATACACTTACGAATAAATAAATAGAATAAGGTAGGGACTCAGCCTGATACGATAAATGTAATGAATTGTGGCAGGGGCGAGCTCACGCACTTTTCCGTACTAGTGCGGAAAACAGTGAATTGCGTGCCTAAAAGCGATAGGGATAAGAGCGGGTCTTAAAAACATATTTTATGAACCAACTCCAACATAACAGACGACAATTCACTACACAATCAGAGTTGCAAAATTAAATTCAGTTCAATAATCCACTGACTTCAAATTTTGCAAGTGCATTGTAGCTAATACCGACGCAGCAATTGGGTATCGTTCGGGTCTAAACAACAGCTTCCGAGTAAGGCAGAACTTGTTAGATCACGCTTACCCCGATTTTGTTTCTTACTCTGACGTCAACCTTCTGCGTCACTTTAGTCAAGTCTACGAAATGAATTTATGACGCAAGTTACTCGAACAACTGACGGATGAAGTTGATTGCTAAATATAAAGCACTCTATAGAGTTTAGTCAACATCTTCCTGCCCTTGTCCCGTGTTATTTGGGGTCAACGTTATTTTCTTTCATTCTGTCCTGTCACCCGTCATGCTAACACTACCTTCCTTTTCTTTCATATCACTGTTCACACAATCCATCCATCTTTTCTTTTGCTTCCCTCTCCCTCTCCACCCATCGTAATTTTTAGCGTTACGTTTCATCTCTCCTCTTTACATGACCATACCAAGATAAACGATTCGCCTTCTACTTTTCAGTCATTCGCGCCACTTTGAAACTTCCTCTAATATACTCATTTCTCACTTTATCATTTCTCGTCATACCAGATATCCATCTCAACTTTGTCATCACCACTACATGCAAGCTTTTTCATAAATATACTTTAGTAAAGCATAATAATTTTTCTATAGGTACGGCCTGAGTGCACTCTTGACCTGAATCTTGGCAGGAGGAAACGATGGAACAAGAGATAACTAAGGGAACCGGATTCGATTCACTCTCACCTTGTAAGGTTCTAGGCTAGCGATTGGTAAGAAACAAAACTTAAAATAAATTTCTATTATACTCATAAAACTAGGCACATAGACTATACAGGGTGGAGAAATCCTTGGACCCTGGAGACTTTAGATTCTTATTTTTATCTTTCTTAGATCTGGTTTAATGTTTCTTGGAGAAATTTTATCTACCATTGACTGTTTCGACTAGTGGAATAAAAAAGAGAGTTTTTTAGTTTTCAGCAGATTCAGTTCCCGGTTTGGGTAAGCGTGTCGAGAAATCTATTATTATTATTATTTATTTATTTATTTAAACTTCATGTACAGTGGTGGTACATAGGCGGACTTAATGCCACAAAGCATTCTCTACCAGTCAACCATTGGGTTAAAAAGACAAAACTGTGGTAGGTGGTGTGGTATTATCGCAATTTTGTTTCTTAAAAATAAATGAATGTTTTCTTTACGTAAAATAAGCTACTTCAAAAATTTTGGGTAGTTCCCCTCTCCCTAAGGGGGGCCCATACTGCCGTCATACATACTGCCTCTGAAAAAAACTGATTCCGAATATGTATTCAACTTAATTTCGAAAAAAATTTTTGTTGTTCCCTTTTTATTATCGACGGCAGCATAGTGTTTTTCCATCTTTTATACATTTATTTTTATTGTTACTGATTGGTTTGCGTTTGAACACTATCTCACCTGATAGTAGGCGATAATGTGGCCGACGACGGAGCACGTTTGCCTAGAAGTAACCTATTCACTTTTGACTTAAAGACCCCTAGGTTGTAGCTATCAGGAAACACAGACTCAGGCAGGGAATTCCACTCCTTAGCTGTACGCATAATGAATGTGTTCCCAAAACGCTTTGCACGTATTGCACGTCGGGGCTTTGGAGTTTTTACCTTTTATATTATTACAAGCCGACAGTCAACGAGGCCTGTGAGGGCTGAGGCCTGCCACGACTGCTGATTGTTGGGAAGAGTTACTGTAGCTGACGCAAAGGTAACTATTTCGTACAATCTGCAGCTTCACCAAGAGACACGGATATTTATTAGGGTTCCGTACTTCAAAAGAAAAAAACGAAACGCTTATAAGATCACTTTGTTGTCCGTCTGTCTGTTGGTCTGTCTGTCAAAACCCTTGATCTCGTGAACACGTGGAAGTCATCATTTCAGTCGAAAGACGTCCACTGTTGAAAATAGGCCTCCCCCAAAGTAGTAGAACTTTTGAGTTGAAATTAAAACCGTTTATTCAAATTTGTGGTCTCTTGAAGCTGTGTAAAAATCAAACTTTTAAGTTAATGGAAAAAACGATACAGCTGTTTATGTCGCAAAAAACGTATATTTCGATACACTCAAAGGAATCAAAATTTAGAGGGCACTTCCTGTTGTCCCAGAATCCTAAAATTTAGCATAAAGCAAGGTCTTATAGCACAGGAATAGGAAAAAATCGGAAAACAGTAAACTTGTTGTTACCTACGTCACAAAAAAAAAATACTTTTTGCAATTCAGAAAAATCTTCGACACTGCATTTGAGAATTAAAGTTTGTACGGAACCCTCAGTGCGCGAGTCCGACTCGCACTCGCCCAGTTTATTTTTCAAATAGCTCTTCAATTAATTAAGTTAAAGAGCTGATATCAGTGTTCGGCAATATTTAATCTAACTACTGATTAATAAATACGATTACATTGATATGTACATACTTGATCAACTATTATTATTACCCTCCAAAATGTAACATAGGTTAGGTGCGATATTGGTTCCTGTCAGGGACAGTTTTTCTATAGAAGGACGGCTAAACTCTTTGTTGCATTGTTAGGGTGTTAGCAGAAGAACAAACAAACTTGAAAAGAGATTTTTTTTTTTAAATTGATATATACTAAAGTGGCGCCAGTGACTGGAAAGTTGAAGGGGAATCGTTTGTCTTGGTATGGTCATGTAAAGAGGAGAGATGAAACGCATGCTACTAAAAAAGTTATGAGTATACATGTGGATGGGTGGAGAGGGAAAGGGAGGCCAAAGAAAAGATGGATGGATTGTGTGAACAGTGATATGAAAGAAAAGGAAGTTAGTGATAGAATAGAAGAAAAAAACGTGTTGCGCCGACCCCAAATAAGATGAGACAAGGGCAGGAAGATGATGATGATATACTAGTGCTCGACTGCGATCCTACTTGATGGTAAGTAGTGATGAAATCGTTGATGGTGAGGCGTACCAGTTTATTAAGAGCCTTTTCACTCTAGCTTTGAAGACACCTTAATTATTATCGGACGGGAAGACCGTTGCAGGATAGGTGTTTCAGTCCTTCGATGTACTCGGTATAAACGACGAGGAGAAACGCTTAGTCCGAACGCTTAGGTGTGAGGGTGGATACTCGCCGTACGTTGGGTTGTCCGATGGTAGAAATGAAATGGCAGAATCAAATCATGCTATTCCCGTGCACACTCCAAAATGCATCCTGCAAAATACTGAAAGGCTTGCTACCCTACGTCTGTACTCAAGGCTTTGTAGATTGGACATGACCAAATCAGGATCATCAATTAGCCTCTTCGCACGCCTTTCCACTGAGTCCAAAGCTGCTAGGTGGCATGTTGCAGCACCAGCCCATATGTGGCTGCAGTACTCTACATACGATCGGACCCATGTTTCATACGACGTACATGTGTGTGTCTTCAGCTATGCTTATAACCGAGAAGAATCCCAAATCAATTCCTCATAAACAGTTTCTTGAATAACTTGCCAAGCTCGGTTAAGTTTCGTATCTTCAACATTTAATTAGTTCCCTTCAGCGAGTTCGATCTAAGCGATACTACCTTACCCCGGAAATTTGCGTGGCGTTAGGATCCCCCACGGACGCGGCAATATTGCCTATGAATATTATAAAGCGTTATGCATTGTTTAGTACTTGAGCTCGAATTTGATTAGTTATTGTTATATTCTCTGGTGATTAATCTGGATTTGCATTGTGAGTAGTAGAGGCATATATTTAATATTTATCTTCACCAGTAGGCGATTAAGAGGGCCCTTCCCGAACCCTTAATTGTCAACCTGAGCTTGATATAAAAGCTTGTTGGTTCATCCAACGTAATCCAGCGCATTGTTTGATGAAAAGGCTATGCGAAAAAAGTAAGACAACACCTGATCGTTCTGCTGGAATTTTTTTTTTATCGGGTGGGAAAATCATCCTTATGACATCCCCGCTCTTGGGCGGAGCGCGAGATAGTGTCAGACTTTTACTGACTAATAACCCACTCCTGTTCCTTCGTTGCCTTCGTCCCAGGGCCCCTACGATTTGCTGACATCTCTTTGAGGCGCGCGTGGAACAGTACGCGCCGTCGACGACTTGGGCTCGGTCCGATTACCGGACGGCCGGACGGCGAGCCACCCATTGCTCGCCGTCCGCAAGCCATCGTTCTGCTGGCATTCGATAATTCCGTCATTCACTCGAATTTTTTAGAAACCTTTTTTCAGGACATATGATTTATTTTTATATCGTATTACCGAAATACCGATCTATTTTTAAATCGTAATTCGATCAGACGCTCTTAAGACACATTCTTGTCTTACTATATGAGTATACGTTTTAATAGAATAGCCTATTATTGATTTACTTTATTAAAACCTTATACACTATTAAAAACATGTATAACGGCGGATTAAGTCCGCCGTTTTACATGTTTTTAATAGTGTGCCTAAAACATTTTTCTATAATTTGACCTTAAGGATGCGAGACGCACAAGACCGTTCATTATGGTGACACTCGGGGAAGGCCTATGTACAGCAGTGGACGTCTTTCGCTGAAATGACCTTTAGTTGGTGTAAAAATATAACATGATATGTGTAAGTTAATAGACGACAATCAGAAAAGAAGTATTAATTTTACTTCTTTTCTACTTCGTCTATTAAGTTTAAGTATTTACTTACTTAGATACATATATAAATATAAATAAAGGATGTTATTGTGAATATTTACATTACTATAGTGTAAATTGACATAACAATTGCAATTATGGTGAAATACACATCTTGCGTCGCAGTCTTGTTATGTGTTTTTGTGTTAAATTTCATGACTCTATGTCGTCAGGAAGTAACCTTTATGTTTTGATTCCCTAGCGAGTATTAAGATTGGCATAAATAGCTGTTTCTTTTGATTACGTTAACTTAGATGTTTATTTTACAACTCCAAGGAATTGTACACTTTCGTATTTGGTTCCACACGTTAGTCCACAAGTTGTTGAAAAAATGGTCTTTGTCAAGATCAACTTTTTTTCCATTATGGTACCCGAAAAATTTAATTGCGAGAAATCCTCAAGTGATGTTCTGTCAGTCACATATGTGGCAGTTGATTTTCATAAATGTAGACACAGATATATTTAACCCCAGCATTTAACTAAGCTTCAACAAGAATTCAATCCTAAAATTATTCAGGCAAATTCCTAACCAACTTGCTAAGTCTAGAGCAATAGGACAGTTACCATGCGAGGTATTTTCTCTACCGATTAATTTGGTTCAATATTCCAAGATGTGCACCTAGCATGAGTAATATTATTCAATGTTGAACCATCCAGGCGAAACTGTTCAGGGTTCAGGCATTTCAGACCATTTCAATAAACTACCTCGCGTTGGACGTTCCTAGAACCAGTATTGAGTCCTTGATTAAGTCAATTACATCGGTAGCTTAATTTCATATTATACCTCATAGTTACAATTGCTTTTATTTTGACAATATAACCATATTCACTTGAGCAAACCAACATTTTAAAATTTAATTTTGATCTTGTGGTACCGGAAAATAACATTAAGAAATAGGACTTACAATTAATTTAAATCTGAAACACGGTGTATGTGTATTGTAAGACTGTAAAAATAAGATTGAAGTTTAACTGTGTGAGAAAAATATTTCTGCAAAATCTATTTTATCATTGATAGGGTCGTGCTTGACCATTGGCTCATTGCTAGAAAGCGACGATATGGTACAAATAATGAATTACAGGACAATCCAGCATTATTGTCCTTTAACACTAATTTTATTGGGGTAGTTGCTAGTGTCTTCTTCTTCCATATATTTATTTATCTGCTATGAATTTATTATTAAATTTTTATCATTCAGTCATATTTTTTTATTATGGATAGGCTCGTGTTTGACCACTATCTCAAGCTCGGGTCATAGAACCATTGATATCACATAGTCTTGTTTCAGATCCACACTTCAAACAAGCATTTAGATTATCAAAACTTTATATAAAATTTTAGATCTGAAAATTACTGGAATTAACCTTACAATACAGGTACTTAATTAAGAGGCAAGGCTCAGTTATATAAATTAATAAAATAAAATAATTAATGGTGGCTATTAATCTTAGTCTGTAGGAGCGGCTGAGTAATGATCTGTAGCCGTGACACTCTCTAAGTGTATGTAATGTGAATTTTATTTAAATCCACGATGTTTTTGCTGAATAAGTAAATTGAAATGGCTGGAGTTTCATTTATCTAGTAACGTATATAACTGATGAAGACAATAAACGTGTAGAATTAAATTTAAGTTTAAAGGTGTTGGATAACGAAAAATTCTGTGATTGACAGATAGATTACTCATTATTGTGTCCTCTTTACGAGTAAGATAATTATAAGACATACGACTGACTATAGAAACATTCTTTTTTTTTCATAGACACAGTCGATCAGTACAGAAAAGTATAAGGGCCTAGCCATATTTTGTCCACTCTGCCACGCAAGTAAAGAAAAAAAAGTAAAATATATATCTAATTTAGAGCCTTTTAATAATAATAGGTATCTATGTAATTTACGAATAAACTTAAAATAAAAAAAATTGAGAAATATAAAAATTTCAAGCGTAAATATTTACATTATGGGTGGCACAATGGACGGTCTTATCGCTGATGAGAAAAGAAATCAGTAGTGATGAATACATCAAACATTTATGTAATTACAATATATATATCTACATCTATGTATCTATATCTATCTGTATCTTATATATATATATTTATATTTATTTATATTTATATATATATATATATATATATCGACAATTTAAAAAAAAACGCATTTAAAACCACTTTACAATCTGATATCAAAAATATAAAGGCATTTGACTAATTACTTATGCTTTAGAATCAAAGACACTGGTGAGATATTCAATTGTGGCTTCGACAAAGAAGAAGCAAAAAGTAAGTTTAACATAAAATAATGCTACGTCGAACATCGAACGGGGAATTTTTCAGATCAAAGGGAACCTAATATTAAATTATCTCCTCTCTCCATAAATATTTTAGTCAGGAAAGTATCATTTTTCCCAGCAGCATTTTTTCCTAACCACGGCTACACAAATGAAGGCGTACAATAAAAGGGCCCTTTCTTGCTTTTAGACTTGAAAGCAATGTCTGATTGATTCGCGGCCGACGTACCATTGCGCCAGCTATTGAATGATCACAGTGACAATATCGGTGCACCTGTAGACACCCCTAGCTTGGGTTCGGTGCAAGTTACAGGAAGATGCGGATGACTAGGAACTTTTTTGTTGTTCCAGAGTTTTTTATAACATTTTTTTTTTTGTTATTACACAACGCCGTCTAGTCTCAAGCTAAGCTGAGCTTGTGTTATGAGTACTAGACAACTGATAAACATACTTATATATTTCTAAATACAGATATTATAGATAAATTACACCCAGACACAGTACAAATGATCGTGCTCATCACAAAAACATTTGTCCTGCGTGGGAATCGAACCCACGACCTCCGGCATAGCAGTCAGGGCCACTAACTACTAGACCAACATGCCAGTCAAAACATGATTATATAATTCTGGAAAAGCAACAGATTATGTATGACCTTATTTCAATTTAATATTTTTTATATTTCACATAAGCCTACAAAAAAAAAGTCAAAGCTAGTGGACGGTTCCAATTGGTTGACTACTAAGGAAAATAACCAGCATGAAACTCCACAGTAAAACTTTAAAAAAATTATATTTTAATGATATTTGTCTTTTATCTTGGACTTTTTAATTCGAAAATTATTCTTTATTATCCAGATAAGATATAAGAAGCGCAAAGATTCACATACAAAAGGGTACAAAACACACTAGGTGTACATCTCAGCTAAAAGGATTATTTCATTATGAAACATCTTAGATTTTTGTGTAAAATCAAACAGAAAGCTAAGAAGTAGGATAGAAAAAAAACATATTCAGCTAAGCAAGGCTGGCAAGTTCCTTAGACATCTATTGGTTCGACAACGATTCTTTACACACCTCTCGTAATGTACCGTTAAGTTATGCTATTTCTGTTGGATTATTGGTAACAATCACCTCAACCCTGGAACATGCAACCCTAAAAAGTAAAAAGACGGGAACAATTTGCCTGCTGCGGTCTTCCCGTGTCTTCAAGACTAGAGTGAATAGGCTCCTAATAAACTATTGCGTCTCACCATCAACATTGCCTCACTGTTTACCATCAGGTGGGATTGCAGTCAAGCCCTATTTAATAATATTAAAAAAAGCAATAATAACATATTTCAATTTCAGATTAATATTACGATGACATTGAAAAT
Organism: Mythimna vitellina; assembly: GCA_949316375.1. NCBI lineage: Eukaryota > Metazoa > Arthropoda > Insecta > Lepidoptera > Noctuidae > Mythimna > Mythimna vitellina. The sequence continues at coordinate 16,536,579 of OX438710.1, read as the reverse complement.
AAATTATTATTGAAAACAGTTTTGACGAAAATTAAAGTTATAATTCGAAATCAATTTTCTTTAAAATTTGACTGAATCACTGTTGAAAAACTCTTAATAAACTAGTGCGCCTTACCATCAACGAATACATCACTGCTTACCATCAGATGGGATCTCAGTCAAAAAATGGGGGAGGTTAATCATTATAAATTTGTCACTCCCTCTTATTACATTTAGAGAAGTTATTTAATTATTTTCCAGCCTAATAAAACTTATAATGTTTCATATTTGAAGTAAAACAACTTTGAAACAGTTTTACCAGCTGTTTTATTTATTAATTATATTTATTTTTTCTCAGTTGCTTGTACTTTTTCAGTTGAAATCTATAATCTATTTTCAATATGGTTTTGATTACATCTTATTATTTCTACGAAATGCATTTTCTGAAAATCTAATATCTGTATTACCCTTCCTAAAATTCACTCCTTTTCCTCCCATGCCTTGATCCTCAACCGTGTTCTCGTCAAAGGAAGTCAATATCTCCCATTCTTCTGTTACTCTGACGTCACATGACTCAAGCTTGGAATACTTGCGGTTATCACCACACTACCTTTGATAGCGCGCGGAATGTACTCGCTTTGGAAGAGTTAGTTTTATTGGATCCTTTATTGAGCTTCCTTTTCAGGATTGTGTTTATAATCGTTGGAATTTACATAGGTTTGTGATATTGCAAAGGTGTTTGAGGGTTTTTCTGTTTTGAATTATTACTTCTTGTCTTTATAGTTTGTGGTTTAAAGTTATATTTTGAATGAGCAAATTGCTCGTATAAAAGATGGTCAATAAGGCCATGGTCTGGCGAGGCAACCGCGCAGTGTTGGAAGGCCTCTCACATGGTGGACTGATGACCTGGTGAGGGTCGCGGAATTTTCCCAGTACATACTTGTAAATTGACGACCTACACTTATACAATCAAACCTCAGAATACGCGATACACACAGCAAAACAAATCTACGTTCTAGATAGTTGGTCGTACTGTAAATAGTTTATCCGTGTGAGTCGCCGCCGCAAATTGTTTCACTCAAGATGAATGTGAATCGGGATTTAAATGGTCGAACTTAATTTACATGTTTGGAGTTCGGGTACAGGAAAATTACTGTTACCTTGAAAATATATATAGGTACATTCTCGTAGACACTAGCATTATTTATTTGTTTCAAGTAACGGAGACTTTATATTAGTTTTACTATACATCTAATAATACTGTTTATAATTTTAGTGATATGTTTGTTCTCATACTGAAAAAGAACGAGCTGTAATCACTACGCTATTTACAGTGATGTAATTTGGGTTAGCAATAATCTAAAAGTAGAAATCCTGACGATGCACATTCTTCTCTTCGATTATTTGAATTAAGCGCTTTGATTCTTGATGTCACAAATTAGTGTTCAAAATTTGTTCAATAAATGTCAAAAATAGTCATATTGCTACCGACTCTAAAGTGTTAGGCTACTGGTTATAACCCAGTAAGTACGTAGACATCGTGAGGAAACCGGCATGTCCTAGCCCAAAAATTCTAAAACATGTGACATTCGCCAACCCGCACTGGGCCCACGCGGCGGATTACGGCCCATTCCCTCTCCTAGAGAGGAGGCCTGAGTCCCAGCAGAGGGAACATTAAAAAGGCTGATTATGCTATGCTTATGCTATAAGTACATAGACTAGGTTTTAACCACATGTTTCAGAGTCAGGTCAAGCTTCAGACTTAATAGATTTTCCATTCAATGACGTATATGGTAGATATATATAGTGCATATCTATGAGGAATTCAGATCCGGGCTGATGATGACTAACCGTACAAGGTTTCGATACTAAAATAATTTTAGACAAACCCAAATGTGCAACACCTACGATATACTCATATATGTTGCACCCAGTTAGATATTATCAAGGTAAGAATATTTCAAACTATACGCAAAAAGTTATCCACAACAGTATAAGATTACGTGTAAAAGGATTCAAAGTTACAGGCCATCAGATTAGTCACCAAAGTATAGTGGGAATTTTCTCACAGTACACAAAAACAGAAAACTTGTCTTAGTTCAAGTTTCAAGGTTAATTTGAACTGAGATGCTTTTTTTCATTCTGTTTTAAAACTAAATAATTATGTAGGATACCTGATATTTAAATAAATATTCTTTAGCTATTTTGTTCATTTAATTTGGAAGGCCTCCCACAAGGTAGACCGACGGCCTGGTGAGAGTCGCGGGAGTGCGATGGATGCGAGACGCACAGGATCGGTCGTTGTGGCGTCGCTTGGGGGAGGCCTATGTCCAACAGTGGATTTCTTACGGCTGAAATGATGATGATGATGATTTTGTTCATTTAATTTGTATATAGAAGTTATATTAGAATAACTTACTTTGGGATTTATATTTTCCAAGAAATAGTACTTGTTGTCAGAGAAAAACTACGCCTGTACAATATTATTATCAGTCTAGCCACTGCTATAACTATGTTAGTTATTGACTCGCTAACAAGAGACTGTGACAAAATACCAATACCTCAATATATCCCACACAAAACAACACTCTCTTTTATTTCATTCACAACGAAGAAAAACGAAAGTAAATATTTCTAGACTTAGCTCTACGTAATCATATCAACATGATATTCGCGTATCTGGCTCGAACAGAAATAGTTTCAGTCTGCACAGTACAGTTTATTTCGGCTTTCTGCTTGCGGAACCAGTGTGATGTGGTGAGGATTATAAATAGAGTTCTGCATGCCACGAAGCTCCAGAACAATCGGTTATCAGTCATTGAAGAATTCAATTTCATTTTGGAAATTTCTGCACTGAATCAAGCATTCGATACGTTAATGCAGTATTTTGATATCAATATTGATATATATATATATTCAATTGTCACTCATATTTAGGTTAGCACGTTGATTTGAGACGTGCAAAATTGAACTTTGTATGTTAAATAATAGAAATCATAATTGACTAACATTGCTTTGTATTAAAAATGAAAGCAGTTCTAAAAGGGCCCATACTACGCCCCTTTCTAATTGTAATTAACTATGTCAGTAAGCCGTTTGTCTGGGATGAACTCACAACGGGGCTGCAAGAAGGTTCAAAAGTGTAACAGTGACCCTGGAACGCTTAGGGCATCTCAATCAGCTACTCGACCAAGGGTTGGTTTTAGTCAGTAAAATTCTGACACCCCCTCTCGTTTCACCTATAGCGGGAGGAGTTATTTGGTAATTTCTCACCCAAAAAAATGAATGAACTCCCTGAGCTCGACACGTGTTTGGTGCAATGACATATTCCGTTGATAGATTTATTTCTACCTATGTCTCTAGTAAGTGCTAAAGAAAATAAAATCCGTTCACTATGCGACCGACAAGGTGCATGAAAGATTATGTTACTGAGCCAATTAATTTTTCTGGCTTCTACAATGTGTAAAGGGAAATGACTTCATAGTAATTTAGCAATGATTGGCAAGTTGCCACTTCTAGTACGATTGTGATCTCTAACCTAAGAAACAGTGCGTAATTCTAAACAGTGCCAATACCTCGTAAAGATGGACCTTGAAAAAATATTATTACCGGTAAATTGCAGTAGACAGTTTTTAGATTTTGAGTCACGAATGATTCATACTGATTGAAACTAACGTAAGACTTCAAAATGCACTATACAAAAAACAGACGTAAATTTTTGTGGGTAAACGTACAGAAAAAAAAATTTAACATCTAAAGAATTTCATATTCTCTATTGTACACACAATTTTATACAGACAAAAATAGGACAGTTGATGTTCATAGGCGAGCTTAACCCACAACTGGGTTTTCTTACAACAAACCATATTATTATGAGTGATTTAGAAATTTTACATTTGAGGAACTTTAAATGCTTAACAAAAAATTAAAACGTAAAATATACTAAACAGATATGTGTACAGCAAACTATAAATAATCATAATATATACAATAAATAAATATCTATAAACATACATATTTATGGGTCATGTAGACAGAAAATGTTCCTTAATTCTTCTCCTGAAAACTTCCAACGAAGCCCTAGCCTTTAATGTATGTGGAAGAGAATTCCAGAGGCGCACAACAAGATCGGTAAAAGATCTACTGTAGTGACTTGAAAAGTGAAGAGGAAAACAAGGAAGAAGAGAGGATGATGAGCGAAAAGGTTTTCCTCTTGGAACAAGATACCTAAAACGTTTCCGAAGATACAAGGTGGAGTTGGGATTATAAAGAACAGAGAATAGAAAAGAAAGAGTGTGGCAATCCCAACGTTGCCGAATAGGCAGCCGCTTCAATTGCCTTCGAAATTCCGATACATGGTCATACTTCCCAAGGCCAAAAATGAAGCGGATACACAAATTTTGAAGACGCTCAAGTTTGTCAAGAAGTTCCTCAGTCGCATCAAGGAAGCAGACATCAGCGTATTCAATAAGAGGTAGATGAAGGAACTGAGCAAGAGTGATTTTAGTTGAGAAAGGTAGGAACTTCTGAAGTCGTTTCAGTGACTAAAACGAGCAAAACACCCTCCTGCTTACTTCCGCAATGTGAACATTCCAAGACAGGTTAGGATAGGTTTGGTAAATATTTCTGGACCCTGGATCACTTGTTTTAAGTGGTATCCAACGGAACCCCATCACAGCATCTTGGCTGTTCGTCTGTCTGTCACTGACTAAAAGCATATAATTTATAAATTAATTACATTCAAAATTTAAGTGGGGTATCATTGACCTATCACACTGGACCAAAATTTCAGTTCTCCGGTCTGCCGCTCATAATAATTTTACCGCCGCATTTTGAAATAAAGATAATGGACTGAAACAAAAATAGAAATAGATTGTCACCGCAACGCTACTGTGATTAAGGTAATTCGCAGAAATTATGACAATTTGAACAGTTTTCGGTCAAACCAAACTAAAATATATTTTCATTAGTAGTTTTGGAATGTGGATGGGTGGAGAGGGAGAGGGAGGCCAAAGAAAAGATGGATGGATTGTGTGAACAGTGATATGAAAGAAAAGGAAGTTAGTGATAGTATGACGGTTGACAGGATAGAATGGAAGAAAAAAACGTATTGCGCCGACCCCAAATAAGATGGGACAAGGGCAGGAAGATGATGATGATGAGTTTTGGAATGTGGCTTTCTAATTGAATTACGAAATATTTTTATTCGTAGCTCATTATTTCATTACACAGACGTCCACTGTTGAACATGGGCCTCTTCCAGGTGTCGCCACAATTACAGGTCCTAGGCGTCTTGTACCCATCGGATTCTCGCGCCTTTTTCAGGTCTTCTTAGCTCCTGTACTCAAGGTTGCTATTGGTGGTAATGTACAATCACAAGTAATAAGATATATACATGGTCACATTTTATATTCATCTTAACTTTGATAGTTTTGTATGTAAGCTGTGAGCAGGCGTATACAAAACGTATAATTACAAGTACAGGTCTATGAAGCTACACGTCCGTGGACAGTATGCCTTAGTTAGTGTAATAATGTGCTTATGATTTCCTATATATTTTTTTCCTTATATTAATCAACTAGTCTAATTTAGTCCTGATCCTCAATTAAATGAAACCAAAACTTTGATTACTCGGTATCAGTATTAAGATTCAATTAAATGGATCCTTTAGAAAACGAGCTTCAAGAAAATTACGCGTATTCATTGCCCAATCAGCCGTCAATTATTTGAACCAAGGTTAAATATAATATAAGTTTAATTAGTTTAGTTGAGAGTTTCACAACATTGGATAACTTGGCTAGTTAATTTTAATCTGAGTTATTTTCAATCGAATTTTGTTAACTTATTTTATTTACTTTAAACATGAAGTATTTATTATTGGAAGGGTTTAGCAGAAGTAGATACATTTTGACTTAAGTTTCAACTGGATTTTGCCCGTGGTTATGTTTGCACTTATTTAGATTTTCAAAATCAATTCAGGTTTTTAGACGATGTAGGAAGTATTGACATTGAATATAATTCAATCGTGATTCGAATAATACAGGTACCTAAAGCTCTCTAGCGTCCTAAAGCAATAATTGTAACCATAATTTGTTTCATGATCTCTTCTGACTCTAGCACTGGAGAGTGTCTTGTTTGTTGGGAGATAGATAGATGTGTGTCGTTAATGTCTAAGGTTTTGTGCGAAGATGGATTTGTTTGTGAGATATATTATTTTAGTGGTAATGTATATGTATTTTCTTTTTATTTCTAAATTATATGTTATGTTTTTTTTTCTTGTGTGCAAGGATTTGTTATTACTTAGGTTATTATTGTTTTATTAAATGAAGTTTTAGTTAGTAAGTTTCTATTATACCATGCCATGGACATCCTCTGTAACGTTGTACAAGTGCTTGTAAATAAATAAATAAATAGACAAGACAGTAAATGATGATTAGTTTAGTGGTTTAGGCGTGAAAATAAACAAAGGAACTAGTTTTAATTTTCATGATTGGTGGATTCTCTTACGTTAAAGTAAAAATTGTCCCCAGGGAACACGATACTGCTGGGATAAAAGTCGTATATGTGCTATTCCAGGATATAGTCTACCAGCGTCAAATCTCATCCAAATCCGTTCACTTAATCCAAAAATAGATTTCATGTGTGACTTGTATTGTATTTCACTTCTTCGAGAGTGAAAAATTAGCAAACAAGCACCTTCAAAAACTTTCGCCTTTACAATATTAGTTAGGATGATAAATTTTGTGGCAAATGCGTGTTTGTCAACCAAGGCGGAATACACACCCAAACAGAATACAAGGGTGTTATGGATCCGAAACTGCAATGACAAACGCGCACGAATAAATGATTCACAACTTTTCTCAACACTTTGCAAAGAAAAGAAGTATGGTCTCGTTGTAGCGTGTACTGTCTGCGGAAACTTTTAATAATGTAAAATGTATAGAGAGGGGTCATAAGTGCAGATGCACTCTATGAATGCTAAATTATCTATTTTTTTATTAGTAGCAGTAAAAATTCAATGGTTCACAACTAGTTTAAATAATAGTTCACAATTAATTTATTCTATACTTTAAATTCTATGTTACATATTAAATCAGTCATGAACCATTAAGCCTCCTCTCCAAGGAAATTTTAGGCACTTTAGCATTGGAAAAATGTAACTGCTCTTTTGACATTGACTGTACATGTATATCACCACACTTGTGTGCTCTCGCCCATATCTTGCAATGGTTTCACACAAATATTGTTTAAGCATTCATTTTTTTCATTTTGTGTTTTGAAAATAATTTACAAAACCTAATATTTTAAGCTATGATTCAATAAATAAAAATGATAAATTTGCTAATAATTTTTTTGAGCGGAGCGGACCCAATCAGATTGTAATATTACGATATTAATAAAATAGAAAACATTTAAATCACAATACCCGCTGTGACAATTTATAACAATGATCCATTGAACTATCTATTCATTCAATAAATTATGTATTAAAGAATAAATTTATTCTGTATTGGTTTCTTAAATATTTAATATTTTTTTCTCTCTTTGCAGGTTATAAATCCGAATGAAAACCGACTAGAAATGTTTTGAATAGTTTAGTAGTGTTGTGTTAGTAAAATAATAAAAATAGTGATTTGTGTAGTGGTAATGGTGTGATCAGTGAAACTGTCACGAGATGGCGTTGAAAGCGATTCTCATCATTCTCGTCTTGGCCGTCATCGGGGGCGGACGTGCTGCTGCTGAAAGAGGTATGATTATTTTAATTATGGAATATTAAGTAAGAAATGTTGATTAACACTTCAGCTTTTGATTATAAATACCTGCTATAAAATGGATGGAAAATAACACAAAAACTTACTCCTCTTTTCAAGTTTTTTAATCGAGAATATCGAATTAAAAAGTATAAAATTGTACTTTAAAGAAAAAGTTTAATAGTTTATCTTGCTAAACTTTAAATCGTCAATTCAAAAGTCGGGCGATAGCTGTTACATGAAATGCTGAAAGATGATTTAAATCATTTACGATCGAATTAGATTCCAAGTGAAAGTTTCAAATGTATTCTGTTCTGCTGGTAACTGTTATAAGGTTAAATGTGAAAATAATTAATTACATTATAAAAACTACGTCAATTTATTCGAAGGTAATGGTCGAAGTTAAACTTAGACTATAACTAGGACATGGAAATAGGTAAATACGACGTTTCTAATGCTCCACATATGAGCGTGTGAAACCAAATATAGTATTTCCGTTTCTATGTAACTTTACACAAAATATACATGGTATATTTATAATACATTAAAGTTCTCCATCGACACGACTACATGCACACCGTTAAAGTTGAACTAGCGACACTGCACAGGTAATACGGCACGCGCAATGTCACGCGACAGTTACCAGCGCGGGCGCTTGCTTAACGCAGCGTTGGCTCTTAATCCAAGTCTTTACGAAGCAACCTTCCTTTAAAACTTTAACTCGCTTTGGTCATCATAACAATTAATAAAAATCCACGATTGACTGCAATAAAAATCAAAGTTTTAATTCGTATGACTGATAGCTTCAACCTGAGGGTCTTTAAGTCAAGAGTGAATAGAACATTAGCTAATAAGACAAGCGCGCTCCATCGTCGACCACATCATCGCTTACCATCAGATGAGATACCAGTGGTCAAGCACGAGCCTAACAATAATAAAAAGAAACAGGGCAAGTGCGAGTCGGACTGAAACACTGAGAGTTCCGTACAAATTAACTTACCTATGAAAACAGTTCAATTCTGGAATTGAGTTACGAAGATTTTTCAGAATCTGAAGCTGTGAAAAAATCAAACTTCTGAGTTAACGAAAAAAAAGATACCGCTGTTTATGTCACAAAAACACCTGTATTTTGATACTCTCAAGGGAATCAAAATTCGTAGGCTATACTTTCCGTTAACCTACAATCCTGAAATTAGACATGAAGTAAGGTTGCATAGCACAAGTATAGGAAAAATCTAAAAACTAAAAATTTGTAGTTACGTCAAAAAAAATCTTTTTTTTGCGATTCGGAAAAACCTTCGTAACTTAATTTGAGAATTGAACTATTTTCATAGGTAACTTTGTACGGAACCCTCAGTGCGCGAGTCCGACTCGCACTTGCCTGGTTAATTTTTAAAGTGGGAAATCATCCAATGACTTCTCCCGTTCTGAGTGTAGTGGGAGAGCGTATCAGATTTCTACTGACTAATTTAAAACCACACCTGTGTCTTTCAATTGTCCTTTGCAATTTAAGACCACGTGTTTCTTTTTCAGAAAATCCCCGTGGAATTGGATATACTAACAGAGTAATTTTACGCATTACCTACGCTTCGCCTAGTTGAACATATTTCAGTACTAAAACACACGAAACTCCGAACTATTGAGCCATTGACCCACTCCCATGTTTAAAGTTCGAAGGAGTTTGGCTCACAAATGAGGTTATTAATTACATAGTAGTAGAATTACTGTGTTACTGGGAGTTTACTACTTTGTCGAGGTTTGGGATTCTCGCCAATATAGCTCTAAAATAGGGATACATGACTTTGTAACAATTTGTAACTTTAACAATCGATATTCCTGTGTAATCACTAGCTGACTCGGCTAACGTTGTTCTACCATATAAATTACTTGCTTTTGCCCGTGGCTTTGCCCGCGTACATAAAATATAGTCTATATCACTCAGGATTAAAAGCTTCTATCCGTGAAAAAATTTTAGCTATCGGACCAGTACTTCCAGAGATTACCTCCTACAAACAAAAAAACAAACTTTACCTCTTTATAATATTAGTGTAGATCAAAGATTTGACTGGCTTGTTGGTCTAGTGGTTAGAGGCCCTGACTGCTATGCCGGTGGTCGTGGGTTCGATTCCCACTCAGGACAAATCTTTGTGTGATGATCACGATTATTTGCTCTGTGTCTGGGTGTAATTTATCTATAATATGTATGTATTTAGAAATATATAAGTAGATATGTTTATCAATTGTCTAGTACTCATAACACAAGCTCTGCTTACCTTGGGTCTAGACGGCGTTGTGTGATAATTCATCATCATCATCATCATCTTCCTGCCCTTGTCCCATCTTATTTGGGGTCGGCGCAATACGTTTTTTTCTTCCATTCTATCCTGTCAACCGTCATACTATCACTAACTTCCTTTTCTTTCATATCACTGTTCACACAATCCATCCATCTTTTCTTTGGCCTCCCTCTCCCTCTCCACCCATCCACATGTATACTCATAACTCTTAATTGTGGAATATTATTATTATATTATTAAAAGTAAAAATTCGGGGTGGGGATAGAAGGGTGAAAAATAACCTACGACCTATTCTCAGACTTACCAAAGATAGGTGCACAAAAAATTCATAAAAATCGGACGAGCCATTTCGGATGAGTTTGATAACAAACACTGTGACACGAGATGAGTACAGAATAGCGTAATAATGTATAGCCTAATGTAGACCAAACCTCTATATATTATAATTGTATGCAAAAATTGAACAGGATCGGTTTAGTAGTTATTGCGCCAACTGAAAACAACACTCCTCATTTTTACTCTTTTTTAATTGACAATGTAATTTTGGGTACAGACAGCTGCATTGATTGGTTAACCCTCACACATTACCTTAGGAAAGGATGTAACCTGTTCATAACGGTGTCTGTACAACTTTTTTTTTGTTTTTATTTTTGGGTTAAATATTATCTCATACTAAAAAAAACGCACTCCTGTTCCTTCTTTGCCTTCGTTCCAAGGCCTGGGAGTTCTCTTTCTCATCACCCGTGGCTCCAGTAGGCTTTGACTCTACTGGGCCTCTACGGTTTTGCTGACATCTCCTAGAGGCGCGCGTGGAACACTACGCGCCGTCTACGACTTTGACTCAATCCGGACGGTAAACGGACGATCGCACGGCAAGCTATCCATTGCTCGCCGTCCATAAGCCAACGCTTACGGTGGCTGGAAATCGGGATCGGGATCCCAGCGGCTGGGGCGTGAGGGCCGTTCCCTCGCGCGTGCAGATAATACATAAATATTATCCCATACTACGAATTATTACTGTATCGTAAGTCCGTTCTCAAACATATAAGCTCATATGCACAAAATGCCCAGTCTTGGAACAACTATCAGTAGTTTTTACAAATATGTGTTCCTTGCGGGCAATGAAGCTATGATACGCAATGCAGCAGCCAATTTCCTAATCACTACGCCAATCGTGTCATGGGTCCCTTAACCCGGTCGCCATTATAATTGTTTTCATTACTATAACCTCTAGTTCATTGCAACTTTGTATAAAAATTGGCATTTTAATCTGTCAATACAACGATATATCCTACCTCAAAAAAAATATAATAACAAAAAATGTCACCGGTCAAATATTTTCCACGCAGAAAAATTCATGATTGGTATCACAATAATATTTTTAAAAGCATGTTGCGTACCCAATTTTTATTTAAATGGTTTATCCGGGCTGCTCGCGTTTTATTCCATGAACTAACTCGATTAAGCCGGGTACAGACGGCTGTAGCGTAACATGCAATGTAACACCCGATGAATGAATTTGCCGTCCACATTGTCAATCAATCAATTAATCAATCAAAATTATTTATTGTTTAGTACAGGTGGTTTAGTTCTTTAAATACATATTAGAGTCGCTGCAATATATAATACTGTACAATAACCCATAATGTGTACAATACTTTAGTCATTTATAATTTAAAGTATCAACAACTTTATGATAATGTAACTATAATTACAATAAAATAAAATAAAATAATAATAAGAACCCTAAAATAAAACTAAATTAAGGCGTCAAAAAACTCTTTTACGTCGATGTCGACTGGTAATGTGCCCAAAAGACTGGCGGCATTGCCACGCTGTATAGCAATGCTTATCCTCTCCGAAATAAAGGCCAGCCCTTGGGCCACGCGAACTGCAACTAGACGTTTTGACAGATCTTACAAGATTTTTAATAGACATTTAAAGTCGATTATTATCATTAGGTACTATTATTACAAAAATATTGCTCATGTCACTATCCATTATCATTTATAAAATTAGTCCACATGGTCGAAATCAAATTTCATAGTCACACAAATACAAATTACATTATTATTTCATTCGTCAATATGTTTGTCATTTAAAAAGTCTGCTTATGTAGTGCTTTACGTTTAACTTTAAAAATATTTATGATTACAATATTTTAACAATAGTTTATTGTATATTTTTATTCCTATCCCAAAAATACTCGACTTACATTTATTGTCGCAATGTATCATGAAATGTAACATAACTATCACATTGTGGACGCCTTGCGCGCGCGGACCGTATGGAGCATTTCAGCTATGGGAGTAGATACATGCTCGGTTCGTGCGCGTGCTGCCTCCAGACACATAGAAAGAAAGAAAAAGAGTTCATTTACATCAAACATGGTGCATACCTTATATAAAAAAAAAACAAATAAAAAAAAAGACTTGTAATATAAGTGGTAGGAAGAATGATGATGACGCATGAAATAATCCTTTCTTGTAAAAAAAAATCGTTTATTCGGTCTCAAACGTTGACATTACAAATGTGAATGAAACAGCCCCAGTAAGTTATTAATAATACTTGTATTGGGATTGTTTCATTCCTTCCGAAGTAACTAATAAAATAATACTAAAAAACAAACTTTAGAAAAAACAGAAATAGCGACAGTAATCTGTGTCCGGCTAACTGACTCAATCAAACTGCCAATATATGGAAATGGCGCGTCATTACAAAATCATGAGTTCTAACGTGTAATAATAGGCTGTCATTGATGACAGTTATTATTGATGTCTGTCTACCAATCGGTGTGCACTAAATGTTATGTGAAACGTCAAAGATAGGAAGTGTCTAAAATTAGAATTGAATTTTGATTTGCAAATACCATTTTAGCAAGAAACTTATAAAGCTAGGTACGTATTTACACTACGCGATATTCAGCACACGATATTCAGACTGTCTTATTTTTTGTTCCGAGTAAGACTGGTCTAACCCTTCTTACACAACGCGACATCGAATAATACTGTCTAAATATCGAGTAGTGTAATAGGCCCTTAAGTCCCTTACATTTTAGAGTTACGATGAGATTTAGTGAGGAATATTCTAATATTTTTTATTCACGGCTACAGCAAATGTCTGAAAAGGAAACCTGTGGTCGTTAGAACGCAAAGGGCAGCTGCAAGACACAGGCGTGGTTTTATTCAATAAGAGTCTGACAGACTTCGGCAGAAAATTCTGCACCTTAGACTTTTCTTATCTTGAGCTATACCTCTGATAAAAAAGAAAACGCGAGATGGCGGTCAAGCGCGAACCTATCAAGAATAAAAAAAAAAAAGAAAAATGGCGACTAAAGTACTTTGAAATTACAATCTTGTTATTGGAATTAATTTACTGTGTGAAAAGAACCTTTTCCCTTACACACAAGGCCAAACAATAGACAAAAAAAAAATACCTGTAAAATCTCGTTAAATGAAATCCGTTTATTTACACCAGGCTTTTTGTGTAATAATGTTACGGATACACAGTGTTGTTTCGCAAAATAATATGATTATTGAAAATGTATCCCCTCACCGACGAGGCGGCCTCCGGCGACATATGATGTTATTTACACCGCGTCAATATTTTAGCTTTAAAAAATTAAAATAATGCGAAAATGATAATACTGACACATTATTTCATATAATTATGTGGGACCAGCGGCTACTAGCGGCTTTGCTCCCAAATAAAAAAAAATATCCCAAAGGATTTACGTCTAGGATAAAAAGTTTCCTATGTACTATTCCAGGACATGGTCTTTCCGTGTGCAAAGTTTCATTAAAGTCTGTCCAGCTGTTCGAGCGTGAACAACTAACAAACACACACACACATACATTCACCATTATGACACTAAGTGTAATAGTGTGATATTGGTAGGTTTAACGGTGATACAACTTTAAAAAATATTAGACCTGCTTTATAAAATAAAATAATAATTTTATGTTTTTAGGGTTCCGTACCTCAAAAGGAAAAAACGCACAATTTGAAAACATTAGCCCTGTGATGACACTACTGCCAACTTCTTACGAATTAGCTCGCGAACTTTGGTTTTGAATGTTAATCGATTTGTTGCCATCATACAACATTCATTGTTGTATTTAAAAATACCCGCCTAATTCTGCTGAATTCAAATACGTGCCTTATTAATTATGCTGGTCGCTGGTCACCGGTCTCTGGTCGCTGGTCGCCCGCCATAGGTCGCAGTTCGTCGCAACAAAACAACACGGCATGGCAGTCGAACGTAAGTGATGTCTGGGACAGACGGGCGGGGAAACGCTGCGGTTAGAACGTTACATAAATCTTCATTATCATTTTCCTGCGCTAGTTTCGGTCGTTTTTTCTTCCATTCTATCCTATCACCCGTAACGCTACCATTTATTCTCTTTTCTTTCATATCACTCCTCACACAATCCGTCCATCTTTTATTTAGCTTCCCTCTCCCTCTCCATTCACCCGTAGCGTTTCATCCCTCCTCTTCTTATGACCATACCAAGAAAGTTACATATATAAACAGCATTATTATGTTCTCACTGCTGGGACTCGGACCCTTTCTCTCGTAAATGGTCATGGCCTGGTAGATGTAACAATTTGTCTTCGATTTTTTTTTGTTTTCGCAGAAGTGATAAAATAAATTACACAAAGTAGACCGTCTGCTTGGCTCATGACGTACAACTCTCAAGTCAAAGCCATTATCATCGGGCCACGATAGCTTGAACCGCTCGAGCTTCTTGAACCACTTGTTAGAATTTTAGATGGAAAGTTGACGTTACTCACCCACACACACACAAAACGTTTTGGTAACACATTCATTGTGGGTACAGCTTAGAAGTGAAATTCCCTGTCGGAGTCCGTGTTCCCTAATAGCTATAACCAGGGGAACTTTAAGTCAAGAGTAAATATGTTACTTCTAGGTAAGCGTTAATATATATATCCGCCTGCCCGTCTGTCCATCCCCCAATCAGTTCTCTCCCGTGGCCGCGGTGACGTGAGCTTAAAAGCCGCCATTTTTAGTGTCGCCATCTCTGTGTCACTGCGAAACTACCGCTAACACTGCAGACTATGAATATTTTGGGGTTTTCATAATTGGCCACTACTCGAAAAAGTTTGACTGAGTTTTAACGAAGCACCTGTGGATATAGAGCTAGAGGCAGATTAGGGACTAGGAAGGTATAACAGAATAAAATAGTGATATTAGTCACGCGAAGTGAATTCTAGAGTTAATAGATTAGTTCAGGCAAGCGTGCTCCACCGTCGACCACATTTGGGGCTATGGGTTCGCTTCTGAAAGGGAAATAATGAACAAAGGAGTGGGTTTTATTCAGTAAAAGATCAAAACTAGAGAAGTCATTGAATGATTTCCTGCCTAAAAAAAATCCGTCGACCACATCATCATTTACCATCAGGTGAGATACTGATCAAGCGCGATCCTATCAATAAAAAAAAAAAAATATATGATACTAATGATCACAAAAGTTGTTACGGGAAATGCTCCCGGGTAACCCGCGAAATTAAAATTTTCTTTAGTTTTTTTGCATTTTGTATATCGGTGTCAAATTATATGTTGATTAAAATATGATTTGTGACCAGATTGGTCAATCAATCAATCAATTAATTTATTTGCTTAATACAAGTAGACAGACGTTACAGAATAATATAGAGAACACTGCATTATTACCTAATAGGATGTAAAAATATTGTGCTTATTACTTTTAATATAGTTATATACATAATTATTAACATTACGTTGCAAAATGGAAAAAGAAAAACAAAAAATGGAATGTAAAATTAAATAAATTCAGAATATAACATCTGTAGTAACTTTTAAGGGCAGTCTTATAATAATTAGGATTTAAGTTGACAAAACCATTAAGTTCGGATATGTATAAAGAAGGTACTGCCAACATTTTTAAGCTTTTAAAGTAGCGACACATGCGCCAGATCTAGACGAACCTTAACACGAAGGAACGGAATTATAATCATTAAAATTAACTATACAACACCCTCAGTTCAAATAACCTTATTGAATGTCTATGGCCAGAATAGGGTTATAGAGAAATTGATACGTATTACGGTTGCAAATCATATATTTATCAACATACAACTTCATTTTGACATGTAAAATGATAAATCTTAAGAAAAATAAATTTTTGTGGGTTACCCCTTTTTTTCATTGATATAAACTGGCACTTGACTGCGATCCCACCAACCGTTGATGGTAAGGCGATGGAAGGCGCGTAAATCATTTTTTTTTCTCGAGAAACAAATTCAAATAATTCAAAACCACCCTTACGTTGTTGAAACTTCAACGGTCCGGACTAAGCGTTACGCTTCGTCGTTTATACCGCGTACATCGAAGGACTGGAACAATTTGGCTGCTGCTGTCTTCCCGTCCAACTATAATTTAGGTGTCTTCAAGGCTAGAGTGAATAGGCTCTTAATAAACTAGTGCGCCTCACCATCAATGATTGCATCTCCGCTTACCATCAGGTGGGATCGCAGTCAAGCACTGGTTTATATCAATTAAAAAAAAACATCTTAAAAATAACTATGTAGATGAGTATGTTATATACATGTGTACGTACCATACCAGTATACAGCTTCATCCCGTTAGATGAAAAGACGACCTCAATATAACTGGGGTAAATCGTGGTAGATTAGATTTTGAAATAGGTAAACGAGAAATCTTCTGGTTCAAGGGCCTATTACACTATGCGATATTCAGCACACGAAATTCAGACTGTCTTATTTTTTGTTCCGAGTAAGACCGGTCTAACCCTTATTACACTACGCGACGTCGACTAAGACTGTCTGAATATCGAATAGTGTAATGGCCCTTTACAGCCACAGTACCTAAAAAAGATAAAATTGTAGCACGAATGACAGATATATAAAGATATTGCAATCAATACTGCGGTCTATTATCCTGATAGACCTTATTATTTTAGTAGATACACAAAGTAAATAACAAAGAAACACTTATTACAATTTAAGTGTCTTCAAGGCCTCTAGCCTTGAATAATAATAATAATATTTTATTTATTTTCTCACTGCAATATTCAGTTATCATCAAACATTTTAATGCATAACATAGCATAATCAGCCTTTCAATGTTTCTGGGACTCAGGCCTCCTCTCTTTAAGAGAGGGAACATTTTAATGATTATACAAAAAATCAGATACAATATATTGTGGGAAACTGGTGCCTAAGCTAGGCTCTAGGCCTGTGATTCAGGACATCAGATTCTCCCCCCCCCTTAACTGTTAAAGAGCCTAAATTGTATACCTACTAACGCGCTAACAACGTAGTAAGATACCCAACAACTTTAAGCAAACCAAAGAACCACCTCTGTACCTATTTTTATTTTTTCTTCTTGTCTTTTATTTTGTTTGTGTACATAAATCGTTAATAATAAATAAATAAATAAGTAAACTTTATATGAATACAATGATATGTTTCATTTTAAGTATAAAATATATATTAGGCTCTTAATAGACTAGTGCGTCTCACCATCAACGATTGCATCACTGCTTACCATTGGGTGGGATCGCCTTTAAGCACTAGTTTATATCTTAAAAAGTTGACAACACGAAAAAAACTGACCGTCCTGAATTATTTGCATACCACTCTCACGAAGGCGTAGACAAAATTTCTGTACTTTTTTAAACGATGCTCACATTAACAATTACTTGCTCATGCTAGGAACCAGATATAGCCACAAAGTATTATTAATTATGTTAGTAGAAAAACTATTAACGAACTGTTTTGTCATTACTAAAAGATGTGAAGGATTAAGATGGATCTTAATTAAATCTATATATATAAAAGCGAAATACCACTCACTGATTAATCACCAAATCTCAGAAACTATAACACATACAAACTTAAAATTTGGCAGATAGATTCCTTATATGGTTAGACATCCGCTAAGAACGGATTTTACGAAACTCCACAAAGGGAGTAAAAAGGGGGTTGGAAGTTTGTCTGGAGTAACCTAATTTCACGCGAGCGAAGCCGCTGGCAAAAGCTAGTTAATTACATACTTTATTTTACGCGTAGTAATGCGTACAGAACATTTACAAAAACAAGGGTACAATGTGCGGCTTTTTGCATAAGGCAATTTCTAACAGACAATTTTGGGATGGACTGAACGAATAGAGATGGATTTAGGGTGGTTAGCTTACAAAAACTTTATATTGTCTCTACCACAAGCTCTTAATGCGATCCATTTGACGGTATAAAGTGAACTGTTAAAGGGATGGAGCTATGTAGGGCGTATAGCTCCACCTGTTTGGACATCTAAACTTGCGCGGACATCACTACGTGCCGGGCGAGCAGAGGTCGCGGGGAGAGGCGCTCGCCGCAAGCGCAGTCCAGCCGGCTCGCCTGGCACTGGTCATTCCATCTTATCACCGAGCGCGCACATCTTATTTCAATCAATACTGTTTTCCAACAATTTATTAATTATTATACAGTCCACTAAAGTTGCTTGAGCTTTTTATATAAGCTGTCCTACCTCTAGGGCTATAACGCACCTTTCTACCATCACTTTTACTGGCTCGCACGCTTGAAATTTTATCACATCATGCTAAGAACTAGACATCATATCTTCATCTGCAAAAATAGTATCAACTACATAAATTTCGAAAATGGAAACACCATAGAGTTACACTAAACTAGATCAAGTTCAAAGTTTACGGTGTGCTCGCTATTTGTGTCGTGATGTATGGAGTCTGGCGGGTAGCGGTCGCGATATTCAATTTCGGGAGCGTGGTCGTTCATGCACGCTGACGAAATTGGGCACTTTTAGAGATGCGTAGGTTTAGGTTCTTGTTTTTTAGTTTAGTATTTATTGTTATAAACTGGAAAAGTAAATAGAAGTGTTGTTGATTTCTGTTGAGGTATTACTGTTAACATTAAATCCCGTGTAATTCCTGAAATATTAATTGATATATCCCTTTCTTTTACTTTACATAAATATATATGTATTTGAATGGCTTGTTGGTCTAGTGGTTAGTGGCCATGACTGCTATGCAGGAGTTCGTGGGTTCGATTCCTACCCAGGACAAATGTTTGAGTGATGAACACGATCATTTGTTCTGTGTCTGGGTGTAATTTATCTATAATATGTATGTATTTAGAAATATATAAATATGTTTATCAGTTGTCTAGTACTCATAACACAAGCTCTGCTTAGCTTGTGACTAGACGTTAACGTGCAAGAAGTTATTTAGAAATAAAATACAGGTTGCGGAACCCAGTCTCCTAACGACAACTCTGCTATCTAAATTCTATTCCCATCCTTTTGAAGATAGAAGCCGAGTGACGTTTGTTAGTGCGTTTTTGTTGCGTTTTTGCTGCGATCAGTTAATTAAAGTTTCCCATCCAGTGTAGATTTCAGTCTAGACTCGGTTTCAATTCTGTTGCATTGTGTTTTCTGATATGTGGTGAAAAGGAAAACAAACGTGGCTTTTGTGATCTGTCCTTACATTCATTGTTGTAAAAACAGTTTTTATTTTTATCCAATTACGACAAGACTAAAAGGTTTTGAATTCCATGCGGAACTTTGTCTTTTATTAAAAGGTGCTTATTTACAGCCTGAAACACTGAAATAATAATATGTAATAATAATATTTCAATAATAAATAATCCATAAGCATAGCTGGTGCTGTGAATACCAGACAACTGATAAACATACTTATATATGATGATAATGATCGCATCACATGCATAACACAAAAGCCTTGGGTGGGAATCGAACCCACGACGTCCGGCATAACAGCCAGGGCTACTAACCACTAGCTTCCCAAGCCAGTCAAATCTATTTAAGGTTAATGCAGATATTGTAATCGTACAATCTATGTGTGCTACAGAAATAAAATATTTACTCGAATAGCTTGGAAAGAATCGAAATTTTCAGTACCAGGTCCTCGGTCCCCCCTTGTGGGACGCAGCGTCTTCCGGTACGTGGTCGCCACTCCAAAACCTTTCATCCCCAACGACTATCGGTTCTGCGAGCAATGTACCCTGCCCAATGCTACTTAAGTTTGGCGATTCTTCAGGCTATGTCAGTAACCTTGGAAAATAAAGTAAAAATACAGTAAATATTTATGTCATCATATTCATTGACATTCACAAATAAAATTCCTACTTAAAGAAAATGTACAGTAAGCAAAAAAGTCTATCAAAACATTTTCCAAACTTCCAAAACCGTAATAAATTTATGGCAAAAATTTACATATTCCTCTAAAAACTTATTTAAATATTATCTAATAATATATCAAATGATTAACGTGGCAATATTCAGATTGAATGTCGCAAGGGGTGCCGGGAGGCGCAGCCGGGTCAGGTCAAATGCAATTTATGAAATGACTACCCAATTTGACTTTACAATTTCCGTACGACGTACGGTTCATGTATTGTACTGGAGGCAAATAAAATTTTGGCTTGATGATTTTTTAAATACATTTCTTAAGATCACAACAAAATAATATGTAGAAAAATAACTTTATTACTGTTTGATGTTGTGGATATATGAAAGTACATTTCAGCTTCTCTATTCTTTCCTTACACAGAACCGTTCATTGTGGCGACACTTGTGGGAGGTTCATGTTCAGCAGTGGTGGTCTTGTGGCTGAAATGATGACGATTATGCTTTCATCCTGGGTTCAACTTTCGGGTCGGGCAAAGGTTTTATAGGTTTTCTTTCCTGCTGTTTCTAAGTAGCATTTCAAAAAAGGATTTCTGCCCGGCTTCATAGAATTCACTACTTACATGACTTTAGAATTGTGGACATACTTTAGGTAAATCTGTGCTTAGCCTTTGAAGGTGTCAACCTTCACAGGAAAAAAAGCCAATGCCTCGTGTCAACGCCATTTAGTCCCAAACTAAGCAGAGCTTGTGCTATGAGTACTAGATAACTGATAAACATACATATATAGTTCTAAATACATACATATTACAGATAAATTATACCCAGACACAAAACAAATGATTGTGCTCATAACACAAACATTTTTTTTGGATGGGAATCGGACCCACGTCTTCCGGCATAGCAGTCAGGGCCACTAACCACTAGACCAACAGACTGGTCTATCTCAACCTAAGGTAACAACAATAATAATAATAATCGTTTATTTCATAAAGCCAAATACAATTTGTCCATCTCAATCGAACAGAAAACAATTCAGTACAATATAAAGCTATGCATTAATTGAGACAGAGTGGACGTCTGTGTCTGTGCTAGTGTAAACTGTGTTACAGACACAAGTGCCTTCCTAATTCACAAATTTACTGCACTTTGTAGGAGTTTTCACAAGCTTAAAAGTTGGTTTAACATAAACACTAAAACATTAAAAAACTTATGTAAGATTGTAAGCAAGAATTGGGCGTGTGTGGAAATTTGTGGATAGGTGTATGTGAATGTGTTGTAAGTTTCGTATATATATTGCTTTTCGACCGGTTTATATCTCTTTTTCAGAAGCGGCGTTCGTAAGAATTTTCTGCAAATAGTTTTTCAGTCTCATTGTACGTTAACTTTTGGAGAAAACTATTAACAACACAAAACAAACAATGCGAAAACATGTCATGGTTTATAATTGCATAATTTGTTGTTTTTCATTATTTGATAATACTTTGTTTTACGATTACAATAAAATAAAAAAAATAAAATTTAAATTTAGGTAAAAAATACACGTTACAAGTTTCGTTTATAGTGTTGGTAAAGGTGGGTTACATAAAGGTGGGTGCTAAGACTTAGGTAGCTTCTCCTCGCTTAGGTTACATCAACAAACAATGTACCTAATATCCCATTACATTTCGATCCCAACACTTTTTTATTTGTGATGTAAACAAAGAAACCAAAAATTGCCTCCAAATCGTTTGAAGTGACACATTAAAGGAAAGCTTTCAGAATAAGGTTCCGCGAAGGGAACACAATATTGTTCTCGGTATTCTGTTTATAAGGAATCGACGGATCGTAATGTATTTGGAAAGAGGAACCATACGAAATTATCTTAGAGTTGATAGAATTTTTCCAAAAAAAAAAACTCTTTTTTTTAGGAACCCAAAAGCAAATAATGTAACTTTTTTATTAGGGTTTCGTACTCAAGATGTAAAAACGGAACCCTATTCCTAAGACTCCGTTGTCCTCCCGTCTGTCTGTCCGTCTGTCACCATGCTGGATCTCATAAACCACATTTCACAGATGATGTATTTCTGTTACCACTATAACAACAAATACTAAAAACAAAACAAAATAAATATTTAAGAAGGGCTCCTATACAACCAACGTGATTATTTTTTGCCAATTTTTCCTAACGACACGACGGTACGGAACCTTTCATGAGCGAGTCAGACTCGGACTTGACCGTTTCTTTTTGCGATGTGATGGGGATTATGATTAATGTAGTCAAGTTAATTAACTAATAATAGAAAAATAGATGGGTCAATGACCGCTATCACCACGTTACAACGCAATTGCTTTAGTAAGCAAATATTAAATTTAACAAAAGCTAGAAGAATTTAATTAGTAAAGGGTATTCGGCTACAAGATACCGGTCAACAGATCCTATATAAACATAGGCATTAATTTTATAGAAAACGTCAAATATTTACCTCATCTTCTAAAAACACTTGTCTTGGTAACGTCAGACAAAAAAATCAACTTAATTTCTTCTAACCGAAATTGTTTAATTTATTCAAACGAAATTTTGAACCAAATATTCTTGTTTGATCGTTCATTCCGTTAAAAGTTTTCTCTTTGGTATTTTAAATAATCAGATCAAAGCTCGTTTTGTTAGAATATACATAAAAGAGAATCTTTTATAATATTTTGGTAATCTTTGCGCGTATGAGAATTGAGATTAAGCTGGGGTTGTGGTTGACTGTCGCGGCTTTTATACATACAGAGGTGAAAGTTTGTGAGTGTGTATGTTTGTTACTTCTTCACGCTCAAACGTCTTAACATATTTCAATTAAACTTGGCACACAAGTAGACTATGACCTGGAATATTACATAGGATACTTTTTATCTCGAGTGCATGTTCTTTTAGGACAATTTTCTATGTTCGCGCGGGCGAAACTGCTGGCAGCACCTTGTAAATTAATTTTAGCAATTCTTTACTCCACATTAAGTTTAATAATAATAATAGTTTCTATGATATCAATTAGTGCTTGACTGCGATCCCACCTTATGGTAAGCAGTGATGCAATAGTTGTGAGTCTATTTACTTCAATCTTGAAGACAACTAAATTACAATCGGACGGGAAGACTGCAGCAGGCAAATTATTCAAGTCCTTCGATGTACGCGGTATAGACGACGAGGCGAAGCGCTTAGTCCGGACCATATCTTCATTTCTAATGCGCAAGAACACTTTGATCATAGTATCTTCATTTATCAACAAATATTGACACGAACACGTAATGGACGCGAAGACCGCAGCAAGCAAATTGTTCCAGTCCAGCAAAATTTCTCGTGGTGTTTTTTTCTTTTGTGCATTTACTGTCAAATGACTCTGTAAACATTTTGGCAGTCTATCGGTGCCGAGCATCTACAAATGATGGCAATGATGGCCGATTACGTCGTTCGTCGATTTAGATCGAACGAGTGAGATACCACCTTATAGCTTATTTTCTTTACGCACCTCGCTAAGGCACTCTGGGGTCGCGGTAATAAAGTTAATAAGTTTATATTTGTTCAAATTATAGTCTCTATATTATGTTATTTGGAGGCAGCTTTATTTTTGTGAATAGTTACGACTTGTTTGTTACTTTAGTTTTGATTAAAGATAAAAACGTGATTATGAGGCAAGCTACTGGTTGGGCTAGTAAAATAACTCGTAAATATTTGTGTTTTATTTAGAAAAATGAAAACCATTACTTTTTTTTTTAAATACCTATTAAACGCATCGAGAATTCGTCGGAAGTTCATTGTTTTTGTTATGTTGTTTTGATATACAATTAACATGGTATTCAAGCCCAAACATAAACCATCAAAACTTAAGTCAAATCTAATCTTTAGTATATTCTGTGAGAACACTGTACACTCCGCAAATCATATACTATGTGGTGTACTTTCTATTTCAATCCACTCTTTTCTTAAGTTTTAAACGAGTAATCATGGAGTTTCTTGCTTGATATTTGTCATGGAATTTTAAAGCTTTTGACGTTTTATAAGTGCCCATGTAGGTCTACTGATATGTCAATAGTGATTTTTTTATCACAAAACAATTATTTTAGATAAATGAAACAATTTTCCTTCACATTAAATAAATATGTACATCAAATCAAACTGGTATATACACAAATTGCTGCACGGCCTACACTTCTGTCAAACCATTTGGGACATTAGAAATTTACAAGCTTTGATGTCAATAAATAAAACGATTCAAAAACCTGTTCTGCTGACGCTACTACGTAATGTGTTATTACGCAAAAGCCCCTGGGAGAGTGAACGATTCATATGTTTTATATATTAAATTTACCAAATATTCCGGCCAATTCACGATATATCTGGGTTATGGGGGGTTGATGGCTGTTTGATGACATTACTGTAGTGTAGCGATTTTTTTTTATGATGATGTCTATTTTTTCTTTGAACGGGTTAAGACAAAGCGACAATGGCCGTGATTTACGAGATATACAAAGTTCTTGGGTTTGGTTGTCATGACCCAGCGGTTAAGAGGCTCCTCCGCCTGGATAATATCCACAAGATACTAGAGCTGTGTTTCCAAAATATCGAATGAAAAATGTGTAATAACGTCATAATCACGTAAGAGCGGTTGAATGAAAAACAGTGAAAATGTATGTCGCATTCCTTTTTTGCATTTTTTTTTTTTTTTTAAGGCAAGCAGTCAACCTGGTAATGTGCATTTTCAAATCGTATGTACTTTTTTCTAAGTTTATCTAGAAATAACTGACACCCCGTGCCACAGAAAGCACATTATAGACCAATGGCTATTTATCGGGACCAATGTCCCGAAGGTCAATCGTAGATCTTTGACAGTTATTACAGGTAGTCAAACGCCAGAAAGTCTGGTCATCAGTCAAAATATTTTTATTTCACATAGGCCTAAATGGGCACCTATAAAACGTCAGAAGCTCACCACTACACTCCTGTGACAGATCACCTTCTGTCAAAGGAGTAGCGTATTTCCCAGTGATTGGGTTGTGGAGGTCTGGTCAGTAACTCCATGTTAAAGCCGTCAGCCGCATCCGGTGAAACTGGAAGCCGACCCCAAGCTTGTTGAGAAAAGGCTAGGGACATGATGACATAAAGGTCTTGGGTTCCAACTTAGGCGTTTTACTTCGCAACAATTTTCTCATAGTTCTTTTCCAGTTAACTTATCCTACTATTGCCAAGACAGCCTCTCACTTCGTAACTTTGTAAGAGTGAATCTGTAGCATTCCGTAGTACTAAAATTACTTCAATACTTTCCGTGTTGCTGGTTGGATTTCCCTACAGAGCGTCGGCCATTCAGTATGCTCACAATTGTGAATTTTTAACCCCTTACAATTCTGCATGTGGTTTAATGCTGTTTCAGTACTGTGCTTAAATTTTATGGTATTTCAGGCCTTTTGAAAGCTTGCAAACGGATTTTAATTTTGATGTTTTGTGTAGCTTTTTGGTGAGAGTTTGTAGCTAAGTAATTTGTAACAGAAGCTCGAATATTGATGTTCAAGATACTCTTTGAAAGCCACAATTATTTCATGCTACCGGCCAAACCTGATTTTAGGTTGAACTAGTTTCACCTAGGCCATATTCGCCATTTTAGTCCAAGAGCGAACAAAGTGAGTTTGAAATTTTATTCATCCCAATATAGACAGGTTAGATTAGAAGGCTAAGGTGGGAGCGGAG
The DNA here is from genome assembly GCA_949316375.1 of Mythimna vitellina. Classification (NCBI taxonomy): domain Eukaryota; kingdom Metazoa; phylum Arthropoda; class Insecta; order Lepidoptera; family Noctuidae; genus Mythimna; species Mythimna vitellina. Next base: position 16,510,677 of record OX438710.1, on the reverse strand, counting down.
CTGAGTTCCCATCTTAGCTTTCGTGGTTCTAATTATTTTTTAACCCTCTAGAAATAAGAAACCTGGTTTGGTTTAGGCGAAACTAGTTCATCCTAAAATTATGTTTAGCCAGTAACATACATGACAAACCAAAAGGTTTCCAGCACGCCACAGTCACGACTACATAACAGGCTGTACGAAAGTATAGTTTTTTTAGTGTTGCTAAAGGACGAAATCGCCAAGTTTCCCGCTGGCGCCCAGAACACGCTTTTGTTTTTTGCAGGATGGTGAACGCTGCAGAACTCTTTTGATAGGGCTATATTTCACCAGGACACCATGGCGGCGCGACCAGTCGCCGTTACCAACAAAATGTATACAGCTCTGTAGAGAGGTACTCACCTGGTGTCCGTTTAGTTGCGCAACCAATTTGGCTACACGACCAACTCGGACGCGTGCACTTAAGGTCCAGCAGTATGGTGTAGCGACTCTGGTGTCTGTATGTTGTCTAGTTTGGTAGCTTACGGACAACCATGGTGTCCCGGTGAAATATAGCCCTTACACTTACAAGCTGCCCACGGCACGTTTGGCGCAGTGGTCGAGCGATTGGCTGCTACACTGCGTGTCACCTATTCGATTCCCGCACGGAACAAATATTTGTATGGCCTACAGATACGTGTTCCGGATCTGTGTGACTTGAGTTTGTGAATGCACCCACGGTACAAAAATAATTCCTAGTGTGTGGCAACGTTGAAAAAAAATATCCATTTTAAAACATTCCTGGGCACTGTCATAATTTCAGTCGAAAGACATTTACTTATAGAGATAGGGCTCCCCCATGCGTTGCTATAACGGCCGGTCCTGTGTACCTCAAATCTATGGAATTCTCGCGACCACGTCCACATCCACCTTGGTCCACCTTATGGGTAGGCTTCCAATGTTGTCTCTCTCTCTCTCTTCTTGCGCAACTTAGGAAACTGATTGCATATGACATGAAGTTCCAAGTAAATTTAATTTAAAAAAATATATTTCTTTCTGCCGACATACATTCTCTGTTGCAATATTTTTAATGCACATTAAAACAGTGTATGCTTAAAATCTGATTTCATTATGCTGAGTAACGACACAAACGGACGGATCCTTTCTTTTATATTTTATTTCAGAGGCATATTGAATCTTTTAAAGTAATTTTAATTTTGTTATTTCGTATGCACCAGTTTCTCTTTGTTTTTTAGGCTGTAGCGTTGATTTTCGAGTTTTGTAACATCATAATACGCATAAGTCTAAAAGAGAGATGGAAATTAAAATTTTAAAGATGTAGCGGGAAAGGCAGGTAACAATAATAATGTATTGTGTGTGGGATGAAGATTTTGGGAGTGAATAAAAATGTATTGCATTAATCCCAAGTAACATGAGACAAGAACAAAAATATGATCGGGTTGCGGGATTTTTCGAAATAGGAACCGTCGCCAACTGAAGAAGTACAGAAGGGTCTATGACACAACATAAGAACTAAAATTATAAACCCTGCATCACAATATTAGAGTTCAACGCTATTAAAACATATACAACAGCTCAAAACCAACTATGTGGCAGTTGCTCGGACCATACTCGAGACCTGTCTGGTTAGAGGACTCTTCTTTTTCAACTGAGATTCTCGGGTCTCTACACCCTGCTTCGCATACTTATAAATGGATTTTAGTCAGGAAAAGTCTGACACTCCCTCTCCAAGAGCAGGAGAAGTTATTTAAGGGTTTCCCATCTCAAAGAAAAGGAAAGAAAAATAGCATTGTACGTATAGTTTTCCGTTTTGCGCAGATAAGGAGCATTTTGAGGTAGTACGCGTCACGTTCGCTTGATGAAAGCTAGTATGTTGAAGATATCCCAACACATAGAAACTCCAGAATCCTATAAAAACCAAAGCTGCGTAACAATTGACTTACTTCTGCCCCCAGCGGTGCCCTGTGCCCACTTCACCCTCTACCGACCCTGCCCAGTGCCCAAACGTAACGTCATTATGTGAGGTCCCCCTATTTGAATCTGCAGGAGAAGGCCCATAGAGCTATGATGCGGCTAGTTGGTCGCGGGTGAAGACGGTAGTGTCAACACTGCATCAATCTGCATATGCTTTAATCAACTATGTCATGATCGACTTCCAGACTAACCAGATGCAACTGAGTAATTTACATGAAACAGTTGTCTTTCTGACTTTCATAAACCGGTACTGTCCGTACCCTATCTACTGCAGGACTTTCCCTTAGTGTCACTATAATGAACGGTCATGTGCGTCTTGCATCTATTGGATTTCAGCAACCCTGGCCAGGTCATCGGTCCACCTTGTGGGAGGCCTTAGAACACTGCGTCTACCAACATGCGGTCACTACTCCAGAACCTTTCGGCCCTATGTCCCACCTTTCGACCATGCGTTCTGCGAGCAAAGTGCCCTATCCCCGCCAGTAGGCCACGCCTCCGATTCCTTTATTCTGAAGTCATCTCAACGTTTAGTTACGTGGTCAGAACAAAGGAATAGGAGGCATGGCCGACTCGAGGTGATCAACGAAAAGAGAATCGAAACGAAACGGTTGTAACTTGGCTAGGGGAGCTGGGTTGTAGCCAGCAGGAAACACAGATTCCAGCAAGGAATCCCACTCCTTAGCTTTACGCACAATGAATGTATTCCCAAAACGTTTTGTGCGTATAGGTGAGATGTCCACCATTCAGCCATTTAAGCCTGAAGGAGTAATAAATATACACAAAGCGAAAAAAATTCGCCTTCATAATAATGTGGTGATATTTAGAAATGATGTGTCGCGTAGCGATTCCAAACTCTGTGAAAAGACCAATGGCAGCCTTACAATTGGATTTTAAAACTTTTTCCTATAGAGTTTTTAGTGCTTGACCTGTTATAGGTAGTTTTCACGTTTTTTTGTGAAAATTAAACTTTCATTTTATACGGTAAAAATGGGCGGTTCATACAAGACAAGTCACGGAAGCAAAATCGCGGAATAAAGGTAGTTTGCTAATAATAAAACTTGGAATAACTTTACGCCTGCCACAAAGTTTTAATATTTCATTTCAACTCACCACTGCCCAAATCAAATAAATATGACACACAAGGCCACACACCCAAACATTGGTGACTAACTCATTAAAAATATAACAGAAAGACATCGGGTTCACTCAATGGAAAAGTTCGTAAAGCATCACCCTCCTATCTGACAAACTATTACTTTTTTTCCCAAATAAGTCGTACGATTCCACGTGCCAGACAAACTTATCTTAAAGCCATAAAAAAACTGTAACACTTTAAGCCCTCGACTTAAGGTTCAATTTACTAGTGTATCAAGGTTTTTTAACTGTATTTGGAAAGTGGTTGTCATGTATGAAACTTAGAAAGACAAATTCTGTACATAACTGAAGCTTGAACAACAATAAAGTTTGATTTTGGGTGAAGGAATAGGGAATGTGACGGGTAACACAAAATATGACAGGCAAGTGGTATAGTCTTAGTCAATATTAGTTGCTTCACTTAGCTAGGCTAGGCATGTATGTACGTATAATATGTTTGGGATATTATTTATGTTTCACTCAGTGGACCACACAGCTGCCAAATTACTAGCAAGCCATATCTGGCCCATGCTTCAATAGTGAATCGATACAAACAGAAGTTGATGGTAAGACGAGTTGAACTCCTACCTAAAGAATAAGGCGAAGGTGCAAAATGACTAGCGGTAGCAAAATGACTAGCGGTAGCAAAATGACTAGCGGTAGCAATATGACAAGTGGTAGCAAAATGACTAGCAGTAGCAAAATGACTAGCGGTAGCAAAATGACTAGCGGTAGCAATATGACAAGTGGTAGCAAAATGACTAGCAGTAGCAAAATGACTAGCGGTAGCAAAATGAGTAGCGGTAGCAAAATGACTAGCGGTAGCAAAATGACTAGCGGTAGCAAAATGACTAGCGGTAGCAATATGACAAGTGGTAGCAAAATGACTAGCAGTAGCAAAATGACTAGCGGTAGCAAAATGAGTAGCGGTAGCAAAATGACTAGCGGTAGCAAAATGACTAGCAGTAGTAAAATGACTAGCGGTAGCAAAATGAGTAGCGGTAGCAAAATGACTAGCGGTAGCAAAATGACTAGCAGTAGTAAAATGACTAGCGGTAGTAAAATGACAAGTGGTAGCAAAATGACTAGCGGTAGCGAAATGACTAGCGGTAGCAAAATGACTAGTGGTAGCAAAATGACTAGCGGTAGCAAAATGACTAGTGGTAGCAAAATGACTATCGGTAGCAAAATGACAAGTGATAGCAAAATTTGAAAAGCAAAAATAATGGTAAGCAGTAGCAAAATGTCAAAGCGCAAAATGACAAAAGCAAAAAACGACAAGCGGTAACAAATAGTTAAAAGCATGAAATAACAAGTGTTAGCAAAATGTCAAAATGACCAAACAATAGAACTAAAAAAGATTGAATGATTAAACCACAGTAAAATTTCAAGACCATTGAATAAACTAAAACAGCAGGAACAACCATGACATAGCAAGCCATTTCTGGATGAAACTCAGTTTAATAAAGCTAGAAGATGTCCCATTTGCAACTAAATCATTAGAAACTCCTGTCAGTTCTAATCTTGACAAGGTAAAATATTAAGATGATAATCAGGCCACGCGCCTGTGAAATTGAAAGAAGATAAAAATAAAATACATTTTTTGTCTGACCTTGCTCAAAACAGCTGTCTGCGATCCGATTCAATGTGTAATGTTTACGTTTAGCAATGGTTTATTACATAAATACGTCTATTATAATCATTGTAATGGATGAAATCGATGAATTGATCTTATCTTTATTTTATGAGGGTGTAAAATTTATCAAATGAGTTGTTATCTTGCTCTGGGTCGAGCGAGAGGAAGTGTTAGACTTTTATTGTAAGCCCCACCCTTGTTCTGTTAAATATTTTTTGCGTTTCAGGATTCCAGTGACTCTTCAGAATGATCTCGTAGCCCAGGCGGTATTGCCCGACCTCGTCAATGATGTGGTCATATTTTGGAGACCCGAGTGACGCGCTTATACTTTGTCATAAAAAAGGAATGCCTATCAGCTACATATACAAAAAAAAAAAACGAACTAAAAATAAACATAATTACGTCAAATTGTACTTCAAATCGTATAAAACGTATTACAAATTCAATAATTATCGAAACACTAGGTAGAAGCCATATTTTTCACAATTAGATTCAAGCCCCTGTATAAAAAACCAAGGTGACAATAGGCGGGTCCAATCTAAGTCTGTGTTAAAAATTGTGAAGAGAGAAAATTAGAATCTATAATACATTTATGTCTGTATGTGTGTGTCTATGTGTGTATGTTTCATACTTCTTCACGCTCGAACGGCTGAACGGATCGACATTAAATTTTATTCACAGATAGACCATGTGCTAGATTTGCAAATTGGGTTTTTCTTTATATCTCGAGAGTATGTCCCCTTGGTACAATTTTCTAGTTTCGCATGGACGAAGCTGCTGGCAGCAACGATCTGTCAGTCTGAATAGAATTAAGAACTATTAATAGCTTTTGTCTATTTCAGCCATTTAAAGGGCGTTCCCCTTTTTAAAGGTCACGTCCAGGCCCCATCCCGCCGTCCTTGAGCATCGTAACAGTTGACGGCATAGTTGTTCAAGTATTCAGAAGTCGGCCATTTTGTTTGAGGTCATTTTGACCCGCGCCACGGTTAATAGCGTGGTCCTTCAGTTAAAATATTGAATTTAATTATTCGAGTGATGTTGGTTGAAGGGAGGTTTTTAATTATGTGCGTAATTTTAGAGCCATTAATTTTATTTAAGTTGATTCAGTAGAATACATAAAGAACATGGGTAGCTGCCACCTACTGTCTATTATGAATCTTTGAGCTCCTGCTATTCGATATCTGATAAAATCATGCCCTGTCTGGACAGGTCCACCCAATTTTGTGTGAATTCTTGAAAAGGTCACCTCAGATATTAATCTGTATGGTTCTCATATGAAAGAATGTGATCTCTGAGTTTGTTTGGGTGAAAAAAAATACATTTAAAAAGTGTCATTTATGTGATGAAATTTTTGTTAAATAATAATTAATATCATTTAACAAAAATTTCATCACTTTTTTACTGTTGGCGCATCGCATGTACGTCTAGTGGTCCGATGATGGAACGGGCTTGGCGAAATTAAATTATTCAATTTCGACGTATAAAGAGTATACGTATATTTTGTATAATATAAACTAGTGCTTAAATATCCCACTTGACGGTAAGCACTGATGTAATCTTTGATGGTAAGGCGCACTTCCCGAAATGCAACCGATAATAAATCGACAGGCTAGCAACTCAGCGTCGATGCATAAGAGGTTGAAGCTTCGTCTCAACGAGTACCATTATAAGTGGCTGCAAATTTTTTCTATCATTGTAGGGGTTGACTTTGAGTTGTGTGGTTGGTGGAAGTGGCTTCAGCTGACAATGACTTTTACATGGGGAACTGCCTATTTAGTTGTTCTTCTGAGATTACTGATTATTAAAAAGAATTAAAAAAAAATGTGAGAATATGAGAATGTTAAGATGGATGTGTGGTGTGACGAGAATGGATAAAGTGAGAAATGAATATATTACGGGAAGTTTGAAAGTGGCGCCAGTGACTGAAAAGTTGAAAGGGAATCGTTTGTCTTGGTATGGTCATGTGAAGAGGAGGGATGAAACACATGTTACTAAAAGAGTTATGAGTTTACATGTGGATGGATGGAGAGGAAGAGGGAGACCAAAGAAAAGATGGATGGATTGTGTGAAGAGTGATATGAAAGAAAAGGAAGTTAGTGATAGCATGACGAGTAACAGGGCAGAGTGGAAGAAAAAAACGTGTTGCGCCGACCCCAAATAATACGGGATAAGGGCAGGAAGATGATGATGAAAAAGAATTAAAAAAAAAATAGGTAACATTCAAAGACCATGATATAAAGTTGAATTTTAAACTTGAAAATAAGGCATATCTTACGTACATATTTTAAGACATATCTTGAAAACAAAATATCAAAACTTTTACGCCAGCTCACCACACGAAGTGCGAATTCAAATCTATAATTACTTCCGAACATTGTTCAGAATCTTTAACCTAGTTTCAAATGCTGGCAGAAGTGGGTCATTTTAATGCTAATAAGTGGGCCGGTGTTCTGTTGTCTAAGTGGGCATAAATTATGGTCAGAATCCCGGTTCTTATGTCCAGAAATGTTGAAGACAAAAGGTCATCCTGAGATGATAATAATTTTCCCAGTTTGTTACTGTTCTAGTTCAGAGTAAAGGTTGCTTCGTAAACAGAGGAGGCTCAAACGTTAATCATCCCTCTCGCTCAAGGTTGGTTGGTTATTTCACGATCTCTGTTGGCGATGTCAGCCGTGATCCTAAGTTTATGCAAAATTTTTGAACTGAGCTGCCTGCCTGGCCTTTTCCCAATTGTGTTTTTATATAGATGGGAAATCATGAAATGACTTCTCTCACTCTAGGGTACAGCGTGAGGGCGTGTCAGATTTTTACTGACTACAACCTACTCCTATGTTCTTTGCCTTGCGTTCCAGGGCCCCGGGTTTTCCTTTCAGAAGCAAACCCATGGTCCCAGTAGGTTTTGACCCTGCTGGGTCGCTACGGTTTTGTTGACATCCCCTTGAGGCGCGCGTGGAAAACTATGCGCCGTCGGCGACTCCGGCTGGATAGTGAGGTAACCATTACTCGCCGTCCGCAAGCCCATGTCCCCTATTGTATTAGAGCAGGCTTCCAGTCAAACTGGATTCAGCTGGATATCCAGTATTTCACATGGAGCGTCTAGTAAAATATACCAAATAAAATGGAATTTATTCAACGCAAGCAATACAATACAACGATAACAACACAAAATAATAAAAAAGAGAGTACAGAAATACAATACAGTTGCGCTGAGCGTGTCCGAACCGAAAGGGTTGCTAACTAAGCAATTACTAGGCGTTAGACACCCAGCACTGGTTTTCAATTGGCACACCGTGGTACCCACGGATGATGGTAAATATTGACGCTTGTGTACTTGTGTGATAATTATAGTTAAAGCTCGTGCAGTAATAAAGCTTATTTTTAGACATCAACCCGTACAGCTGCCGCTTTGATTAAAAAAGGTAGTTTATTTTCGTGCGAGACCAATATTTTTACTTTATCTGACATTTCTTTAAAGAGATTTGAGCAAACAATACTAATTATATCAACATACAGGCTCTAAATTGGTCCTCTGATATTAGAAAACATTAACATATACTCTAGCGTTAAAAACTAATTACAAAGTTGGTACTAACCTTCAGCAAACAGCTGGGCTTTTCTTCGGTCAACGAATCAGCATTGCCATCCAGTGTGGCAATGCTGCCAGCGTTCTGGAGGACACGGTGTAGCATACGGTAGTGGGTGTGCCACGCTTGGGCAGACCACCGCCGTGTCCTCGTAGGAGCGAGCGGCAGCGATCTCTCGCGCCAAGACAATCTTTATCTTCTGACTGAACAAGATAACATTTTTATTTCAATTCAGTTTCATCAGTTTTAATTCAAAGAGTTCATTGTTAACTATATAATTTTTAACAATTAACAATTAATACAATAGATAATGTAAACTATTAAACTGTAATATTTAGCATGTACATATTTGCTTCTCCTATTTTTTTTTAAATGATTTGCATCCAAATATTGTAATACCTTAACACGTAACTAAACTCTAAGAACCTAGCATCTATTGTTAATATCTCCAAACACTACATTTAGTTCCCAATAAAGAATTTGAATTGATTTGAATATATCATCACCTCCTTAGTTTTTCCCAACTAGCTTGGAATTGGCTTCTAGACTCACCAGATGCGGCTGATTACCTTTGTTTTACATAGAGAGACTAGAAAAACAAATATATGACAGCAATAATTCAAAATCAAGTTAAAATTCCTACTTTCTCTGTTATTTAGGTATCCAATTTCAAAAGGTCCATTGAGAGAATGTTTCCTTGAACAGTAACAATAATAACCTTCCTCACCTGGACGCGGTCAACACAAACACAATTTGACCCCGAAACCTTAAAATCAAAATGTTCCGTCCGGGTCGGACTATAGATTCCGGTCAGAGGTTGCTCGTAACGCTGTCCGGCTGTCCGTTTGTTCGGTTGTCGAGTAACTTGAGGCTAACACATGTTATTTAAGGCTAGGACTAGATGCTCTGTTCATGTTTGAAGAGATGAATAGTTATGGTGGCAGCACGTTTGTTCATTGTGGTCGTGTGAAGAAAGAAATAGAGAGATGGTTGGAGGAAATGATCTAAATGTGTATCTAAATGTTGATGAACATACTAATAATCCCGGATTCTTAAAAAACATATTGGAAGCTGACTGATCCATTTTTTTAAATAGTGGATAGTAATCAAATAATGTCCTCCATTCACGTCCATTACATACATCATCATTGTTCACAATTGGCGTCATCAGAAGGCTTAAAGTCACCTGAAGGGCAATGAAAAGAGCGTCCGGAATACTTGTGTGATCGTATCAGAAATTAGGATATCCGCTGAAGAACCAAGGTTATCGACAGCTCGAAATATCGCCAGCGTTAAGTGATAATGAGAAGAGCACATTGTTCGTAGAATAAATGGCCGATGGGGCCGAAAGTTTCGCGACCACGTACCGGAAGACGTAGCATTGGAATGCCCCCCACAAGCTGAAGCAATTGCTTAGAGAGAGTCGCAGGAATCTGATGGATGTGAAAGGTATAGAACCAGTCATTATGGCGACTTTTGGGGAGGTTTATTTATTTATTTATTTAATCTTCATGTAACAAAAGGTATAAAGGCGGGCTTAATGCCTTTGGCATTCTCTATCAGTCAACCTAGGGTAGAGGAGAGACACCAATGACAGGTGCATAAAAAATAAATAAATTAGACAACAAGTATTACAAAATTATATATATATAGCTAAATCGGTCACTACAATTTGTCTGACTAATGAAATATAACTTTGTAATAGTTACCATAATAACATATTTAAAAATCAGAAATTTAAAAATAAGTAAATTTTATTTACTTTTTGTAGAGCTTTAAAGCGTCTGACAGAAGTTTTGGTCCATGGAAAGTGTTTGACACTTATGATACTACTTTAGAACAATATTCTACAAAACATACATATAAAAAAATCAGACATAAAAAATTAAGTAACTCGTTATTTTTATTTCCCTTTTCCACCTGGTACTGCTCAGGGGCCCCAAGGGGGAGCTCCACAAGTACACAGGTATTCAAAGCACATGAGACCCCACTGAGAACCTAAGGTTTCATCCATGTGAAAATAAGTTATGTCTGACAGCTCTGGGATCTTAGTATATAATTCCGCAACTTTCGCTTAAATACATACTTACTCGGATTAGGTCCAAACGTGGACGTCTTTCGGTAGAAATGAAGATGATGATTCTGGTTGCAGCCAGAGAAACTATCAGACCTTTGCTGACTAAAACTTACCCGAGGACACAGTTGCACCTTGCGATCAAGGGACAGTGACTGTTTCGAACAATCTTTCAGCTCTGAGCTGACTGAAACTTCACACACTCTCTGTTATTGTTTACCGAAATACATATATCTTGCTATAAATATATTTCTAGATGGCTTTCAAATTAACGACATTTTCTATGAACCGTTAACACTTTCGTAAGGACTGAGCACCAGTCATCGACGGCACGTAGTGTTCCACGCGCGCCTCAAGAAGAAGTCAGCAAAACCGTAGGGGCCCAACAGGGTCGAAGTCTACTGGGGCCATGGTTTGTGCGAAACAGAACTCAGGGGCCCTGGAACGAAGGCAAAAAAAGAACATAGGAGTAGGTTTTAGTCAATAAAAGTCTGACACGCCCTCTCGCTCCACCCAAGGGCGCGAGAAGTGGGTGATTTTCTACCTAAAAAAAGCACAATGAATACATAATTTTTTTCAAAGAAACAAAACACGACCCATTCTATGAAACAACTTGATAACGAAGGCAAGTCCCAGAAGTTCGTCCAATACCGTAACTATTTGGCAAGCAATGCCTGAAATACGTTTAATTAACGATATGTACGGTTTCTGTCTGACCAACTTGATTAAGTTCTACAGGGTGCCGTACTAGGTCCAGACTAGTGGTATTTACGAACCCATTCATGCATTTGATTGTTTGAATAATATTATTAATTGGTGTGTTATTGAGTTTCCCCTTTAGAATTTCTCAGTAGCAGCCGAGTATCTGGTTGTATGCCCAATTGGTGGCCCTTTTCACCTGCCTGCGCAAAGGAGCGGTAATGTGTTTCTCAGCCTTTTTTTTGGGTAGCAAATTGTCAAATAACTTCATCTCTCTTCTTGTTTCGGTCGGGGCGAGAGGAAAGATTTTGCACTATTTATAACACTTAAAAGTTGTTTACCGACCATTCCCACTTTTTTGTGACATCATGTGAGGTATCAAAATAAAGGGCTCAAAGAGACGATTCTAAAATTATACATCACAAAAATGTAAGCAATAAAAAAAAATTACAATATTAATTTTAGTTTTAGAAATGTAGTGTTTCTATAACCACAATTGAGTAGTAAAGAAAGAAAGAAAGAAAAAGAGTTTATTTACGTCAAACATGGCGCATAACTTAAAAATAAAAATAAATAACAATAACGACTTATATTATAAGTAGTAGGATATGCGTCACATCCGCGCAAAACGGTCAGCGCTCAGCAAAATGCTGGGGCACGTGTAAGACAGAGCTTCAGCGCTGATTTTCAGCATTAGCCATCGTCGACGTCGAGACGTTGATCGGTCAGCAAGGATTACATATTATATACTTAAAATAACTGAAAAAACAGAAATAACAATAAACCATTACATATACATAAAGGGGTACAAAAATAAAAACAACAAAACACAGTTGGCAAAAAAGCATTGACGTAGTCAATTGTTATAGTCGATCGATAAACGATCGAAATTAAAACTAGAATTATCAATACGCAGTCACAAAGTCACATTTTGAGTCTGTGGTAACAAAACAAGATGGCTAACCGATGGATCATAGCAGAAGGTTATGTAATTTAAGTAAAAAAACTAGATTCCTAACTTACGCAATCGATTTGTTTACGTTAATGTGTTGTTGTGTGAAATTGAGTAGTTGAGTATAAGTGAGTTCATAAATAATGATGATAAATCAGAAATATGAATTCTAATAATTAATCAATGTGAAATCCTAAAGAAGTGGAAGGCTCAACTTTTTTTTTCCGGTGGGAAAATCATCTTATGACATCCCCCGCTCTTGGGCGGGGCGGGAGATAGTGTCAGACTTTTACTGTCTAAAAACCCACTCCTGTTTCTCGTTGCCTTTCGTACCAGGGCCGAGTCTTCCTTTCAGAATCAGACCCTTGGCCCCTGTAGGCTTCGACCCTGCTGGGAAGGCTGTGGAGGAGGAAGTGGAAGACTCAACTACTGAACGAATTTGGATGAAACTTGGCACACGGATGAGTTGATAGTGTCCATTACTATATTCCTTCTGGTAAGTTTTTTTGAGGTAGTCAGACGCCAGAAAGTCAAACCATTAGGGCTATATTTCACCGGGACACCATGGTGACGCGACCGGTTGCACCACCATGGTGTCAGTAAGCTTTCAAATGACTAATTTGGTTACTACTTGGAACAGATCAGTCAATATACTAAAATGAATCACAAAATTCAACACAAACAAGAACAAAACCGAATGAAAGTCGTGAACTTTATAACAGTACCTACGCAACCACTATCTAACCTCCAACCGAAACAGATATAATATCAATGTTGCCATTATCAACTGTAAATAACGCGGGAATTTCAGGGGTATTGTGTTCCAGTGTTGCCAGAAACAATGGAGGGTTAATGTTACCCTTTGTTGAGAAGGTCGGCCATTGTGGCGGGCTGGAAGTGTGCCGATTTTTACAATCACTAGTATTTTTTGCTATGGGGGATTGGAAAACTGGGGAAGTGGAAGTAATATGCATATTTATAAAGCTACAATTCTGATTAAACAATAATGATAAATAAAAAAACCGTCTGTTTATTTTCATTGAAGAGATGGAGGCTGACGGTGTAAAGTATTCTCTCAAAACAGAACAAAAGGACACGTTACTAGGCATAACTCCCTATTTTGAACCTGACTGAAAATTCACATTAAATTATATAACGCTGTCGCTCGAAAATTATTCTAGCAGCTCTTTGTGATTTCGTAGTCAAAAAAACTAAGAAATAAATAGTACATCTATGACTTCTTTTAATGTTGTCTCTCTTCTTCTATTTTTAATTAACTCAAAGGCTGTCCTTAAAAGATTATTTTTCTACATAAAATTGCCCATTGCGTTAATCTTTGTAACGTTTTCTTTAATCTCTACTTTCTGTTACTTATATAGTGTACATAATGATAAGATCTATCTGTCTCTCTCCTGATATCAAAATTTCTAACACAAGTAGCAAAATCGTGCCTTGAAAACTATTGTCGTTGAACTTTCTATTAAAATTAACCGCATGAATTAGCTACGCACTTAGAATTTGCAAGTATCTATCTACAAAAAACGACAAGACTAAAAGGATTTAAATTTCATGCGGAACTGTGTGTTTTTTTTAAATAATAATAATGAGGTTTTCTTTTAATAAATGGTGCTTACTTATAGCCTTGAGCAGTGGTGGCCGAGTGGTAACGGCTCCGACTTACGAATTGTAGTTTACGGGTTCAAACTCAACCAGGCGCATTAATTTGTGTAATTTATTTCATCACCACTGCTCTCAAAACGGTGAAGGAAACCATCGTGAGGAAACCGGCATGTCCTAGAACCAAAAATTCGAAGACATGTGACATTCACCAACCCGCACTGGGCCCGCGTGGTGGATTACGGCCTGTTCCCTCTCCTAGAGAGGAGGCCTGAGTCCCAACAGTGGGAACATTATAAGGCCGACTATGCTATCGAAAAATAGCAGTTACCACTTCACACAGAAAACGCAATTAATTAAAATTGTGTTACAATAAATATAAAATTAAATTAATTTATCTTCCAAATGAAAACGGAGTTCATTAACAACTTCTAGGAATTTATAATCATGTTAGTTCACAATAACATTTACAACTTCACTATTCAGGTTTAATTATACATTTTCCAGGAATAATTGTTCCGCAGTTGTTATTCTAAACATCAAACTAGTTATTTCCAGTTAATACCGGAGCGAACCGATTATAACCGGAATATTGATCAGATAATTTCTCATCACGGCAGACCAATATTTGTGGGCAGAGCGAGTGGAGTCTGGTTGGCCGTAATTTCTCAGTAAATAGCCAAATAAATTTATTTAATGGTAACCCAATGATCCTCTTGAATAACGGCCAGGTACTTCGGAAATGGTCCTGGATTCTTAGCGCTAAGACCTTTGGGGAATAAGGAGGTTGGTTATTATTGCATGAAGGTGGCTTGACTAAGGTGAACTTTTTGTTTATTTGAGTTCGTGATCGAGAGTCACAGGCAATGCTCGTGTTTATGAAGACGTTCTTGCCATTATTAGCCTTTGCTAAGCATCTCCACATGTACCAGCCAGAAGCTTTTCGTTTCTCTGATTCATTAGCTGTGTTATTTAGACTACTAATTATAATAAACACAGTACTCCATATTGAACTAGAAATGTCCTATAAGCTTATGGTTCCCTGGTACATAAAAATGCTGACTTGGTAACCGAAATCCAAAATTTTTCTGCAAAAAACTTTGAAAAAACCTTTACGTAGCACAAAATCAAAATCAAAATCAAAATCAAAATAGCATTTATTCCAAATAAACCATTTACAGGCACTTTTGAAATGTCAAGAAGTCAGTTAGTCAGAAAAATAAAAATAAATGATGCTAATTGCACATTCCAAAGCGTAGATCTCTATGGAGAAGAATGTGCAAGAAACTCCATGGACACTCTTTTCAATCATATTTTGTAGTTACAAATATCTCTGTTACATGATTCTTGTCGCTATCATGTGAGAACAATGTAAATAAAAATAAAAACTAAATATAGATATTAAAAAAGCAACTGGCAGCTAAGAGATGACCAGCCTCAACTGACAGCGCCCGTTCACGGACATGACGCTAATATTAGCACCACTCAGCTCAACCATTTTGAAGGGAACCGAATGATCCAACACCCGCGCCACCATCAGTGAGACATTTGAGTGAGTATGACAAACTCTCAACTGCCATGCTCATTTATGTCAAATAAGTCCAGTAGCAACATAAAAACTATAAAAAGCTCCATGGTACTCACATTTACAAACTGTGGAAAAAATGCTTCTATACATATAATACAATACTTATATTTTACAATTTCAGGAAAAAAAAACATTAAAAAATAATTTCCATACAAATTAATCAATTTGTACACCCCGGTTGTAGTGGAGCTGGACCAGCATTGAGCCAAGCATTTTTATCCTGAATATAATCCTCCAACTTATAATATGCTTGCCTGCATAGTGTGCGTTTAATACAAGATTTAAATTTCGTTTCATTGAGTTCTAATATTTGTGAAGGTATTTTATTATAACATTTCAAACAGTACCCCATAAAAGAAGAGGCCACTTTTGCTAGTCTGAAACTTGGTTGAACTAATTGGTCCCTATTTCTTGTAACATAATTATGTCTATCGCCTCTTTTGCTAAAAAGATTAAGATTTTTTCTAACATACATTATGTTTGCATAAATATATTGACAAGGCACCGTCATTATGTTAATTTCCTTAAACAGTTCCCTTAGTGAATCGCAGCGGCGAAGATTGTATATAGCTCTGATCGCTCTTTTCTGTAATATAAAAATTGAGTCGATTTCTGCAGCCCGTCCCCATAGTAAGATACCGTAAGACATGATGCTATGAAAATAACTAAAATAGACTAGTCTAGCGGTATCAACATCCGTAAATTGGCGGATTTTTCTGACAGCATATGCAGCTGAGCTAAGCCGTCCTGCAAGAGATGTTAAATGAGGACCCCATTGTAGCCTTGAGTCAAGCGTAATCCCCAAGAAAACTGTTTTATCGACAAATTCTAGTTTTTCATCGTTTAATACTACATCACAATCGCTACCTTTAACATTTGGTAAGGAAAATTTTATGCATTTAGTTTTTTTCCCGTTTAAAACTAGATTATTAGCAGTGAACCAGTTTTGGACCTGCAGTAGGGCGTTATTTTCGTCGTCAAGATTATTAGTCCTTCTATTTATCTTAAAAATCAAAGAAGTGTCGTCGGCAAACAACACCATATTAAGTTTATTTTGCAACAAATAGGGTAAATCATTAATATAAACTAAAAATAAAAAAGGACCTAAAATTGAACCTTGGGGTACCCCCATTTTCACATTTAATCCCGACGAATTGACACCGTTAATTTGAACTAGTTGCTGTCTGTCAATCAAATAAGATTTTAATAAGCTTAAAGCTGTTTTGCCTAGTCCGTAATGCTCAAGTTTCAGGAGTAATGTTTCATGAACCACACAATCAAACGCCTTAGACAGGTCACAGAAGATGCCTATAGCATCCTGTGCCTCTTCCCACGCATTAAAAATGTGTTTTAGTAAGGAGACACCAGCGTCAGTAGTACAACGTCCTTTGGTACCACTTTAAAAGCAAAGCTTACAAAAAGTCCCTCTCCCCTAAAACAAATAAAAACTCACCCTAGTGCAGCATTATCACTATTAACAAGTTAACGCAAATAAATCAATATAAAACATCCACCTAATCTGTAGCGTGACACTAGCCTCGATAGGGACACCTCTGTCCACCCCCTACTGACTTACCATCAATCTTGCACCGTCGGATTAAAAGCTTGCCCACCCTCCGAGGCTGAGGATAAGAAATGTATGACAGGGGGTGGAAAGATAGGAAGGTTAGATCCGTACAAATGTTCAAAAACTAAAAAAAGTTGTCACGCGGTTGTCATGTTCTTGTTGAAACAAGGGGATTGGAATCTAGAGTGGGTTGTTCCTTTGTCTTGTTTTGGACGTCGATTAGTTCCAATAATGGAACAACATAAATCAGAAACGTCGACAGTTTTCAGTGGGTCATATTATTATGATCCAATATTGGCATGTGTATGCTAAAAACTATAAGAAATGTTAATATTAAATTAGTTTCACCCATATTTTTCATTTCAGCCACCACCTAAAGTGACCTATGTATATATCACCGGAAAATTGAGACTCCGTATGGTTGTAATAAATCATTATTAGATTATAATTTCTCGATGTATTATGAAAATATTGTTTTGTATGCAATAAATTACATCTATATTTTTCTTTAATTAGTTTCCAATATAATTCGTGCCTTATTTAAAACAGATAAATATTTTTTTTCTATGTTCTACCAGCTCCCTAGCAAGTTACACTATCAATAGACTTTTACAATAATAATGAACTGGAAATATTGTCCGCACATTTGTTTTTTCTTTTTAATTGTTTAGTATCCTCGTCATCCCTTACGAAGATTTTGCTAGCCCTAGCCTCTCTTATTTCATGCCATTTATCTCTTCATTTTCAATTCAATATTTATATATTCTTCAGTGTCATTTCAATTTTCGTATTGCCCTTACCAAATAGACCTTCTGCAATATCTCCTCTAGTATTTGGGGTTCAGTATCGAGTGTAGTATTGCTAGGATCCTTGGATTATGAGGGATACGGCCAATTGTGGACACATTCAGCTCCTACTGTTATTCCCAACAAGTTCGGGCATTGGGCTTTAAGATTTTATGGGTCAGTTAGTTCTGTTATAACTGTATTGTGTTGTTGTAGTGGAGATTTACTGGGTTTAGTAATTTTGGTAGCTGGGTATTGTCAACTGTTTCAAAATTAGTAATTTATATTACTAATTTTGCAAAATTCGTTTTTGGCCTATTAACAAGACCTTTAAGTTTTGCTTTCTTACCTCATCGACGTTTTGTACCACATGTGCGCTAGCCTTAATAGGTGTTTCCTAAGTCTTGTAACAAGTTTTAAGTACAAGTTAAGTACTGAAACTAAAACACATTCCACCGTACAAAACTCCGTCATTACAACACAAAATAAGAAAAAAAATAGCGTGTTTTAGGTGCGATATAACTCACAAAAAATATAAGATAAAGAAAGGGTCTACATTAATGGAAGAAGATTGCATTTAACTATCGTGTGGGGATAAATAGGGAAGGGAGGCGTTGCCCTCAACCCTCAGCCATGAACCCTCTGTCCTCCAGCTTCCGCAACACAAATCTCAAGTAATTCAATGGACAAGCCCTCTAAGAAATCGCGCACAGCATACGATTGTGCGACTTGTCGTGGTTGAAAGTGTCGCGAATAATGTTCGTTGTGTGTTCAATTGTTTGTGACATCCTCTTTCCGAAATGAATTAAGATGATAGTTTTTATTGTTAAGTGCATCAGAGCTTGAAAATAAATTCAGGATGGTCTTTTTTTCGGTTTTCACATTCATTGAATACATAGGTATATTAACATTATTAACATATCACATTAACATAGCACGAAGAATCGCCAAACTTAAGTGGCAATGAGCAGGGCACATTGCTCGCAGAACGGATGGCCGTTGGGGCCGAAAGGTTCTGGAGTGGCGACCGCGTACCAGAAGACGCAGTGTTGGAAGGCCCCCTACAAGGTGGACCGATGACCTGGTGAAGGTTGCGGGAATCCGATGGATGCGAGACGCACAGGACCGTTCTTTGTGGCGACATTTGGGGGAGACCTATGTCCAGCAGTGGACGTCTATCGGCTGAAATGATGATGATGATGATAGGTATATTTAGTTCTACAGATTTAAACAATTGTTTCATTTGAGGTTAAGGTTGAATCATTAAATTACTCCTTCTGCACAGAGTGGAGCGACAAGAAGAGTCAAACTTTTACAGACTAAAGCCCATCTGTATTCTCTCAGTTGCCTTTGCGTTCCAGGGTAGTTACCCTTTCAAACTAATCGTGCAGATTCATACGAGATGAATTTTAACACGGGCCTTTTTTCAAGGGGTATAAATAAATAATGCAAATATCAATATAGATGTAGATGTAAAATTTGATGTTACAGTCATGAATAACTGAAGATCAAGGGTATTAGGTGCGGTCTATGGAAAAATCCATGTGTTATGTTAAGCCCGATGAAAGGTAAACCTCAAAATTTTCTAAGTCTTCTTATTTTAATGTTATAAAAAAGTGTTTGACTGCGATCCCACCTGATAGTAAGCAGTGATGTAATCGTTGATGGTGAAACGTATTAGTTTATTATGAGGCTATTCACATTCATTATTCTAGCCTTGAAGACACCTAAATTATAATCAGACGGGAAGACCGCAGCAGGCCAACTGTTCTAGTCCTTGCTAAAGTCCGATTTCATGACTTACCAAGATAGTGATTTGAAAATTCCGGAAATAGAGATTTACAATCTCTATTTTCGAAGTTTTCCGAATACTTTTGACTTGTATTAGTAAAACTTGATAAATATTAGATTTTACTAAAAATTTTGGGATTTACAATTGATCGGGCTGTTACAGAAATATACACATCAATTTTATCATGTACCGTTTCGACTTTTTTGATTAATTTGCAAATATTCTTTGTAATTAGTATAAAATGACTGTAACTAACAAAACATTTTCAAAAGATCTTAAAAAAATCAAGAACCAAAAAGGTTCAAATAAAACAAATTAACAAAGAAAGCGTATCCCCGACCCAATCGTCGACAGTATTCAAGTGTGTGCCCACCTAAACAGATTTGCCGTAACTCGTAGTATTTCGTTAAATTAGTCCGTTTGTTGTGCCTCTCTGAATCGCGCTAATGAAGTTTCCTTATCGACACAATGAAGCGATCCATTATCTTCAACTGCCTTTGCAAATAAATCTACCTTTTTTGTAACCTTTGGATCTGAGAGGATAAGCAGTACTCTCATCATCATCATCATGAACCTCCCACTTATTTGTCCGAGCAATATAAGTATATGTCTTCTTTTTTACTTTTGCAGCTACATTATCTCTTTTGATTATAACTATAATAGATACCTACTTACCTACTGATATCACCACTGATATCACCAATTCTTCTACTAAGCGTAGCAATTATTGCTATTTGAATCCTTTATCTTTCTTAATCGTTATTTATATTTCTTCTTCTTCTTTCACAGTCTCCTGCTATGTAATCCAAATGATTTCTCGAAAACGACATTATTTTGAATAACTGGTTTCTGCACTGACTTCTTCGCTAGTCAATCACTAGCCATACACAGTATGTCTCTGTATATTGCGTACAATAAGCTATATATACTCTTCTACTCTTTGACTGGCCTGTTAGTCTAGTGGTTCAAGTGTTTGATTTCTACCCAAGACTAATGTTTGTGTGATGAGCACGATCATTTGTTCTGTGTTTAGATGTAATTTATCTATCTAGGTATATAAGTGTGTTCATCAGTTGTCTAGTACTCATACCACAAGTTCTGTTTAGCTTGGGACTAGATGCCGGAGAATGAAAGTTGTGGATTATTATATTTTATCTTTAGTTAAGTTATTCTTTTTCTGCAACCATTATCAGTTCTCCACCAAACACAAGTCTTCTCATATTCCCACCATTGTTTCCCTTCTTGCTTTTTCATTTATTTCCTCAAATTTTTTCTTACCCAAAACGTATTTCCTCATGATTCCGTTCCATATTGTCAAATTAGATCGTTTTGTTCATCTGCTGAATACGCTAACGAAGTTTTCTTATCATGTTACGTAATGATTTGCTATGGCACCAAATAATGAGTTCGAGACAAGAAGGTTTTAGTCTGATTGTAATTGGATGTTTTATTAGTAATCTTATTACAATAATTAGTGTAAAAATATTAGGAATAAGGTAGGAACAGTCTATGAAACTTCACATCTGAACTCTCCAAGTTTTGGTTTCTGTAAATAAATTATTGACGTCAGTAATTTACTATAAGTTCAGAGTTATCTCAGCAACTAACTTTCATTTTAGAACCAGGCACAAGGTCAGTTACAATAGCTATCAAACTGTCAATTATTATATTTATATTTGTTAAAAAAAAAATATAAGTAAGATATTAATTAATTAAGTTGTACAGTTGAAATGCTCTTCAGTCACTTAAGATATGGTTTCGTAAACTCACCAATAAGTTTTTTATTTCAAGATGAATGGGTCACCAGTTTGGCGGTATGCGGAACAGAGAGTAAAGTCCCGCAAACCTCCGTTGAAAAGGGAGGATCCTCCGGCCAGACGGGTGTTATGTCTGGTGGGCTGCAACTGCCCGAAAGATGATTTGGGGCTGTTCTATATGTTCTAATCGCGCGGAGAACTTTGCTTGCGCGATGCAGGATTAGTTCTTATGTGACGCCATAGATGTCGCTACACATTTGTAAAATTTTCATATGTGAGTCCACTTCTATCGAGCAAAAAAAGCTAGATGGGTTTTACTTATGGCCTATTGACAATTCAGTTCACCCTTTTCGCTTACCCATTCTCAAACCGCAAAAATACTACACATGTGACTGCTGCCACAACCATCGTAAGTCTTGCAAACACTTGTAATAAAACTTCAATTTGTCCAACCGCTCACAACCCTCACAGAAATGAGGGAAAAAATAAAAATTTCCATCCCCACACGAACGGAGAAAAAAAAAAAACATTTATCAACGCAATGGCATGGATTCTTGAAACAGTCATATCAGCAGTTCTTACTAAACACATCGACATTTCCTCCACACTTCATCCATTACCGTTTTGGACCGTGTCATAGGAGCTTCTTGGAACGAATGCGGCGATGTAAACTGAACTGTACAGAAGTGTCGCATTGTAATTTACTAGGTGGTGTGTCGTGGTATGAGGTTAGGGGAAGCCGGGGAGTGTCGCGAAATCGCCGCGTTTTGTACACGATAATACCTCTTAGACGAGCTTCCCCTTGAGATGGGGTGACGTCATAGGATTGAAACAGAAGGATTGGGAATTTCTTGTTATATAGGATAAAAGAGTGATGGATAGTTGATACCACCACCCCTAGATAAGGCTGACGTTGCAAAATGCATTCTTCTTCTTTGTGATGATAGTTCCTTGAAGATATTTTATATTAGCTTGCATCGCTAACTTTAATGATAGAATTGATTTTTTGTTTGAGATAAAGCAGTGTCTTCTGATTGATTTGTCAATTAATAAATAGTGATATAAAACACCATTCTACAGGCAGACAAGTCATTTTTTTAGGATGCATAATGACATATGGGCAAATAATGTGACCCAGGCGGTGCCTCAAGACAGCCGTCACCGAGACGTAAAAAACACTGGCGATGGCGTGATGATCTGGACTCACTCGCTGTTTCTGTCCGTAGAAGACCAGACATATAGAAAGACATGGGCTTGGACCTTGCCCAGCAGTAGGACAACGTAATCTAAGTAAAAAAAGGGGTTGATGCTTTCCATACAGACTAGAAAGTGTCAGTGTCTTAAATTTTCTTTTCTTGAGATGCGAAATAATCCAATGACTTCTTTTGGTGTAGGGTAGAAAAGGAGGGCGGGTCACACATTTATTGACTAAAATTACATCTGTGTCCTTCAGTTGCTTTTTACGTTCCAGGACAAACAGGTTTCCTGTTCTGAAATTTCTCTCGGTCCCAGCAGGCATCGGCCTTGCTGGCCCCTGGTTTATTGCTGACAGAAATGTCAGCAGAGTGCTAAGGCGCGTATGGAACACTGATGAACCGTCAACGACGATTCGAGCTAGGTTCGGATGGTTATAGGATGGGTGGACGGCGAGCTAACCTATTGTTTGTCATCTACAGTGGCCGAGGATTGCGCTGCGACTCCCGACGCTCGAGGCGTCTCCCGTCGCGGAGTCGTGTCTAACTTATTCGAGTATTTATTTAGCTTATTGTCCAAAATGAGCCTTCTGATTTATCTGCAGCTTCACAAGAAGCAGTAACGACGTAATCATATTACGCTACGAGTTATTTTAGTAAGGATAATTGAATGAACCTTATACTCACGTTTATAAACGAGTGTGAGTGCTCTAAATAGGTTCACAGGTTGAAGAATGAAAGCACAGGTCTAAAACCTGTTGAAAATCCATAGTCATCAGTGTTGTTTAATTTATTCATTTGCAGCAGATTTTTACAGTTCCGTACCTCAAAAGGAATAAACAGAACCCTTATAGGATGATTTTGTTGTCCATCTGTTTATCTGTCTGTCTGTCAATACCCTTTATCTCGGGAACGCGTGGAGATATCGAGTTGAAAAAAAAACTATATATATATACTCAGGTCTTTGGTCTCTTGAAGCTGTGAAAAAATCAAACTTCTGAGTTAAAGAACGAAGAGATACGGCTGTTTAGGTCGCAAAACGCGTGTATTTAGACACTCGAGGGAATCGAAATTCATAGGGTACTTCCCGTTGACCTAGAATCCTGAAATTTGGCATGAAGCAAGGTCTTATAGCAAAAGTATAGGGAAAAATCTGAAAACTATAAATTCGTAGTTACACCATAAAAAAATCCAATTCAGAAAAATCTTTTTTTAAATTTTTAATTAAAATTGAACTGTTTTCACATGTAAGTTTGTACGGAACCCTCAGTGCGCAAGTCCGACTCGTACATGCGCGGTTCCATTCTTTGGTTTCAACAATAATATTATGGGATGGTAACTGATATCTTTATTGCTTAACACGTTGAGAGAGCACTCATTTTAGTAAAATTTCCATTTCTGGGGTAAGGGGCGTTTAAGACCTCGTTTGGAAACTAACGTTATGGCGATAAGGGGCTTGTTAGACCCCGTGTACGTTTAAGAAACTAAAAGCTTCTTTTTTAATTAACAAAAAACATGTAATATTGAATCACTTTAATGCGCTACGAGATCAGTCAGGACCCCGTATTAAAATAGATACGCACCGCATTTGTAAATTTGCGATGATTGTCTAAAGATTAACATCATCATCTTCCTGCCCTTGTCCCATCTTATTTGGGGTCGGCGCAACACGTTTTTTTCTTCCATTCTATCCTGTCAATCGTCATACTATCACTAACTTCCTTTTCTTTCATATCACTGTTCACACAATCCATCCATGTTTTCTTTGGCCTCCCTCTCCCTCTCCACCCATCCACATGTATACTCATAACTCTTTTAGTAACATGTGTTTCATCTCTCCGCTTTGAAAGATTAACATAAAATTTTAAATAACTAGTTTTTTCAGTCATCGATTATTTTTGGATTGTAATGCGTCATCGGCTACAACTGAGGGTACTTTAAGTTAGATGTTTAGCTTACTTCTAAGCAAGCGTGCTCCACCGTCGTCCATAACATCGCTTATTATCATGTGAGTTAGTGGTTAAGTGCAAACCTAACAATAAAAACTAAAAAAAACTGGGCAAGTGCGAGTCCGTATAAACTACAATTCCCGTGTGCGCAAATGGAGTCTCAAAAAAAAATCAAAATCAAAAGCATTTTATTTCAAATAAACCATTTACAGGCACTTTTGAAATGTCAAAAAGTCAGTCTGTCAGAAAAAAAAATGATGCTAATTGCACTTTCCAAAGCGTAGATCTCTATGGAGAAGCGAAAAGTTTTTCTGAATTGTAGGTGTAAATTTTTCAATTTTGCTGTTTTCAGATTTATTCCTATACCTGTGCTATAAGACCTTGCTTTAAGCCAAATTTCAGGATTCTGAGTCAACGGGAAGTACTCTATGATTTTTTTTACTTTGAAAGTTTTGAAATGTACGTTTTTTGTGACATAAACAGGCGTATCTTTTATTTAGATTAACTTAAGAGTTTGATTTTTACACAGCTTCAAGGGAACGCAGATTCGAGTATACGGTTTAATTTCAACTCAATACCTCCACGCGTTCCCACGATAAAGGGTCTTGACAGACAGACAGATCGACGGACGGACAATAAAGTAATCCTGTAAGGGTTCCGTTTTTCCTTTTTGAGGTACGGAACCCTAAAAACTAAAAAAAAGTAGAAAAAGGCACATTAAGAATGTTTTTTTTCCACCCCGTAATGTATTTCCTGGCAATGCCTATATGCATATAACTTTAACTTAACATTATTAAAGTGTAGGGGGCACTTTAAAATACAAATACCCCTTAAGCAAGATTACAAAAGCTAACCAAATACACTTTATTTAAAATCCTCGTGCCCTAACAAATAAAATTCGGAGACTACAACTACCCTTAAACAAGAAGTTACCCTCCGAGTTTCACCCCTAAGAGATTACGTGTTATCAAATCAAATTGTGCCAGTCTGCTTCACCGGGGAATCGAACCCCATGCCAAAGGCATTGGATCCCCTAATGACGTATTGAAGCTAGTCTTCTGTCTAATCTGGTTTTAACAAAGTCGTTCGTCCGTTTGTGTTGGCTTACAACAGTAAATGCTTGACCGGTTTTGATGAGGCTTAACTTTTAAGGAGTTAAAGGGCCGACACGTGTCTGCGTATGTCTGTATATTGGAAATTCATTTTGCTTGTGGTCCTCCTCCTTCTTGCATCATTTATCCTCAATACTGAGGGTCGTGACCTTGACGAATGACTTTTTTGTGGACTATATTTCGCCATTTTGTCTTACCTTCGGCAATATGAATGGCATCACATACTGTGGTCTCCAATGTAGCACGGCTTTGGTCAGACCAACGTATCGGGCTCCTGCCCCTGGGTCTTTTCCCATCTACTTTTCCTGTCAGTAGCAACTTTTCCAGGTTATCACCTCTCTTTCTCGCAATGTGGCCAAAGAAATCAAAGATTCTTCTTTGGCATTTGGTGGTGAGTCTCATAGGTGACTTGAGTTCGGCAATTATGGAGACGTTGGTCCGATGCTCTGTCCAGTGGATTCCAAGCATTTTCCTCCAACACCATAACTCAAAAGTGTCAATCCGGCAACGGTCAGCTTTTCTAAGGGTCCAGGTCTCTGCAGTATACAGGAATAATTGCTTGTAGTAGAACATTAAATATTAATGAAAAATAAAAGCTTGTTAAAACCTTTACAGGCCGGAGTGTGTTTCGCTTCGTCGTTTATATCGCGTACATTGAAGGATTGGAAAACTTTGCCTGCTGTGGTCTTCCCGTCCGATTATAATTTAGGTGTCTTCAAGGCTAGAGTACATAAACTCTCAGTGCGATTCACAATTAACAATTGCATTACTGCTTACCATCAAGTGGAATCGCAGTCAACCACTGGTTTACATCAATAAAAAAAGAAAATGGTTGAAAATGTATTACTAAATTTTATTCATCTAAAAGTTATTTTCCAGGCCGAACTATTTCAGAATAGATTGATTAAAAAAAAAACTGAGCAAATGCGAGTCGGACTCGCGACCTGAGGGTTCCGTACTAACTTACCTATGTAGACTGTTCAAGTCCCGAATAGAGTCTCGAAGGTTTTTCCGAATGACAATTTTTTTTTGTCGTTGTGACTTAACAACAAATTTACAGTTTTCAGATTTATTTCTATAACTAAGCTATACGACCTTGCTGTATGCAAAATTTCAGGATTCTGAGAATTTCGATTTCGGTTTTTTTTCCTCGAATAGTGTCGAAATATACGTTTTTTGAGACATCATCGGCCGGATAATTATTTTTAGAAATTTGATTTTTTTCACAGCTTCAAGAGACCGCAATCTTGAGTATACGGTTTTAATTTCAACTGTGACAACAAAGTGATCCTATAAGGGTTTTTTTCCTTTTGAGGAACGGAACCCTAAAAAGGATTAAATTCACAATTTAGTTTCACATTTTTTAAATTCTTTTTTACCTTTGAACTCCGCTATTCATATTTATATTATGAAACCCAAATGTAAAACAGTTTTTCTTTTTCATAAAATGGATTAGAGAATTGGTTCCATATTCATCAAAATCCAGTTACTGTTGTATTGATGGAACCGATGATGGAAGGGAACTTTTTTTCAGTGATATTTATTATTATTATTTATTTATCTTTATATCAAAAAGGTAAGTAACTTGCCTCACAAAACCATTGCAAAATCTTTCTTTTTTATTTTTGATAGGCTCGCACTTGACCACTATCTGACCTGATGGAAAGCAACGACGTGATCGAAGATAAAGCACGTTTGCCTAAAAGTAAGCTATTCACTCTTAGCTGCCAATGGCTTAATTCAATTTCTGTCTTTTAATTAGTTTTATTTTTTTATTACATGTTTACATTGTGCACACATACACGGTTACAAAAAATATGTAACCGAGATTATATATAACTCACAATATAATTTAAAAGAGTGTCCATGAAGTTTCTTGCACGTTCTTCTCCATAGAGATCTACGCTTTGGAACATGGACTGACCTGCATTTAGCTATTCAAAAGTGTCTGTAAATGTTCTATAGATTTAAAATAAATGCTTTTCACTTTGACTTAAAGATCCCCTAAGACTTACGGTTGTAGTTATCAGGAAATACAGAATTCGGTAGGAAAATCCACTCCTTAGCTGAATGTAATACTTTTTTTTCTTTTCTTTATTTCTTACTTCCGGGAATATGTCTCCTTGGGATAGTTTCCTACATTGACACGGGCAACGCCACTGGCAGAAGCTAGCATGTGTACATAAATCCTAAATGCCGAAAAAGCAGAAAGCAAAGTGTTTCTTTTTCTTCTTTTACGCGCATTAAAGACTTATAGCTTCCCCTCCTAAAGTAAAAAGACATAAAACATGCATTTACCAGCTCCATCTAGTTTGTTTAAGCCATCATAGTCCGACCGTGTTATCATGAAATATGTTCACGACGGTACAAAAAGAGGGTGGCAGAATCACCGTGGCAAGAATACGAAACGATTCTATCTCCTCGGTTAGCGGGATGAATTGTGGTCATGTTGTTTAATTTTATTTATTAGGTGCCAATATTTTTTGTTACGCAGTTCTAATGTGTAAAATGGTGTGGTGAATTTGATACAGTGCTGTTTGTAGGATCTAGAATAGAATAGAATAAACTTTATTGTACAACTTAAGTCTATGGGTACAATGGCGGTCTTATTGCTGACAGCGATATCTACCAGACAACCTTAGGATGACTGTAAGAACTTGAAACAGAAAAAGGGGGGTAGTCTGCAGTGTACTGCAAATTAATAAAGTAATTAAGATATGTTAACTACTGAAGATTTTATGTTAGGACTTTAGTTTTTAGGCTAATAAAAACTGGATTAAGCTATTTCCAAATTATTCATGTTTTTCGGGCAAAATGTCTATTTGGAAATGGGTTTATTGATATTGCGGGTTTTGAAGTTGATAAAAAATTTTATTCACGTATTAGTGTTTTTTTTTTTCGGTGGGAGATTCATCTTATGACATCCCCCGCTCTTGGGTGGGGCGGGAGATAGTGTCAGACTTTTACTGACTAAAAACCCACTCCTGTTCCTTCGTTGCCACCTGTTTCTTCGTTGCCACGTATTAGTGTAGAATTTACTTTTTCACATTATTATCAAAAATCACTCGCACGAATCGACCTGATAGTCACTCTAAATCACTAGTTTTTTATTATTTAAAGCTCGTATTAGTAAGAGCCACTAATATTTGCAATACATCCGTATTGACCTTCTTTTATTTACTGACATTCTTAATTTTAAAATCTAAAATAAACATATAAAACAATGTTAAGGATAACCCTTAACAAAAAATGTTAATCCTTAACATTTTTTAGTAATGAAACACAGTTCATTGTTTGTTTTTCAGGTACCTACGTAGATATATTACGAAAAGGTCAATGTACTTTATCACAAACTTATCTGGCGCCTACCATAGTGTCTTAATTAAAACATATCCTCATTAGTAGTAAATCTTCTAAAGAGGTTTTCATAAGAAGACGCTCTACAATGCTATAATAAAAAACCTACATCGTTTCTATTTTACGATATATTTAGTAATAGTTGACCATCCTCGCTCTGCACTTATCACAATTTAAGTACGTAGCATTTATCTTCTTTCATAAATATTTCTCAATTATGCGTCATTTCGACATTAGCTAGCCCTTAGGTTGCCAACCGTACTATAATACTTATATAGTTTTGTACTGTATTTTGGGTCT
This sequence comes from Mythimna vitellina, assembly GCA_949316375.1. Taxonomy (NCBI): domain Eukaryota; kingdom Metazoa; phylum Arthropoda; class Insecta; order Lepidoptera; family Noctuidae; genus Mythimna; species Mythimna vitellina. The sequence goes on along the minus strand of OX438710.1, from coordinate 16,481,631 downwards.
GTATACTATATAACGTTGAAGAAATATATAGTACGCAAAATACTATATTTTCAAACAGTTGACTGATGCGGGAGCGTCTATCCGAATTTATCTATCCGCGGGAATTGCATGACTTGATTCCGCCATCTCCTTTCTACCATCGGGCAACCCGACGAACGGCGAGTATCCACCCTTACGTTGTTGAAACTTCAACGGTCCGGACTAAGCGTTTCGTTTCGTCGTTTATACCGCGTATATCGAAGGACTGGAACAATTTGCCTGCTGCGGTCTTCCCGTCCAACTATAATTTAGGTGTCTTCAAGGCTAGAGTGAATAGGCTCTTAATAAACTAGTGCGCCTGGCCATCAATGATTGCATCTCCGCTTACCATCAGGTGGGATTGCAGTCAAGCACTGGTTTATATCATTTAAAAAAAAAAACACTACATTTTGAATTTGTTAATGTCAAACGAATGTTTGGTCATTTGTCAGCTATGTTTATTCTTAGATTTTGGTGATTATGTTCAATTGAATATCTATTTATTTATTTTATTATTTATGTACACACAAATATACAGAAGAAGACAGGTAACTTAGTATAAAAATTTGTACAAAGGTACTGCTTATTTCGAAAAGAAATTTCTTCCAGCAGACCTGCGAAAGGAGAGATTAGAAGAGATGTAGACTATAGTGTGTAGAAATAAGCAGAGAAGAGTTAAAAATAAGAATATTGAATAGTGTTGAGAATATTGTTATTTTATTTAAAAAGTTAAAGTCATAAAAAAGTAGTTATGGAAAATAGTAGCGATAACGAAAGTGGGTCGCTACCACCGATAAAAAAAGAAAATACAATATACAAAATACCTTTAACAGAAATAAAAATATAACTTTTGATTTATATTAATTTAAAAATTAAATGTGATAAAGCTTATGACACGTTTATTTTTGAATAAAAATTGTTAAAACAAATGCAGGAAGTGCAAACAAATTTAGCTTTCATAAAAATAAATGAATAACAAATAGGTTTTTCTATTTTTTGTTTTTTCCATAAAATACAATATTTTTTTTGCAGTTTGCTATACTTTTTTATAGTTTAGTTTATTTCGTTGAAGAAATGTTGGCAACCTTAGCTGACCCTAGTTTAGACCCTGTTCTCGATATCCGTGGGCTATATTTTTTGTACCTAAATATATATAAATTTTTGCACAAAAAAGATTTTTTTTAATAAATTGATTACTATTATTTTAGCCTTTTTTTTATTGGTTGGGATAATCATCCTAATGACATCCCCGCTCTTGGGCGGAACGGGAGATAGTGTCAGACTCTTACTGACTAAAAACCCACTCCTGTTCCTTCGTTGCCTTCGTCCCAGGGCCCCGGGTTCCGCTTTCACACTACCCGTGGCCCCAGTAGGCTTCGACCCTGATGGGCCCCTACGATTTGCTGACATCTCCTTGAGGCACGCGTGGAACACTACGCGCCGTCGACGACTTGGGCTCGGTCCGATTACCGGACGATCGGACCGCGAGCCACCCATTGCTCGCCGTCCGCAAGCCCGCGCCTACGGTGGCCGGAAATCGGGATCGGAATCCCGGCGGCGGCGGTTGGAGCGTAAGGACCGTTGCCTCACGCGATCGGCCGCCTCCTTCGCTAGCATTACGGCTTCGCAGAAGGAGGCGACCGCCTGCCACTCCTCCTCGCTCCGGAGCATGGCCTGAACCAAGGCCCGGCGCGAGAGATCGCCGCCGCCGATTGTCCCCACGAGGACACGGCGTTGCTCTGCCCAAGCGGGGCACACCTCCACCGTGTGCTCTACCGTGTCCTCCGGGTGGGCCACACAGTGGCGACACCCGGGCGTCGTTTCCGCACGAATCCGGTGCAGGAACCTCCCGAACTTACCGTGTCCGGTGAGAACCTGCGTCATGCGGAATGTGAGGACGCCGTGAGGTCTTTCCAACCTCGCCTCAAAGAGGGGACTTACCGACTATTATTTTAGCCTAAAAATATACTATGCAATTTCATAATCATCATTATTTCAGCCGAAAGACTTCCACTGCTGGACATAGACTTTCCCCAAATGTCACCACGACCGGTCCTATGAACGGACCTACGCGTCTCGCATCCATTGTAATATCGCGACCGTCATCAGGTCATCGGTCCACCTTGTAGGAGGTTTTCCAATGCTGCGTCTTCCCGTACGCAGTTGCCACTCCAGAACCTTTCGGCCCCAATGACCCTTGCCCACTGCCACTTAACTTATTCTTTGGCAATTATACTGTAACATATTATTATATGTCGTACATTATGTTAAAACTAAGCATAGCGACCTTTTGCACTTATACACAAAAACATATGTAAAGAGGTAATTTCAATGCTATTTCAATGAACAAAGAAAATTATATGGATACAATTTTCTAAATGAATAGCTACTTATTTTTACGTAACAATCTCCACTCAAGTTTCCATAATTACAGTGAGCGTCGTACATACCTCCGTCCTTTGAACAAAACATTTGTAGTTGAAATCTTAATGGGACACTTAGAACAGGGACCATTGTTTGCTTTTGTCCTCACACTAGTACAGTCATACGCAAAAATATTTAACCTACAATGTAGTGAAACTGATGGCACTAGTTTTTGAATCAAATTAAGACGTGTAATAGGAAAGTATACCACAGAGATACACACAGTACATACAAATTTATTTCTAAATACACACATATTATAGATAAATTATTACACCCAGACACAGCACATGATTGTGCTCATCACACAAACATTTGGGTGGGAATCGAACCCATGACCTCCAGCATTACAGTCATGGCCACTAAACACTAGACCAACAGGCCAATTATATACACGGTGTCTGTGATAACAACGCACAAACGAATATTATGGATTCAGTACATGATTCTGGACCCCACAGTGGTGGATTTTTACGTCGGCTTTTCCTAAAAAAAAAAAGTACTTTTTTAAATTCAATCTGTGTAAAATCGTTATTCTAACCAACCCCAATGATATTTTTAGTAAGAAAAGGAAAAGAAAATATTTTTGATTAAAAATTAACTAATGGGTACATAAAATCATTCACACATCATCACAATCAAAAAGAAATTCCTTCATTTTTTTCACTAAAAATGTTAGAGTAAAGATATATATATTTTTTTAATTAGGAAAAAACAGACGAAATATCCACCACTGGGGGCCCAAAATCATGTACTAGATCCATGATATTCGTTTGTGCGTCGATGTCAAAGACACCCTGTGTACTTTAATTTTAAATTTGCGTTTGAAGTAGACAGATATTTTTGCCTTTGACTGTACACAAAATTATATGGGACCCAACATAGCTGAATTACGCACATCATGCGTAGTAACATACTCGTAATTGAGGTACATGTCTGGCTGTGTGTTCAGAGTTAAAGCCTTGGATGTAAACTGTAAGTTTGAACTAACAAGTAAAATTGTTTGGCCTTTAAATTGGATTGTTTTAATTACTTTTATGACATAGGTACATACTATCACGCACGTACTCTCTAGAGAGTCAGTCAGAGGTGAACCTTAGCATACCTTTGTTACAATAATGTTTAAATTTCGTATAGTATAGTCGGCCTTGTAATGTTCCCACTGCTGGGACTCAGGCCTCCTCTCTAGGAGATGAATGGGCCGTAATCCACCACGCGGGCCCAGTGCGGGTTGGTGGATGTCACATGGCTTTGAATTTTTGGTTCTAGGACATGCCGGTTTTCTCACGATGTTTTCCTTCACCGTTTTGAGAGCAGTGGTGATGAAATAAATTACACAAAGTAATGCGCCTAGCTGGGTTTGAACCCTCGACCTACAACTTGTAAGTCGGAGCCGTTACCACTCGGCCACCACTGCTCCTAATAAATTTTGTATAATGGGGGTTATTCCCAACAATTGGGTACAAATCTGAACTCCGAGATGCTACTGTGAATGTCATATTAGCCAATCAGGAGACGAACGCAAGACCTTTCCGTCAGCAGAAGTGCTTCCGATCATACGTTATTTATGAATGATTGAATCGTTCAAGTCTATTTTCTAGTAGTATCGAAAATGAAGAGACCTGAACTGAAAACAAAAAATTAAATAAAACCATTGCCCTACTCTGAGAGTAGTGGTACAGTACTGTTTCGTGGGTGCAGCCACAAACATGTAAACTCACATGTACTTTTGTTCTTTTTTATTTTGTGTTTATAACCGTTGTGCTGTCATCATCATTATCATTTCAGCCGAAAGCCGTCCATTGCTGGACATAGGCCTCCCCCAAGTGCACCACAATAAACGGTTCTGTACGTCTCGCATCCATCATACTCCCGCAACCGTTACCAGGTCATCGGTCCATCGTTGTGCTGTGTTTGTCCCGAATATAAGTTATTTTATTCTATAATATATTCTATTCTATGCTATGCTGTTCTATCCTACCTTATCCTATCCTATTCTATTATATCCAATTCTATTCTATTCTATCCTATTCTGTTCTATTCATAAGACACTCAGACCTGTAACACCTTTGAAGGTAGCCGGAACAGATGTCGCTACACACATATCTATAAGGTGTAGGCCATACAAATATTTGGTCCGTACGGGATTTGAATCCGCGACACGCAGCACCGCAGTCAATGGCTCAACCACCACACCAACGTCAATGCAAATGGGATATTTGAAAGAACCTTACACTCACGTTCCGAAGTAAGAGTGCTTGAGCTATGAGCATTTTGCCGTTCTCAGAAATCCAATGTTATTATTTTCAAAACTATACAAGTAACATTATTAATAATTTTCAAAACTGTGCTACTAGCTTCTGCTCCCCCTACATTTTAATACTCGTCTGCTCTTTAGGTGGCACCAAATTCTCACATTTAAATACTTCAGAGAACAAATGATTGTTACAGTGTAATTCAAGTTTTATTGAAATACGTCAGTTTTCTTGAGAAATGCAGCCAGATGAGATTTGTATTGTGATTGCTACTCTAACAAGCTTTTTCAAGAGTTCTCCTGCTACTTACAGTTTCTAAGGCTTCTTCGCTGTTTAACATTTCAAAGAGATATGAATAACTCCTTGCTAACAAATAAAGTTATATAAAACATTTACAGATTGCTGGCTATTTCCATCGTCACCCAGATCATTGCTTGCAGACAAAAGATATCCAATGCTGGACATAGGTCTCCCCCAAGTGTCGCCACAACGTCCGGTCCTGTGTGTCTCGCATTTATCGGATTCCTCGGTCATCGGTTCACCTTCGGTTCACCTTGTGGGATGCCTTCCAATACTGCGTCTTTCGGTACGCAGTCGCCACTTCAGAACCTTTCGGCCCCAACGAGCATCTGTTCTGCAAGCAATCGAGTGTCTTTAGACTGTCAATAACAAGACTAAAAAAATCACTCTTCATCCAGATATGCGGTATGAACGTCCATTGCACCCTGTTTTTAATATACTCTGTCTGTAATATCTCTTCTGCCCCAGACTGCCCAATATAATTAACAAATAATATCCCCATTAATAACATGACCATCCAATCACAGGCAAGCCCTCGCCCGACCAACGCAATAGATAATTATATGCACAAGGTCGACTCTATACAAAAAGTGAAAAATTGGGGAACACACACATAAACGCTTACATGTACATATGCACGAAACTCAAACAAAAGCGTACGCGAAGCGTGGTTGTGTGCATGCATTTTCCCTCGATGTATCTACGGGATTGTCTTAAGGAGTTGCCGTGCCATTCGAACGAAAAGGGCAATTAAAGGAGCAAATGTGGTGTTTTTAGTAAGAAAAATTCGGATACACCCTCTCACTCCATCCAAAGTGGGAGACGTTATTTAAGGTTTTCCCACCTCAAAAAATAAATCAACCATAGGGTCAAAATACAGTGTCATTTTGGTAGTGCATAACTGGAGTGCTTTTCAACCCTAATTTCGGACTTTTTATCCAACTATCCTAGAAGAAGTTACTAGTATATGTATGAAGTTGGTAGCATCAGATCTGCTCTAAAATAACCGGTACATATGACATCACACTAAATGGTACTATCGTGTACTGCTAGCTCCAACCAAGATATATTCAGGCCAAAAGTGAACCAGCTACTTCTAGACAAACTTGCTCAAACGTCGACCACGTAATCGCTTACCGTCAAGTGAGAAAGCGGCTAAGCGCGAGTAATAATTAAAAAAAAACATGTTTGAACTTTTTGTCGGGTTTTTTGATTAAATACTTATACGTGTATCTTCTGTATTTATTTACTCTGTGTCACCATTCCTCATTTACTTGCCTAATAAGAAGAGATGTCATTATCCTAACAATTTCCTTTAAGGGTTAGTGCACACAACCCTCGGCTAGGGCCATTATAATCTGCTCAGTTTATCTTTATAGCAGGAACATGTAACGTGTGGATACGGCTTTAGTTCTGGGATTGTGAGGGGAGTGATGTATTGTGTGGATCCTGTGATTTAGAGATTAAGGGGCAGTTGGAGCGTTTGTTGATTATATTGTCTTTATAAAAGAAAAAAAAAGGTTGTCATTCGTAGATCTTTGACAGCCCTTACAGACTTCAAAAAATCTGACAAAAATTGTCTATCCAAGGAGTCCTCTATTACCCAGTGAATAGGTTGTAGAGGTCTGATAGGCAGTTGCTCCATGTAATGCACAGCTATACATCCATATCTGGTTTGACTGGAAACCGATACCAAGTTAGTTGGGAAAAAGTCTAGGTTGATGGAAATAAACAATAGCCCAAAATTATATCGAGCACTTGCCAGACCAGACACAAAACCCGTCTGGTCGTAGGATCCTCTCTTCAACAGAGGACAGCGGGACTTTAAATCCAAAAATTTTTCACCCCTTTCAATAACCCCAAAATTAAGGAGTCCAAAACTGTGTTTAAACCAGTTTCTTGATAGCGTTTGCATAAATCATTAGACCGCACTAAACGACGTTTGCCTCCATACTTTATTAGGTGTAATGTCTAGTCTAGACATTTTTGTCGGCTTCAAGCCATTGATCAATTATTCCAGGACTCGTTCCGTCTAAACTGGGCTTAGTTTTGTCGAAGTGGATATCAATGTACAGAGAGTTATTTAATTTGTAACGTAAATGGATTCCATTTTTATTCTGCATTGATAAAATTATCTAAGGTTCTTTTTTTCGCTTGTTTTTTTATCCTTTTTTTTAGGGTTCCGTACCTCAAAAGGATTATACGGAACCCTAATAGAATCACTTTGTTGTCCGTCCGCCTGTCTGTCTGTCAAGACTCTTTTTCTCAAGAAAACGTGGAGGTATCGAGTTGAAACTAAAACATTTGTGAGTGTCGAAATATACATTTTTTGCGACATTCACGGGCAAACGGCCGTATCTTTTTTTCTCGATACCTTGGAAGCCATACCTCATAACTTGGATAAAATACCAAAAGGTTGACATTTCTGGTAGTTAAAGCACTTTCTCAGTTTAATTAAAATGTTGAAACAAGAAACACAAAAAAGTGTATGTGTGTATGTAACTCATAAGTACCAGACGGTACGGTTGGCCTAGCGGTTGCGCGATAGACTGCGGTGCTGTGTCGTGGTTTGGATTCCCTTGCGGAACAAAACTTTGAGTTGCTTACATATCTAGTTGTTACGGAGTCTGGGTGTCTTTTGTGTGCGCTTATAGACGCATCCACGATAAAGGAGTAGTTCCAAGTGCTCATCAAACCTTACGCCTAAATCCCAATTCGGAAACAAAAAACTAGGTGACAATTTGAAGCCATATTGTTATGAAAATAAACGTACAGTTAATAAGAAAGTAAACAAATATGTTGAGTATGTTACGGAAAACTGAACGAACCAAACAAAAAAGTCTTGAAAAATATATACTTATATAGGTACTCGTATGATAAAATCGATGAGATTGAGAGCAGTGGTAACGACCCCGACTTACGAGTTGTAGGTCGTGGGTACAAAACCCAGCCAGGAGCATTACTTTGTGTAATTTATTTCATCACCACTGCTCTCAAAACGGTGAAGGAAAACATCGTGAGGAAACTGGCATGTCCAAAAACCAAAAATTTGAAGACATGTTACATCCACCAACCCGCACTGGGCCCGCGTGGTGGATTATGGCCCACTCCCTCTCTTAGAGAGGAGGCCTGAGTCCCGAGAGTGCAACAGAGTGGGAACATTATAAGGCTGATTATGATGATAAAATCATGATCATCGTCTTCCTGCCCTTGTCCCGTTTTATTTGCGGTCGGCGCAACACGTTCTTTTCTTCCATTCTGTCCTGTCACTCGTCACGCTATCACTAACCTCCCCTTTCTTTCATATCACTTCTCACACAATCCATCCATCTTTGACCTCCGTCAAGTTTCTTTAAAAATGTTTACTTATGTTAGATATTCTGTTCGTCATCACATTAGTACTGTTATTAGTTTTAATCGTTCATCATCAGGAGTTAGTGATAGGGTGACGGGTGACAAGACAGAATGAAAGAAAAAACAGTTCCGCACAAACTTACCCATGAAAACAATTCGATTCCCGAATTGAGAATTGTAGAAAAAGTTTTTTTTTGTGACGTAACTACAAAATTACAGTTTTCAGATTTATTCCTATATCTATACTATAAGACCTTGTTAGTTTTATACTGTAAGACCTTGTATTATGCCAAATTTCAGGATTCTGGGTCAACGGGAAGTACTTACCCTATGAATTTTGATTTCTTTGAGTGTGTTGAAATATACTTTTTTTCCATTAACTTAGAAGTTTGATTTTTACACAGCTTCAAGAGACCGCAAATTTGAGTATATGGTTTTAATTTCAACTCAATACCTTCACGCGTTCTCAAGATAAAGCTTCTTGACAGACAGACAGACGGTCGGACAACAAAGTGATTCTATAAGGGTTCTGCTTTTTTCTTTTGAGGTACCGAACCCTAAAAATGTGTAACGTCAACTCCATGTAACACGGGACAATGATGATAATGATTTATGAAAACACTATATGTTAATGAAAACACAGTATGTTAATCCTGTATCCAACTATCTGTAAACAATTAAAACATCATGATAAAATTACAAAACAAGTCATACAGAAAACGAACTACTTCCCCAATTTAATTCTCAATACACACTCAACCCCACGGCAGCGAGATATTTAACAAAAATTCAATTAGCATAAATTTACCCATTCACCCCCTTGCATTAAATTTCTTATCTATTATTTTGATACGGACGTCCGTTACGCTTAGGTCGTTTATATCGGGGCATTAGGCTCGATATGATCTGTGTAACTTCATTGTAACCGCAAATAAACACCCCCTTAAGATTACGTACTACGGGGTGAAACTCACAATGGGTTGAGTATTATGTGAGAATTTTGGGGGTGAAAGTTTTGATAGAGAAAAAAGTGTTGGTTATTGTTTGAGTGTAAAATTGAACTGGAATAATAATGGAAATATAATGTTAAATACGTTTTCACTATCCTTAAATATTACATAAATCGCGTCTAACCGTTTAAACACGATAAACTCAAAAACTACTCAACGGATTTTCATAAAGTTTTCATTGATAGACAATTCACCAATAGATATGTCATTCATGAGGAAAGTTTAAGTGTATATTAAAACAGAGAAAAGTTAAGATTTTTAACGATTTCTAAGCAATGCTTGCCATTCGATCCTGCACGACTGGTTTTCTATGTAGTAGTATAGATTTTTGTGAAAATCATTCCGAACACGACCTGCAGCCGCAGCCGATCGCAGACCAATAGTGCTGCGGCCGCAAGCCGATGCGCACACTCCAACCTATTTAGACAAGTCTTGAAATAATCGCTACTCGGAGCTGTTAACGCTCATATTGGATTGAATCGTAGATTTGCAACTGGCAGCACGTGCAGCCAGCCTCAGAATCACTCCCGCCTGCGAATGCAGGCAACGGTTGCGTGTCGAATGCGTGTGCTACCTGCATTCACAGCCTGCATCCGCAACCTGCAGCCGAGGTTCGAATAGCACCTTAAAATAAATTTTCTTTCGAGTTTTATTATTAAAACATAATTTCAGCCAATTTTCTGTCTACTGTTGAAAATACGTAGGTCTCCCCAAGTGTCGCCACAACGATGGGTCACATTTGTCTCGCATCTATCGGATTTAATGCGAACTGTAAGCTATGTGCTCTTCCACTACTACTTAAATTTGGTTGTTCTTTGATCTGACTCGAAAATATGATCAATTCCTATTTTTGAATTTGTGCTTTTCTATCTATGCTGGGGTCGGTTTACCTTCTAGACAGAAGCAGTTGATTACCTGTTTTTTCTAGGGTTCCATACCTCAAAAGGAAAAAAATGGAACCTTTATAGAATCAAGATCCTTTATCTCGGGAACGCTTAAAGCTATCGAGTTGAAATTAAAACCATTTACTCAAGTCTACGTTCCCATAAAGCTGTGCAAAAAATCAAACTTCTAAATTAACGAAAACAAAAGATACGGCTGATTATGTCACAAAAAACTTATATTTCGACACTCTCAAGGGAATCAAAATTCATGGGGTACTTCCCGTTGATCCAGAATCCTGAAATTTGGCATATAGCAAGGTCTTACAACACAGATCTGGCCTGTTGGTCTAGTGGTTAGTGGCCCTGACTGCTATGGCAGAGGTCGTGGGTTCGATTCCCACCCAGGACAAATGTTTGCGTGATGAACACGATCATTTGTTCTGTGTCTGGGTGTAATTTATCTATATATGTATATATTTAGAAATATATAAGTATGTTTATCAGTTGTCTAGTACCCATAACACAAGCTCTGCTTAGCTTGGGACTAGACGACGTTGTGTGATAGTTGTGGAATATTATTATTATTAGGTATAGTAAATTTATTGTACGTCACAAAAAAAACGACTTTGTTGGAAAAATCTTTGAGACTACATTCGGGAATTGTACTATTTACATAGTTTTCGTACGGAACTCTCTGTGCGCGAGTCCGACTCGCACTTGACCAGTTTTTTTAATATATGAAGTCGCTTCTTAATAAGTTTTATACTTTTGACACACCTTTGTGACTGGAAAACACGCTGCCCAATTTAAAAATGGTGGTCGAAAACAACTAGTTACTACTTCATCAAAATCAAATAGGTAAAATTTTTCTGTAAAACACTTTCAATCAATGAACGGTATTCCCAATCTAAATTCCAGTGACGCTCCCCACCTACGAAAGTAAATCGCTTGCACCAAACTTAATCAAAGTAATTCCCAATTTAATTAATGGAATGCAAGTCCCATTACTTGCTTACATCCAATCAATTTGATGCTAAAGGACAATTTATTTCACAATAGAGTGAGATTGGGTACTGATCGAGTTCCCCTAGTACCAGGCTGGTAGGGAGATAAAGAGATTATATGTAACGTGTCAAGATGAGCCATGCTGGAGATGGATTGAGAATATTTTTGTGCCAAGTTTCGAGTTTATTGACCCAAGAAATTAGTATCCTTCATAATAAATTGTTCTATTGGAGGTTGTTCTGAAAAATAAATATTGGAAAACTTTATTATTAACTACTTGAACAATTTGCCTGCTGCGGTCTTCCCGCCCAACTATAATTTAGGTGTCTTCGAGGCTAGAGTGAATAGGCTCTTAAAAAACTAGTGCGCCTGACCATCAGTGATTGCATCTCCGCTTACCATCAGGTGGGATTGCAGTCAAGCACTGGTTTATATCAATTAAAAAAAAAATGTTTTTTAGTTAAAAAAATTAAAATCTAATTCTATGTTTCTTCTTTACCTATTAGTGCTAACTTTCAAGTATATTGGTACACGGAATAAGATTTTATATACGAACAAAATTCACTTACTTCATCCCCGTAAAGACAGAATTTCCAAAAATCCCATACTTTGTATGAAATTTTTGGAATTCAGTCTTAGGCTTTTCTTAGGCGAGTGTCTACGTCAAATTTCATATGCCTAGGCCCAATAGTTTCAAGTGTGCGTTAATATATCTGTCAGTCTTTTATATATATAGAAGAAGAAACATTTTACTGTATTTCACACACCGATCTTATATGACTAGCGTATAAAATATAAACTTCAGGAATTTTAAGATCCGATAAAAGATGAAAGTATACTTTATGGATACTATTTTTAAAATGTTTAACAATAAAATGCAGTGAACTGTTTTAAGATCAATTCTCTATAAAAAAAATATCATCGACTAGCTTCTATCAGTGGCTTCGCTCGTGTTAAAGTAGAAAACGTTATTAATACATTTTAGTGAATATGCCCTTCATCATCACTTCAGCCGAAAAACCTCCACTGTTGGACATATACCTCTCCCAAGTGTCGCTACAATTAACGGGTTTGCGCCTCGCATCCAAAAAAACTGACAAATTTTACCTTTATATAATATTAGTATAAATATGTTAAGGAAAACTTATTACCACAACGTCTTACAAACTATCATATAATATAACTATTTTCACTCCTTACATTCTCGAATGTGGTATGAAACAGCTAGAATATCTTCGTGTTTCATCCCTGCCTATGGCATGACGTACCTCACTTTGAAACACAAACAAATCCCCGTCGTCATCGATGAGGGTAAAAAGTAATTCTCTAGAAAACGAATCAATGTGAAACTATAATGTATTACATTAGTTCAAAGGCTGGATGCAGCCGTGCCTTCGCCCGAACGTGACCTAATTTAGAAGAAACAAAGCGATCCCAAACGACAATGTTAATCTTAATTCTAAACTAACAAAAACAAACCCTAATACTTTAAGAATAACGTTTGTTTCAACCGAAAATTGAGATTTGTTCCTCAATTTTGCAAAACCTCTGCTAAATACTGATTATTTAAACGAAAAGAACCCTTATACTCAGGTATTAAAGAGCTGTTTGAGTGTAAATGAAAAAATCGTCGGTACGTTTCAGAACAACGATACAATTTCAGGTTTTTAACTGAAATTGACATTTAAGTCTAAGGAATAAGGTGTACATTAGACGAAAAATAAAATTGGCACTGACGCCATGGATTCGATAAGGCCCTTGGTTTCAATCATTGGCAGAATAAAATTCGGTATCTTCTATTTCGTTTTTGTTTACTCGATTTTGAGTTGAGACGTGATTTAGAATATTTTTACTACAATGAACAACAAATATCTGAGGTCAATACATATCATTTTATTTTATATGTCGTTATCATGAAAGAGGAAAATTACCAAACAATAAATTTCCATTTTCCTTTTCCCGTGCACTCCTGAATAATTTTACTATAAATGAAACTACGTAACCAAGACTTCAGGAACGGTAGCGATAGTATCGATGCGATAGGCAAAAATATTCAAGTTTTCCACTTACCTGAAAGCACCACCATTTTAATAATAAAAATCTAATTCGCCCACAAAATGGCCAGTAAAACCTAGCTACCTGAATACTGGGAGCTTCCTTTATATAACAGCTGAGGAAGAAACGCCGTGTCAGCACATAATACATCTTAGTGCGAGCGCAGTCGGTCCGGTCGTGTCGTCTCTTCGCTGACTTGCACTTCTAAATACATCTCTTAGAGGGGTATGGGAGCCTGGTACCTCAATGTTGTACGAGGAGTGTTTGGGCTGCGTACATATTGGTTTAAGCTGTACACGTTTACGGTATGGTACACATTTTGAAATCCTTTGGTAGGCATTAGACTGTTTATTTAGACGTTGAAATTGAGATTTATTTATCATGGACTATTTTGAGCAGGTTTCATTCGTATCGGTCTGCAAGTTGAATATTTACTTAAGTTTTCAACTCCTAGCTCCTACTATGTCAGCACTGAATGAAAATTGTCTTATGTATTTTCATACCAAGCTGCTAATTTAATGTAACTTGTTATTGTGTCAGACCAGTTTTGAATTTATAATAAGAAAATATGGACGCTGCTCAATAAAGTCCAATTCCTAATGGTTACGACTTTTAGATGGCAGACCCGCCATAAAAACGAAAGGTATTGGCCGTGTCACGAAAAAACAAATGGTGTTCGCTAAATCTATCCAGGTCACTCCAGAAGTTGCTTCTGAAAACCTTATAACGTTAGCTCAAGAATAATTCAAGAGAACTTAAATGTGAATGGCTCTGAAGAGTCTCTGATGACCTGGTACTACTGCAGTGCTATGTCAGAACGTAATCCGTCTTATTGCGAGCTCACAGCTGACTAGCAGTTTCAACCGAATAACTCTTTAGATGGCATGCATGCCTGGTAGATTTAGTTTTGGAGTTTTGCTGAGTAAAGTATAAGTAATATTTCATACTGGTTTATTAATAAGTTGTTCTCTCGAAAAATATTATCTAGTTACGAATAGATAATATTTTTCTTGCTTTTCAAGAAATAAGGACATTTTTCTTGTAATTTTAGATTCTCAAGGAGATGTGAAGATGAAACATTTTTGCTCACATCGTCATAATGGCTAAAAGATTCGTTGGATCACCCTCCAGTCAGACCGTATGCAGTTGAATATCAGCCTTTTACATAGAATGTACCTTAGGATACCCTTGGGAAAACTGCTGTCAAACTTTCTGACAATCTTTCTGTAATGACTGTTAAAGATATACAGATGACTGCCGGGACCAACAGCTTAACGTACATTCCGACACACGGACAAATGTCGATAATTATATTAGATAGGTACCCATCCACAAATCGACCTGTTATTATTAAAGCCACGAGCTCCTCGTTCGAATTTTTGTCGTTGAATTTGGAATTATTGTTTCAGTAAAACATTTTCATACTAGAATGTTGAGTAGCACTCAAAAAAAAAAAAATGTTTTACTGCTTCACACATTTTTATTGAAGCAATCGGTCACTGTATCAATTGAATCTATATAAAATATACATTTGTATGGCGTATTTTGATAGCGTATGCTACAGAGCGCCTATCGGCGATCACGTACGAACTATTATGTCTAAATTTTATCCAATAACTGAAATATTGGCGGAACGTGACGTCTTTTTTAGGCAGCCATTACTTTTTGCTTGTACGCGAAAAGTGGATTTTTATTGTGTAGTTACGTTTTGGTTGCAGTAGGTCAAGTTGGACTGTGATTTAGAATTCATTCTTAGTCGAATTAAGATAAGATGAAAAGGCGAACAAGACAGAGCGCGAGCGTTCGATCTTCATTTCATTGGATTTGGGGATTCATTATTTTTAGGAGTGAAATTAATGTTTCTTTGTAGTTGTAAATTCAAGTGAGATTGGGTTATAGCATTCAAGATGAACTAGAAAGATTTCGCCAGAGCTGGAGGAAGGAAGCACGTGTTCTTGAAAAATGACAGAGGGAGGAAATACAAACCATCACAAATACTTGTAAAAAAAAACAGTAGTATTACAAGCTTCTGTCAGCGGCTACGCCTACGTAAAAGTAGATGATTATGCTGTAGTACAACCAGAAACACAAGAAATAGATAATCATCTCTTCTTCCTTCCCTGGTCCCATTATTTGGGGTCGGGTCTCCTCACTTTCCTGCGCCAAGTGGCTCTATCTTGGGTTGTCAATTTTGGCTACTGGGTTTTCTTGAGGTCTTTTCCTATATTGGTCAATAGCGGGCGGCCTCTTAAGAGATACACAATAAAATATATCATCTAGATATATTAAATATTATATTGTTACAATATTTTAGTATTGGCTGTACTATTTGATGTCGTCTCTGGTTATGTGAGAGCTGATGGTGGAACAGCTGTCAGAGAGCGAGGACGTAGTGCGTAAACCGGTGAGCTGATATTTATTTATATTTAATTATCAAGTGAATATCGGGACACAAAATATCCCGACAGAACATGCCCCGAGAGTAAAATATACTCTATCTGTTATTCCAACACATGTTCTAACCGTGTACAAAATTTCATGATAAACCGTTCAGTCATTTGAACTTGAAGGTGAACACACAGACACACCGTTTTTTTAAAATGGATAAGTCCGCGTTTGATCACTATATCACCTAATAGTAATCAATTATGTGTTCGACGATAGAGCACACTAAGGCAAGGTTACTTCTAGGCAGAAGTAGCCTATTCACTCTTGGCTTTGGTTGAAGTTTTAGCCATCAGGAAACACAGATTCCGGCAGGGAATTCCACTCCTTAGCTGTACGTACAATGAATGTGTTCCTGAAACATTTTGTGCGAATAGGTGAGATATCCACCATGCACCGGTGGCGCATCGCCGTACGCCTGGTGGTCCGATGATAGAACGGGCGCGGGCGGAATTAGGCTATGCAATTCACATATCCACGAGATAAAAAGTTTTCCATGATGCTGTTCCAGGACATGGTTTACCCGCCACGTTCTAGTCGTGTGCCAGATCCATTCAGCTGTTTGAGCGTGATGAAGTAACAAACATATACTTTCACCTTTTTAATATTATGAGTGTAATATTTGTTCCATCGATAAAATTGAACCTACCTGTTTGCTGAGAGAAAACTCATTGTTGAGTTCAGCTCGCCTTTGTACATAAACCGTATGTATCACCGTGTACTATGTATGTTTTTGTGTACAGTAAAGAATTAATTAACCTAGGAAAAAAATATTGATAAAAAAATCACTTAACTGTTCAGGTAATCAAACGCCACAAATCGGTAAATATTTACATTTATTAAAAAAGTTAAACAACAATCAATTTCACCCCTTCACACGCTATTACACCCCTCAACCCACTAAAAACGAATTAAATTTACTTTCCGACGTATGTTGGAACAAGCTTTATGTATTCATCCCTTGATAAACTGCGCCCATTACAAAGAAAAATATTCTCTCTCCTCTTTTTTAATTTAATCAAAATTATATGAAAATGGTCGGCCAAAATTTATTTACCGTTCAAAATTCTCATTTGAACCTTATGTTGATTGAGGAAAGGTCGTGTTTCTGTTTTGTTAAGTGCAAATGCGAGTTGTTTGTTAGAAGGGCGATCGCGAATCAGTCTGCAGTACGAAACTCTGCAAAAAAAAAAACAGAGATTGTACTGAAAAAATTGAACAGACGCGCTAAATGTTGTGGAAAGAGGTCTTGTATTAGTAAATTAAACTCGAAAACAGATTCAGTAAATTGAGTATTTTTTCTCTTAAAAAGGGTAGATACAGTCATTCACATTAGATAAAAAAGGGGTCACTATAAAGTCCACTTTATCCTAACTATCGCGGTTGCAAATGGCAAAAAAAAACTCCCGTACCCAATTTCAATTGCAGAGGCCATTCTCAAAAGAGATTAGCCAAGAACAGAGAAGATATTATAGTGGATAAATGTGTGCACAACACAGATGCAATTTCTGTACTTTTCACCTCAGTTCAACGAGATGACATCTCCAACACTCTTGGGGAGAAATCAGGCGGGGGATCAACGCATATCACACCACCATCTTTCAAACTCCGGGCTACCAGTAAAAAATAAAATATTATTATGCCAAACATTATAAGTATTATATTATATACAAGTATATAAAAATGATTAAGAAAAAGCACCTTACGTTTCTTTCTGCTCTTAAATTAAAAAAATATTTTGATTTTACATAATAATACAATATACTTCCCTTTAAGAAGAGAATGTGATTTCAGTCGGGGTACTAAAAGAGGTGACAGAATAAGACACATAAACGTCAGGGATCGGGGATCAAAGACACAGAAAAAGGTCTGTCGTGCTAAAATGTGATTAGGTGGGTCAGAACGACCACTGGGCAAGAGTCTTCACAAAGTGGGTGCATGAAGGTGGACGACGCCGTTAAAGCAGACATGCAAAGAGGTGGTTAAACCACCAAGACGCCTACCGCAACGGCTGGTTCAAGGTATCTCAATAAAACCTAGACGTACTTTAAGGAATTAACGCCTTAGCCCAGTCGTGGAAAAATACAAAAATTATTTCCTGCCTACTTATACTGGGCTACCACACGCACAAGCTTTACCACACTTTTGCCTGCGCAGGCCGGTCTGTACACGTAACAACATGTAAATCTGTATAAGTTTTGTCAATCAGACGCATGTTCCGTACACAAACTGCCAAATTGTTGGCTCGGGCTCAATCCGGATGGCCGGACGGCGAGCTACTCATTGCTCGTCGTCATCGATGGGATCGTTCCCTCATACGTATGGTCGCCTCTTTCGCTAGCTTTACTACTTCGCAGAAGGCGAACGCCTGCTAATCTTTCTCGCTCTAGATCATGGCCTCTATCAGGTCAGATTACGTGAACGTCGCCGCCACCGATCGCCTCCTCGCCACCGTGTCTTCCGGGCGGTCCTCACAATTGTGTCACCTGGGTGAAGCAAAACTGTGGTGCAGTTTAAGCATGTGGTGGACGTTAGCAGTCCAATCATCATCATCATCTGCCTGCCCTTGTCCCGTGTTATTTGGGGTTGGCACAACATGTTTTTTTCTTCCACTCTACCCTGTCACTCGTCATGCTATCACTAACTTCCTTTCCTTTCATATTATCACTCTTCACACAATCCATCCATCTTTTCTTTGGTCTCCCTCTCCCTCCATCCACATGTAAACTCATAACTTTTTTAGTAACATGCGTCTCATCCCTCCTCTTCACATGACCATACCAAGACAAACGATTCCCTTTCAACTTTTCAGACACTGGCGCCACTTTCAAACTTCCCAATCCAGTCCAATATATAGATTGAAACTGTAGGAAATTGTACTATGCTTCTAAGGTAGCTTAGTATATTTAGAAGCACGTAATTGTCGCTACTCACGAAGTCACAACACATCCGGTTCTTAACAAGCCTTCCAAATAACGCACAAAAACATTTGCTCGACCCGCGGCTAACCACGACCCGAAAAAAATACAAAAAACAGAATTGAAACATTAAAAATATCTCTCTTCGTTTAAAACGGCAAGGGTGTAGGCGTTATCAGGGGGAGTAAATAATGAAAAACATCCCTTATAAATGAAATCAGACCGGGTCGGTACTGCTGTTCTGACGGACATACTTATACGTACACTTACCTGATGTATATGTATCAAGCTGCAATATTCATAATTAGGATCAATCGGCGGTTTTGCTCAAGTAAAATTAGAAAATATATAACATACTAGCTGCTTCCCACAACTTCGTACGTGTGAATATCAGTTATTGCGTATGTGAAACTAAAATTGAAATCAGATATAAAGTAGTCTACGTTTTTTCTGGGGTTCAAACTAATTCCTGACCAAACATGATAATAAATAAATTTCAATTCTTTTTTTAAACTTTAGCCCATACTAAGAACTACCCTTGTACTCTTAGTTCTTAGTTCTACTCTCTAGGAGAGGCAAATGGTCGTAATCCACCAAGCGGGCCCAGTGCGGTCTTCGAATTTTTGGTTCTAGGACATGTCGGTTTCCTCACGAACCTTCCTTCACCGTTTTGAGAGCAGTGATGATGAAATAAATTACACAGAGTAATGCTGGTTTGAACCCGCGACCTACAACTCGTAAGCCAGGATTGTCTCCTGACCTGTCGGTCTACTGGTCAGTAATTCTGACTTCTAAGCCGGAGGTTGTAGGTTCGATTCCCACCCAGGGCAAATGTTTGTGTGATGAGCACGATCATTTGTTTTGTGTCTGGGTGTAATTGATTAAAATATGCATGTTAAATAAATATATAAATATGTTTATTAGTTGTCCAGTACTCATAGCACAAGCTCTGCTTAGTTTGGCACTAGATGGCGCTGTGTAAAAATTGAGGAATATTTTTATTATTATTATTACTGAGTCACCACTGCTCAATTTCAATAATTCACATATCAAACCACTTTAGATATCGCACAATGTATCTGTCATTTCGGTACTTTTCATTATATCAGTTGTGTAAAAATTGTGGAATATTTTTATTATTATTATTTCTGAGTCACCACTGCTCAATTTCAATTATTAACCTCAATTCAAACCACGTTAGATATCGCAAAATATATCTATCATTTCGTTACTTTTCATTATATCACAATACTAGCGACCCGCCCCGGCTTCGCACGGGTGCAATGCTTACTTCACTATGATTACTTCACTACATAGTATAAAATGAAGTCGCTTTCCGCTGTATGTCCCTATGTACGCTTAGATCTTTAAAACTACGCAACGGATTTTGATGCGGTTTGGATCAGCATTGCATCCGTGCGAAGCCGGGGCGGGTCGCCAGTAGTAATTATACTATAGAATTTCTTTATATACAACGTTCACAGCTTTTTATTGTCATTAGATAATACAAACATGTTTTCTTCTGAGGTTGCTTTTGAAAGAGCGACAAATTATTGGCCATGTGAAAAATACTCAACGATCAATAACGTTGCAACGTTGACAGTCTGACCCTGCGATTTATTATTGGTCATTGCAAAAGATATCTTTACCGGAAATTATAGGCGTTTAAATTGTAACGGTAAATCTGATGGTACCAGAAGAATTTGGGGAATAAAACATCAAAGATTCAAAGCATTTTTTCAAATAAACCATTTACAGGCACTTTTGAAATGTCAAGAAGTCAGTCACTCAAAAAAAAAACTTTTTACAACAAACTAAATAACCGACTTCACTAAAAAAACACTAAAAGGATCAAAATAACTTTAATTTCGGAATTCGGTGTTTCTCCGTAATGTTTGTTTCTAATTTAACACCAACTTGTTTTAAATTTCACACTTTTTAGTTGCGATACATTTATAACCAGAGTACCTATTTCTCATGACAATTCAAATTAACCCAAACACTGCTAGGTTTCTTTGTTTTATTATGAAGTTCCTGTATCTGCATTCCACCTACCGGCTCCATCATCAAATCAGTTCGGTAGAACCTTATAGCCAAAGTGCATTTCATGACAATTCTAATAAGCCCAAACACGGCTAGGTTACATTGATTAATTACGGAGTTCCAGTGCCTACCTTTCGGCTCCATCATCATCATCAGTTCATTTCGATGATACCATTTTCAAAATAACTATTCAGAACCATTTATTTATTTGTATTGTCATAGTCGCTTAACTATCCTCATTGTGATATCTATGTGATTATGAAGTTCCGTTGGATATTTCTGGTATTCTTCATCAGTTCCACTCCATCAAATGTTACTTTTTGACTGTAAATGCTTAAGTTTTCGCGTTGCGTTAAGAATGCCTATAATATTTGAGGAGTTCCCTCGATTCCTCATGGATCACATCATCAGAACTGGATTAAAAAAGAAAATGGGACCAATCGGAAAGCATATCCTCTAAGATAAAAATAAAAAAAAGTTTTGCAAATCGGTCCGTAAATGACGGAGTTCTGAGGTAACACACATAAAAAAATAAAAAAACATACAACCGAATTGATAACCTTCTCCTTTATTTGAAGTCTGTTAAAAATGATGCTAATTGCACATTCCAAAGCGTAGATCTCTATGGAGAAGTGTTCCATGGACATACTTCTTCTCTTGTACCACATCCAGTGAGTATTGTGCACTCTATTATGACAGTTTTTAATGATTTTACCAGCAAACGCATTGCAAAGTTTACATGGATTCAGGTTTTTTAATAAAATAACAGGACAACCTACTTTCAACACCATTTTATGAGGAGGGAGTCCAGACGGGTTCAAAGAATTAAGAAATTCTGTAGGAAAAACAATTTTACAAAAAAAAAAAAAACTGACATCGATGATAAACGTCTGTATCTTTTTTTTCGTTACCTCAGAAGTTTGATTTTTTCACAGCTTCAAGGGACCGCAGACCTGAGCAGTTTTAATTTCAACTCGATACCTTCACGCGTTTCCGAGACAGATGAACAGACTAACAGCAAAGTGATCCTATAAGGGATCCGTTTTTTCCTTTTTAGGTACGGAACCCTAAAAACAAAACACTAAAACGATCAAAATAATTTTAATTTTGGAGGTCAGTGTTTCTGGTATTGTTTGCTCGTTATTTAACACCGACTTCCGAAATTAAAGTTATTTTGATCGTTTTAGTGTTTTGTTTTTTGTTTGTAGTGAAGTTGATTATTAAAAAAAAAAAAAAAATATTTCACACTTTATAGTTGCGATACACTTATAACCAGACTGCCTTTTTTTCATAACAATTCGAATTAATCCAAACATTGCTAGGATACATTATTTTATTATGAAGTCCTCATCCACCTCCCGGCTCCATCATCAGGTCAGTTCGATAGTACCTTATAGGCAAAGAGCATCTGATGAAAATTCTAATAAGCCCAAACACGGCTAGGTTACATTGATTAATTACGCAGTTCCAGTGCTTCTCTTCTAGCTCCATCATCATCATCAGTTGGCTTCGATGGTACCATTTTCAACATAACTATTCAGAACCATTTATTTATTTGTATTGTCATAGTCGCTTAACTATCTTCATTGTGATATCTATGTGAGTATGAAGTTCCGTTGGCTATTTCTGGTCTTCGTCATCAGTTCCACTCCATAAAATGTTACTCTTTGACTGTAAATGCTTCAGTTCTCCATGAAAATACCAAAGTCACTACATGGTTGCCTATAATATTTAAGGAGTTCCCTCGATTCCTCATGGATTCCATAATCAGATTTTGTTTTTTGAAGTCATAAAAATGAACAGCTTCCAAATCGAGAACAGTATCGACCGAGTAGGATATTTGCACCGGCGCATTAATCTTTCAAAATCAAGTTATTTACTGAAACCGCTATGTCCCTGTATTTTAAATCTGTAATATCTTCGAAAATATTCATTTAAATTACACGCTGTAACAGGCTATATTGATCTGTATTAAATGCAAAATTTATTTAAGGTACTAAATCGGATAAAGATTAATACTGTATTGCTTAAAATCGTTTCGTAAATAAACCATTATTTCTCGTAAAAAGTAAAAGGATAAAAAATGGTTATTGTGGGTTACACCTAAAAGATAGACATATACCATCGCGGACTTTTTTGTAGACCTTTTTAAGTTGTACAATACTGTAGTACATTATTTTGATCTATCTCTTAGGGTTCAGCCAGCGTTTGCAATGTAAGCGCAAAAAAAATGTGTTTATTTACGACATCACATTAGAAACCTCTAAAATCATCAGTGTTCCTCTACTATATTGTGCATGTATTGTACACATAAACCTTCCTCTTGAATTATTCTATCTATTAAAGAAAACCGCATCAACATCTGTTGCGTATTTTTAAAGATTAAAGCATACATAGGGACAGACAGACACGAAAAGCGACTTTATTTTATACTATGTAGTGATACTTATATAGTCCTGAAGAAATTAGCTATTATTTTAAATAATTGTTTTTATTTTTAAACTAAATCTAATGGCCCCGGTTACTCAGCTGCTTTGTTGACGGTACCTTTATCGTAATAATTAAAAACTGCGTCCTTATTTATAATTCACTTAATAATGAATTCTTTTTTTTCAGGTAATATATTCATATCCAGCTAATCCATTTTGGCGTCACTCTTAATCCTGTAATAAGTAAGTAATTTTTTTAAATTGCTACGTAATATACGTGACACATGCCACACCTGATACATACCAACTAATTATAACAGATCATTATTTTTAATTAGACTCTCCGTCCTAAAAAAATATCAATAGTAAGTAGTAACAATAGATTCTGCCAGCGGCTTCGCCCGTCTAAAAGTAATAAATTAGCATATATATATAAATATATATATATATTATATAATAAATTATTATTATGAAAATACTCGTGGGATAAAAAATATTCTGTATTGTATTCTAGGATGTGGTTTATTTCATTCAAATTTTTTCAGCTCTTTAAGCGTGAGGAGGGGAGTAATAAAAACACACACACACACACACTCATGTAATGGTGTCTGTATGTATATTATAATATTAGTGTGATGGCAACAATGATTGTAAAAAGTCCAAAATGTCTAGAATTGCCCGCTTGTCATTTACACTTTTCACTAATAGAATATCACTTAGTGTTATCTCTAAGGGGCACACGTCTGCGATGTCATCGGACCACACTCTCCATCCTCTTACATTTTATGACACCCTGGTCCTTCCTATTTTCCATAGTACCCTGTAACTTAATCTTTATAGTCATTATGGCCATCCACTATTATTAGAGTAATGGCAATAATATCTGTGATTCTTCTTCTTCTTCTTTTCGATTCGATGGTAAACTCGTCAAACTTTTAGGGCCCAATAGGTGGCTACATTAATAGCAGCATCGGTAGCACTCATCAAATCCTCCAAAGTGCAGGTATACGGACACTTGGGGCATTCCAACATGTGGCTCATGTTTTGAACAGGAGCTCCGCACTCACATTGAGTATCCGATGAGTCTATAAAACCCCATTTTGCCAAGTTGAGTTTGCAGCAGCCTACCTGGGTTCGCAACCTGTGATAAGTCCGGAATATCTGGGATTTTCACTTGACATTTATAGTTTTCGCTGATAGAAAATCAGTTTGTACTATCTTTAAGGAAGTACACGACAGGGATATCTACGAGTAACACTCTCTAACTTCTACACTTTATATCACCTTGGTCCATTCTACTTTCCATAACACGCTGTACCCAAATCTTTATCGCTTCGACCAGCCTTCGAAGCGGTATGACGTAGTGCGTGATTCGGAACGGTTCACACAGGTTTCTGCTCGGTTTCAGCCGCCATTAATGTACAATAACATCTTGTTTGTGTGGTGTTCGTTATAAGAGGAAGCGGGAGCGTCATTAGTTTATAAGTAAACGATATTTTAGATCTTTTCAGATGATATAGCTGAAAGTAAGTTTTCCTTTAAGCGTAAAATTCGGAACTACAACTTGAAGTCCTCTCTACTTTAGTTTGGTCTTCGTCAGAATTATTATTAAGTTCTCTTAATGATTTGATATTTTCGTAGCATTTATTAGTCTATAATTTTAGCATATATATGTATTTTATTATTATAAATAACTTATTTTTTTATTTAATTTTTTCTGTTCGTATTATCTGTTATTTGTTTATTGTGCAAGCCTACCACAGTGTTGTCTTTTTGACCCAAAGGTTGACTGGTAGAGAATGCCTTATTGCATTAAGTCCGCCTATGTACTACTACTGTATATGAAGTTTAAATAAATAAATCTATAAAATGATTTAAATCATATTTATTTTGCACATAGGTTTTAAAAAACACTTTCACTCGTCAATTTTTTCGACAGTCTAAACTAGATGAGACCGGTGTTTCCTGGCTGACTACCCTGAAGAGATCCACTGAAATAAACTCAGGGCTCACAGTCACTTTTAAAGTACTCACAGCAAACATACAGTGGTCAAATAATATCAAATAACATATAATTAGAATCAATAAAGAAGAATCAATAATTAGAATAATAAATTCAATTTTATCAATTACGATTAGAAATATTTCTATTGAAACGTACGTAAATACATCCTATGGGCTCCTGTCTCACCTGATGCAAAGCATCGATGTGGGCGAAGATGGAGCGCGCTTCTAGGTAGTAACCTGTTCACTCTTGACTTAAAGATCCTTAGGTTGTAGCTATTAAAAAACACAGACTCTAGCAGGGAATTCTACTCCTTAGTTGTACGCACAATGAACGTGTTCCTAAAACGTTTTGTGCAAATAGTTGGGATGTCTACCTTAAACCGGTGGCGCATTGTCGAATGCCTGGTGATCCGATGATGGAACGGGATTATTTCTTATTTTATTATCAAAATTATATTGCTATTTCCCCTGCCATCGCTTGCTCCTCTCACTTGCACCATATCCTTTTTGAGTTTACACAGTGAATGTAAGTGATGGCCTGTACAAACTCGCCGTGCCACAGATCTACCATAAGACTTGTCTCGAGACGTTACCTCGTGTGTACACGTCATGCTACCCTTGTGTTGCTATTGATAGTGACGTTTTACTTGGGAGCCTTTGCAATAATTGAATGTACTTTGGTCTCTCGATACGTGTGAGGGATTGTGGTAATGCTATGCCTATGTACAGACATAGGTATAGCATTCAAGTTCGTTCTTCTTATAGACAGCTATAAGAGGAACGAATTTGGATAGTAGTCGCATTATAAATATACTGCGTAGACATTTTCATATTTTTTAGGGTTCTATTCCTCAAAAAGAAAATACGGTACCCTAATAGGGTCACGTTGTTGTCGGTATATCTGTCAAGACCCTTTATCTTGGGAACGTGTGGAGGTATCGGGTTGAAATTAAAACTATATACACTCAGGTCCGCTGTCCCTTGTAGCTGCAAAAAAAAAGAAATTTCTTAGTTATAAAGATACAGCCGTTTATGTCGCAAAAAACATATATTTCGACACTCTCAAAGTTCATAGGGTAATTCCCGATGACCCAGAATCCTAAAATTTGGCTTATAGCAAGGTCTTATAACACTGGTATAGTAATAAATCAGAAAATAATAAATTAATTTATTACGTCACACAAAAAAAATGTGATTCGGAAAAACCTTCGAGACATCATTTAGAAATAGAACTATTTACATGGGCAAATTTGTACGGAACCTTCAGTGCGCGAGTCCGACTTGTACTTGCGCGATTTTATTCTTTGGTTTCAATCAGTTTTCATTTTTAGTAATGAAACCATCAAACGACTTCTTCCGAGTGGAGCGAGCGGGGCGTTAGACCTTAACTGGTTAAAACGCACCCTCGTTGACACACTAACAACAATAAAGTAATAATAATAAAAATCTTCATTTCCAGCTTTACAATTTTACAAGAAGTATAGTAGCTCTATACTTTAACTTAAACGTAAATGTGGTAAATATTGTATGTTAGCACACAATTATGCACCTCTGTCACCCAAGCTAAGATTGAACTTGTGTTACTAACATTATAAAGGTGGAAGTTAGTGGGAGGATGTGTTTGTATGTGTATATTTATTAACGCTTGAATAGCTAAACGGATTTCGACGAAAATCTTGGTACAGATACCGGCACGGATCTTGAGCGCTAACTTCTATAGTTCTACTTGCGCAGAAGCACGCAGAAGTGAAATATTGGGTCTCTTTAGTGGTATGAAAAGAGATGCGGGGGTAGGTAGTGCAATCCTTGTACAGTGATTGACTCGCCGATGTGTACGACGCGCAAAGCGATCCCCGCTCTTTCATCAGGCGCTCAAGATTCGTGCCGCTATCTGCACACTGGCAGACCATGTCCTGGAATAATACATAATATACTTTTTACCCCTAGGGATAATTTTCTATTTCTACCCGTCGATCGCCAAGGTTAAGCATAGTTTACAGCAAGTTAAGCAATTTTTTACATTTAAAATACAACCAAAACTACGAAATTGTGTGAACAATATACAGACATGCGATTGCAGCAATCACGGAAGATTTGCTATCATTTATTGAAGTTCCATTGCCTATCTCAAAAAATCTTCATCAGATCTTCACGTTCAAAAAGTAATCTTCCAAACAATGTTGGTAGATAAGTAGCAAAAATAATAATAATGCTATCTAGTCAAAAAATAAGCAGAGCTTATGTTAAAAGTCCTAGACAAATGATAAATATACTTATATATTTTTAAATATGTACATATATATTATATACGGATATATACGGATGCCCCCAAGTTGAAGGGTAAAATCTACAAGTCCGTGATAAGACCTGTCATATTGTATGGATCAGAATGTTGGGCTGTGAAAAAGACGGATGAAAAAAGATTGCATGTAGCGGAGATGAGAATGTTGAGATGGATGTGTGGTGTGACGAGAATGGATAAAGTGAGAAATGAATATATTAGAGGAAGTTTGAAAGTGGCGCCAGTGACTGAAAAGTTGATGAGGAATCGTTTGTCTTGGTATGGTCATGTAAAGAGGAGAGATGAGACGCATGTTACTAAAAGAGTTATGAGTATACATGTGGATGGGTGGAGAGGGAGAGGGAGGCCAAAGTAAATATGGATGGATTGTGTGACCAGTGATATGAAAGAAAAGGATAGAATGGAAGAAAAAAACATGTTGCGCCAACCCCAAATAAAATGGGACAAGGGCAGGAAGATGATGATGATATATATTATAGATAAAATACACTCTATTAAAGTTGATTTGCATGGAAAAAAAACAGTCAAATAGAGAACCTCTTTATTGTTTTGAAGTCGGTTAAAAATAGTATCTAAGAACTAAAACGAGACTTCAGAGCAGAACTTGAAACTTAAGTGTAGTTTTAGTTTTCTTTGAAAACAAGCTCAGGCATCCTTTGACCACTTAGCTCTATTTCTCATAGTTTGAGATGTTGCCCTGAAGCCCCGTCTCAATTAGATCGAAATCTAAAATAGAATTTGTAGATAGAATTTGGGTAATTAAGGGCCTAGACAGATTAGGTGGTCCTTCACCATAGACAAAATGTTACGTAAATTACATCTTAAACCTAAGTCAAACGCAAACGATGTCTCATGTCTGTGAAGTTTCTACTCATATAATTTTTACTTCGACTTTTCAACGAGACAACTTTTTAACAATCCCGCATATAATTCTTATGAGAATGCGGTAACCTGCTTGCCTTACAACAAAATTTCAAACGAAAATGTTCTATATTCTTTGAGACAAACGGCCTGTAATTGCATAAACAGATTAGTTAGAATCTGATACAGAAATATAAACTGTACGAGTCAGAATTTGAGGTTCAAAATTGATTGGTGATAAAAGAGTGTGTTTTCAAACAATCGTGGGAATTTTTCTTGCTATTGTTTTTAAACTCTCTACATAACCTTAGGTTCATTTTGGTTCACTGAACCTAGCCCAGTCGACTGTGACAGAATACATGCAGTTTTTGCTAAACGATAGCTCTTTTGTATGGAAAGATGATATAAAACTTTATTAGTCATGTTAATGTACATGGGAAAGCTCGGTTTATCGCTAAAGAAGTAAATTAATTTCATGTCTTATTCAATTTTCTTGTTAAAAATAAGAAAAACTATGTGATAATCGTATTTAACAAGGCTAAATGAATTCATCGTTTTCTTGCTGTTTGCTTCGAAATTCTAAGTTTTTGCGTGTTTAGATAGACTTAAAATAATCACAAAATCATCTTTATACATATAAAAATGAATTGCTGTTCGTTAGTCTCGCTAAAACTCGAGAACAGCTAAACCGATTTGGCTGATTTTGGTATTGAAACATTCATGATAGTCCAGGGAAGGTTTAAACGGTGAGAAAAATTGGGAAAAAATCATGAGAAAAAATAAACCGAAAACAACACCATCTTGAATTAAAATGTCATTTTTAAATGAATTGTGCTGTCCTGGTAATGCCAGTAGATGGCGTTATCCTTAATATTAGGCAGTATTAAGTTCGCCAGGTCAGCCAGTAATCAATAAAAACGCTCAATAGAATACACAGTCAAAACGAAATCTTGTCTTAATGTACGAAAATTGCCAACACCAAGTAACAAATTATTTGCGCAATGTTTTTGCTTTACAATGGAACATCAACAAAAACTTTTCTCATTACCTCCCAGTCACACTGGATCTACTATCAGAGTACCAGCGGTGCGTAATTACTATTTTTTTAACTATCGCAGTATATGTTGTTGAGATAAAAGCCTTTTTGGCTTTGCACAGCTCTATTTTATTTTAGTTTATAGCCTACAAGATAAAACTATTGAACCTGTTTCTTGTTGGGGCCCTTCTTTCAGTCTTTGACGGTTCCCCGAAAACGTCTTCGATCTTATGTGCTCCTGATAGTTAGTAACAGGTTGATCATAACCACATTTTTTACTGTCGATACACACACGCTTGATCTCAGCTGATGAAAACCGACGACGTGGTCGATGATGGAACCTGCTTGCCGAGAAGAAACCTATTCACTCTTGACATAAAGTGTGATACACGTTTTTTTTTTAGGTGGAAAAATCATTTAATGACAAATCCCGCTCTTGGGCGGAGCGGGAGATAGTGTCAGACTTTTACTGACTAAAAATCCACTCCTGTTTCTTTTTTGCCTTCGTCCCAGGGCCCCGGGTTTCGTTTTCACACTACCTATGGCCCCAGTAGGCTTCGATCCTGCTGAGCCCCTACGATTTGCTGTCATCTCCTTGAGGTGCGCATGGAACAATACACGCCGTCGACGACTTGGGATCGGTCCGGACGGTTACCGGACAGTCGGATGGCGGGCTACCCATTGCTCGCCGTCCGCAAGCCCGCGCATACAAGTGTGACATTTGCTAACATACGTGCATCATGTGGCTGGAAGAAATTCTATATCTAGAAGGTTTTTCTTTGTTCTTCAAAATTCTTGGTGTAAGGAACAAGCTGGTCTCAGACACATGATACACGTGCGATGTTCATAGACGTACGTGCATCATGTGGCTGAAAATGACTCTGTCTCTAGAAAATTTTGCTTCGTTCTTCTTTGAGGTAACATCAATTCCATGGCATACAGGTACAAACAATATGCTACAAATATACCTACCTACTTATTATAATCTTCACTTATTCTATAGTTTATAACTGTCAAAGTTACTTAAGTTTAAGTACCAGTTGAATAAGTAGGTAAAGTACTTCCTAGAAAGTGTTTAGTCCGCGGCAGTTCAGCAATAAATTCTATAGTTAAATGATGACCGAAAAATGAAGGGCCCGTTTTCAGTAAACTATGAGATAAAAACATGTAAATATATTAATACAACATTAGATTTAATGTATGCAAAACCCGAAACACATATCTAGTATTTTTATGTAAAGAATCTATGCACAAAACTTCATAGCTGTATCATGACAAATCATAAAGTTGTAGGCTTGCTATGTTACCTGGTTGTCCGCACAAATACATGATCACCGGGCCATCTGGACGACTCAGGGGTTATTTTGCTCCTGCACCTAGCTATGTTCTGGCGCCTGATGCCCGCTATGATGTACCGTGACCTGTGTTGTACTTAGTGTCGGCGGTGCCTAACTTGTGACCTTTTTTAAATATTTAAGAAAAAATATAACATAGTGTAAAAATTATTGGAATCAATTCAGTTACTGATTCTGAAAAACTATATTCAGGTTTCACATATACTAAAAATAATGTTGTCTAATACTAGCTTCTGCCAGCGGCTTCGTTCGCGTGAAAGGTTTTTCCATACAAACTTTGGAGCCTCGTTTTATCCTACGATATAAAAAGAAATCTTGTTTAAAATTTCACGCCTTGTCCCAGTAGTTTCGGCTGTACGTTGATATGTCAGTCAGTTTCTCCTTATATATATACGGATAATGTTTTTGGTTTCACAATGTTATTCTTTAAGAACAAATTATAAGAAGCATATTAAAATGCAATGAAATATTTACCGAAATTAATCCATGACATAGAAGAAACTGTTGAAACACAAACCGAATAAATAATTTCGAAAATGACAAAAACTATATGACTCACCTACTGTGTCAGACGTATTGTGACGTGACGGTGCAAGTAGCACCTTACAAATGTAACGTTAATATCTGTTTCTTATGTAATGCATTTCTTTATTTACACCAAACATTTTGAAGTTTGAGCATAAACAGGGTGTTTTATTTCTGGAGT
Organism: Mythimna vitellina; assembly: GCA_949316375.1. Taxonomy (NCBI): domain Eukaryota; kingdom Metazoa; phylum Arthropoda; class Insecta; order Lepidoptera; family Noctuidae; genus Mythimna; species Mythimna vitellina. Next base: position 16,450,224 of record OX438710.1, on the reverse strand, counting down.
AAATGATAAATGATAAGTGATAAATGATATTTAATGATAAATGATATTCATTTTGTAAGTAGGTTTAAAAAAACACTTTTACACGTCAATTTTTTTTTTCATCATTTTAAACTAGATGAGGCCGGTGTTTCCTAGCTACTACCCTGAGAAGAAACACCGAAACAAACTCAGGGGTCAAAGTCTCTTTTAAAGTCCATACAGTTAATATGTAATGGTCAAATCACATGAGAACCATGCAGATTTGTCTGAGATGATTTTTTGAAGAAAAAACCATAGATTTGAGTGGACCTGTCCAGTCAGTGTAAGCATTTGTCAGTATTCGTAAAGCTCAACCCAGGACTACTTAGGAGCTCAACGACTTGACGAACAATACCTAGGAAAGGACATTTGGGTAGGCCGCAGAATATATTCAAATTGCCAGACATACGTTAAAATTACTGAAAAGGAAAAAAGAGCAGTCAACATTGTTCTCACGTTCACAATAATAAAAGTAAATATATAATTTACAAAATGTAATTTACTTAATAAAGTAAATATTGATGTCAAAATAAAAATAAATAAAGTCAAATTGCAAAATAAAAATAATCTACAATATCAAATTGTAAAATAATAATAATAATAAAAAGCACAATTAAAAATAAAAACAAAAGATAAAAATAAGACAACAGTTGTAGTGCGTACTGGAGCAGGTCAATCCCAAGCCTTTTCGTCCTCAACATAGTTCTTTATAGTGTAAAAAGCCTTTTGACAAAGTTTTCGTTTTACAAATGTTTTGAATTTAAGATGTAGGTTAAGTTAGTAGGTATTGAAGATGGGATTATTACTATTATTGATCGGTTATATAACTACGATTTTTCTTTGTTGCACACAGAACCGTTCTTTGTGGTGACACTTGGGGGAATCCTATATCCAACAGTGTACGTCTTTCGGCTGAAATAATGATGATGTTGAAAGAAAATTTCAATTGAGAATTTGGGGTTGGGAATGATCAAATAACTTCTCCCGCTCCGGGTGGAGCAAGAGGGAGTGTACGGCCTTTTTCTAACTATAACCCACCTGTGTTCCTTCAGTTACCATTTGCGTTCTAGGGTCACGGTGGTTCTATCAAATAATAATCCTGCTGGCGTTGGAACTGAAAAAGCATGTATGTTTGTTTCAGCGAAGAGACTAAAACCGGCAATATATCTAAATATTTTTACGGACAGTAATCTATTAACAAAATGGACAACATCAATTTTATTGTAATAAAACACAAAATACAGCTTAATAGATTTACGAGAACTTTTGAGTAGTTTTCAAGAACAGTCTAGTAGGTAGACTATTTGTTAATCAGTCCATTTTTTTTAATAGCCGTTTTTGTAAACAGATGTCCAGCCCACCCACCACTCATATACTCACCACTCGCGTGTCGCGGGTTCACTTTTCGCAACAAATATTTGTGAGACCCACAGCTGATAGTTGATCCAGATCAGGGTCTTGTGTATGTCAGTTTACATGTTTGTGAATGCCCATAATGCATAACAACAAACTAGACAAAATATAAACTAGAAATAAAATAATATAGACAACATTTAATTTGGAAATAATAATCTTAAAGCGTTTTTAGACAACACGTTGTCTGCACCATCCATATCTCTCGCACCGGGCCTTGGTACAGACCATGTTCCAGAGCAAGGAGGAATGGCAGGCAGTCGCCTCCTTCTGCGAAGCAGTAATGCTAGCAAAGGAAGAACGGCCTTCACGCCAGTCACCGATCCCAATTTCCAGCCACCGTGTAGGCGCGAGCTTGCGGACGGCGAGCAATGGCGCGGTCTGACAGTCCGGTAACAGTCCGGACCAGAAGTCGTCGACGGCGCGTAGTGTTCCACGCGTGCGTCAAGGAGATGTCAGCGAAACCGTTGGGGCCCAGAAGGGTCGAAGCCTACTGGGGCCATGGGTTCGTTTCTGAAAGGAAAACCCGAGGTCCTGGAATACAAGGTAAGGCAACGAAGGAACATAGGAGTGGGTTTTAGTCAGTGAAAGTCTAAGACGTCCTACCGCTCCGCCAAAGGGGGGAGAAGTCATTGCATAAGTTCCCAAAAAAAAAAGAAAACCATCCACAATAAAGTAACATCTCAATATCACCCGTACCTCCTCTCTAATTTACTCAGCTGTTTACCATTTCCATTGTTTGAAGGACTTTATATGCGAATTTCCTTTTATTTATTTATTTTATTTTTTTAAGAAACACTGTACAAAGCCGGACTTAATGCCTCAGATACATGATCATACTTACGAAGGTTGAACATAAATCGAATGCAGTTATTCAGAAGGCGGTCAAGTTTATTGAGGAGATCTGCATTCAGGTCATAGTAGCACACGTCACTATAGTCGGTAATAAAAAAAATTAGGGACTGTACAAGGAATGCCTTTATGTGAGCTGGAAGAAAATTGTTTAATCGATAGAGCGACCATAACGTTCCGGTTACTTTCTGACTCTGTCAACCTGCTTCCGCCAATTGAGACAGCTGTCGACATGCAGACCCAGATCCTTAACGACGGAGCTAAACGGAATCACAGCGTTATCAAATATTACAGGTGGAAATTTTAGGCCATCAAGCTTTCTCAAACTATGGGGGCTTCCTACAATGATAGCCTGGCATTTTAAAGGATTAACTGCCACCCCAAAACGGTCGGACCAACTTTTTATAATTTTTAAATCCTGGTTTAGTTTCTCGATCGCTTCCGATATACTGTCAACACCTGACTGCCAAAAGAGCAAGCAAATCGTCGGCATAAAGATGATACGCACACTGAAGTTCAGTGGTTATAAGATTAATAAAAACAAAAAACAAAAGAGGAGATAAAATACCACCTTGAGGGACGCCTGCTGTAAGGTCACACCACTGTGATGTCTTTTTTCTAGTTTATATTAATAACCTTCCTAACATGATGGCTAATTTATCCGATATAATTCTATTTGCTGAGACACGTCCCTTTAAAGTAGATAGGAAAGATGCGGATGTCTTGCAGACTTTCGTTGACAACGAAAGTCTGGCTGTTGTTTCGAAATGGTTCGCTGTTAATAATCTCTTATTGAATGTCCCTCAAGTTTGATGTCAATCTAATTCTTGACGGCAGCAAACATGCTGTATTACGGAAACTGTGTTCTTAGGTATAACTATCGATTCTAAACTGCAGGGGGGCGTACATATTAGAACTCTTTCAGGTAGATTAAGCTCAGCCGCATATGCAGTAAGGGATACACCTATAACCAGAGTGCCTATTTCTCATGACATGATTAGTTCCATAGTACCTTATAGCCCAAGTTCATCTCATGCAATTCTAATAAGCCCAAACACGGCTAGGATAAATTTATTAATTACGGAGTTCCTGTGCCTACCTTTTGGCTCCATCATCAGATCATTTCGATAGTATCTTATAGCCAAAGTGCATCTCATGACAATTCTAATAAACCCAAACACGCGTAGGTTACATTGATAAATTACGGAGTGCCAGTGCCTACCTTCCGGCTCCATCATCATCATCATTAGTTTACTTCGATGATACCATTTTCCATTTTTCATTTCATTTATTTGTTTGTATTTTCATAGTCGCTTAACTATCTTCATTGTTATATCTATGTGAGTATGAAGTTCCGTTGGCCATTTCTGGTCGTCTTCACCAGTTCCACTTCATCAAATGTTTTTTTTTTACTGTAAACTCAATGAGAATAACAAAATCACCACATGCTTTCCTATAATATTTGAGGAGTTCCCTCGATTCCTCATAGATCCCATCATCAAAACTGGATTCTGAAAATAATGGAACCAATCAGAAAGCAACTCCACGAAGACGAAAAAAAAAATTTTGCAAATTGGTCTATATACGATGGAGGTCTGAGGTAACACGCCTAAAAAAAAACATACAACCGAATTGATAATCTCCTCCTTTTTTTGAAGTCGATTTAAAATACGTGTTTGTGTTCATTTTATTTTTTTACCGTTCTACTGACATTTCAAGGTAAACTTAAGATATAAGACACCTGTATTAATTATGACAGACACTTTGTCAATTATAATTGGTTAAAACTTCTCTCATGTAACACAAAAATATCTTATATTATGGTGAAAAGATTGGCTTATGAACCGACTTTTTAATAAAAGAAAGAAAAAGAAAGAAGGAAAAGACGCTTATTTGTGATTGGCACAGGAAAAACCACAAGCCTTCCCCGGGCTTGTTCTTTCTATCCGTTTCAGATTTTTAAAAGCCAGGATTAACAATAGGTAACCATCAAAAATACGCCGAGTCAATGAAGCTCGACTAAACCCCCAGCGTTCCCGAGATGAAGGGTCTTGACAGATAGACTGACAACGGTGATCCTACAAGGGTTCCGTTTTTTCCTTTTGATGTACGGAACTCTAAAAACTAATATATATAACAATACAAAACAATAAGATAAGATGCACCGCAGTACATAACAAATGAAAAAGTAATTGTGAATTAAAAATCAAAACAGTTAAGAATGAAAGAGCAGGCTCTCTCAAAACTAATCGCAAATATTTTGATAGAATGTCTCCTAAACATGACGTTACAAAGATTAAAGAGAATACCACGATATGACCTAATATCAAACTAAGATACTATACTAAATAATTGTATGGCCATATCGATTCATATTTTTCCATGCATGACTAAATTATATAATTTCTCGTTCAATTTCGAATCTACAGAATACACGATCAGGAAAAGATAAATAATTGTATAAGTATTTATATGAATATCAATACACTAATATAAAATAAAACAAGAAACGCCTACCTCAAAGCAAACTGCAATAAATGAACAGGCGGAAATATTATGTTGTATTATTTTCAGTTTTCAGTTGAAATTGGATGGTGCTGCGAACATATCGATAGGCACTTCCCTATTACGAAGGCCATAGAACAACAAGACGTGTCTGCAGCTACTACTAGTGAGACAAGAGAGAGTAAGACTAACCTAAAAAACTGGCCAGTTGCGAGTCGAACCATAAAAAACCGAACAAATTAAGTGACAAATGATATTTGTTTTGTAATTAAGTTTTAAAAAACACAGTTAGACGTAATTTTTTTTGTAATTTTCAACTAGATGAGGAAAGTGTTCTCAAAGGTATGTCTCTTATAAAATTCACTTGAGAACCATATAGAATAATGTCTGAGATGGTCTTTTGAGGAAAGGACCACGCGTATTTGAGTTCACCAGTTCAGTTAGTGTAAGTATTTGGCACTACTTAACATTACTCTCTTGAAGTTCATCACACTAATATTATAAAGGCGAGAGTTTATGAATGTGTGAATGTATATTTGTTACTCTTTCACGCTCGAATAGCTGAACGGATTTGAAAGAAATTTAGCACACCACTTGACCAAGACCATAACCTGGAATAGCATTAGCAATAGAGTATGTTCCCTTGTGACCATTTTTTACATTTACAACCGCGAAGCTGGTACCAGCCAGTAAATTACAAGAAACGCTGGTCATAACCGGTCATAGGCTTCCCCAAAGATCGCCACAATGACCGGCCTTATGCGTTTCGCATCCAACGTACTCCTGCGATCACCACCAGGTCATCTTTATACCTTGTAGGAGGCCTATTAGCATGTTTTACGCTGGTATTTTTTTTAGATGGGATAATCGTCTAATGGCAAATCCCGCTTATGGTCAGAGCGGGAGATAGTGTCTGACATTTACTGAATAAAAACCCACTGCTGTTCCTTCTTTGTTTTCGTCTCAGGGCCCCGGGTTTCACTTTCATACTACTCGTGACCCCAGTAGGCCTCGACCCTGCTGGGCCCCTACGATTTGCTGACATCTCCCTGAGGCGTGCGTGAAACAATACGCGCCGTTGATGACTTGGGCTCGGTCCTGACGATTACCGGTCGGTCGGACAGTGAACTACCCGTTGCTCGCTGTCTGCAAGCCCGCGCCTGCGGTGGCCGGTAATCGGGATCGGAATCCCGGCGGCTGGAGCGAGAGGACCGTTGCCTCGGGCGATCGGCCTCCTCCTTTGCTAACATTACTGCTTTGCAAAAGGAGGCAACCGCCTGCCACCCCTCCTCGCTCCGGACCATGGCCTGTACCAAGGCCCGGCGGGAGAGATCACTGCAGCCGATCACCCCCTCGAGGACACGGCAGAGCTCTGCCCAGGCGGGGCACACCTCTACCATATGCTCGACCGTGTTTTCCAGGCGGTCCGCACAATGGTGGCACCCAGGCGTTTCTTCCGCACGAATCCGGTGCAAGAACCTCCCGCACTTACCATTTCCTGTGAGGACCTGCGTCATATGGAAGGTTAAGACGCCATGTTGTCTTTCCAGCCACTCGTCAAAGATGGAACTTACCGCCATAATTGTAGCGTGTCCAGCACTGGGTTGCGACAGTCGCTGTCGCCATTCCACCATGAGATCCCGCCGGGTTTCCGTCTGCCATGCTGCGACTTGGCGTGGCAGCGGATTGTCACCCCGGCGATAATACGCTGGTAAAAATATAATAGTGTCGTTTATATTCGATGCCTTTGCGGCCATTCTGTGCTCTATGACATTACGTTGACCTACATAAGTTTCATTATTACTTACCTTTTGTTGCACTTTTCCTTTTTTATTTGCTTCCCGGGAGCGATAAGAGGTTTCTCTGCTCCCTTTATATTTTATTGTTTGTCAGTTAAAGATGAGGTAAATATACGTTGTTTTTTTAGGTAGCAGTTTTGTTATGGCAAACGCTACTGCTACTAGTCTTAGTTCCGATGCCTCGACCATGTTGAGGTTTAGAAGGATTTTTTTGTAAGATAACTGCTTAATCTAAATGTAAGGGCACGTGCCTGAATAGGAGCAAAAAGGTTTCTTATAACAGAAATTCTCATGGCCAGGTTAGGCCGATGCTTGCTAGAGTAGCGGAATGTTCAATGGAGTTTCCGTGGCCATCTTAAAAAGATCAACTGAAGGAACATTGTGGGTTTTAGTCAGTCTGACACGGGAGGGCTTTTCACCCAAAGCGGGACTAGTTGTTTGATGATTTCCCATGTAAAAAAGAGTGGATAAAGCCATTTCTCTCACGTGAGAACAATGTTGATTGCCTTTTTTTTTTCCTTTTCAGTAATTTTAACGTATGTCTGGCAATTTGAGTATATTCTGCGGCCTACCCAAATGTCCTTTCCTTGGTATTGTTCGTCAAGTCGTTGAGCTCCTTAGTAGTCCTGGGTTGAGCTTTGCGAATACTGACAAATGCTTGCACTGACTGGACAGGTCCACTCAAATTTGTATGGTTCTTTCTTCAAAAGACCATCTCAGACAAATCTGCACTGTTCTCATGTGATTTGACCATTACATAATAACTGTATGGACTTTAAAAGAGACTTTGACCCCTGAGTTTGTTTCGGTGTTTCTTCTCAGGGTAGTCAGCTAGGAAACACCGACCTCATCTAGTTTAAAATGACAAAAAAAAAATTGACGTGTAAAAGTGTTTTTTTAAACCTACTTACAAAATAAATATCATTTATCATTTGATAAATTCCCAGTCCTAAAAGGAATATATCTTATCGTTCATTAAAAACTTATAGTTCACCAAAAGTTAGATCTCCAATACCTCAATGTAAATGAAAATCAACATGATTAAAAACATGGGCCAATGATATCATGAAGTGTTTGGCAAATGCTTCAGAGTAGAGGCAGATTTTTTAGAATGTAAGATACTCGTATATTTCCTAGATTTTCTTTTACTTACTTTTAATTAAACAATGAAGTGGAAAAAAGTTGTGGAACTACGTTAATGAGAATTTTCTCTGTTATTATTTCATTTTAAAAATGTTTTCTTAGGGTCCACTTGGAATTTTTTGTACAAATACTTACATTGCATTATTTTGTTAACGAATTGTATTTTGCATGTCAATTGCAACGTGGTTGTCTAATTTTGATTCATTTTAACTTTTAAATTCAGTTTTCTCGCTTTAGATTGGACATTAATATGTACGCTACGATGTTAAGAGATAAGACAGCGTGTCATTATTTCCATGAAAGTTGGATGGCCTTTAGTGTAGAACGCTACTTGTGTCGATAGATACTCATCCATCCCATATTTTAGTTCGTCAAAGTCAAAGTTTTTTATTTCACATAGGCCTGCATGGGCACTTATAAAACGAACGTACGTCGTACTTTTAGTACTGCCGCTGTGTCTACCGGGAAACACAAGTAGCAGATATGCAATAAACCAGTTTCATTAAGGGTATCTTGTATAGACCGTGTCATAATTATACCTAATTATTAATTTAGATTAATTAAATTACAGAAGAAAACAATGAAATAATTTTATTCATAATAGATGTATTAGTTAAGCCTACTAACGTGAAATATAATAATATTTTGGCAATACATTATAAAAATAATAACAAAATATAAATCTTGCTTAGGCAATGTCAGTAAAAACAAAAATATTGCAACAACTGAATAGTTCAATGAACAAATAATAAAAGTAAGATAAAAAAAAATAACTGAACGCATTTCCAGTAAATAAATGTTTTTTTAAACAACAATAATGAAAAAAAATATGACTATTAAATTTTCCAATAATTACGAATAATATCAGCTCCATGTTCTGCTAACATCATAACGCCAGCATAGATTTTTCCTCTGATCACGGTCGGCATTGCAGAAGCGTCAACCACGCGTAGAGATTCCAATCCTTTCACACGTAAATCACCATCCAATACATCACCCATGGCACAAGTACCAGCATAGTGCCACATTGTAGCAGACATCGAAACAGCATAACATCTCCAGTACTCATAGGAACCGGGATCAAAATCTTTACAAACGCCAACATCAACTAGAGTAGCATTAATTTTCTTGAAGTATTTTGTTTCTAAAACTCGGTTATGATCCACAAACGCTCTAGCTATCAAATCGATGTCATCTTCATTACTAAACATCCCTGTATGAACCACAGGATTTTCGGTAGGGTCAGTGCTTTTCAGAAGCACATATCCTCGAGATTTTGGCATCACCAGACCAAGTAAAGTGAAAAGAACTTTCCTATTTTTACTAGCCTCATAGAAAGTATCTGAGATGTTGAAAGCGTAGCCAAACATGTTGACACTTAACTGTAAAAGATCACTTGATTCACATTGGAACTCTAAGTTTATAGAATCGTAGTCTGCGTATTTGTTATCTAGTGCCACGTATCCATTGAAAGACGGTACCGGGAACTTGTGTGGATTTGCAGCTGGTGTAGTGGAGTCACACTTATCGACTTGGTACAATATTGAAGCACACGCATGGTCTTGGAAGTTTTGACCAACTGGTAGATCAACGATTACGTCTATGCCTAAAGAAGACAGATGCTCTTTTGGTCCGATGCCTGACAACATTAGAAGTTTAGGGCTATTTATAGCACCAGCTGATACGATTACTTCTTTATCCGCAAACACCTGGATGGTTTTCCCGCTGGAGGTGGTCACTTGAACTCCAATCGCTTTGGTGCCGTCAAACAAGATTTTTGTGGCAGTAGTAAACAGTGATAGCCAAAGGTTGGGGCGTGTCTTTGCCTTACCTAGGTAAGCAAGCGAACTACTTTGGCGTACCTCATCACCGATTTCGAAAATATTTTCGCCGTAGCCAAGAGCTGGAATCTGTGAGTTGATATCTGAAACGATATTGTGACCAAGTTCTTTAAATGCTTCTAAGTATTTTCGGTTTGAGCAGTATTTATCTTTACCAACTTTCATTGGACCATTGAAACCGTGGAAAGATAAATCTTCTTCTTTGAGGTAATCTGGGGTTATCAAAGTTTCCATTTTCTTGAAGTACTGTTGAGTGTTTTTAAATGCCCATTTATCGTCTTTAGTCATTTTTGCCCAATTGTCATAGTCTTCAGGGTCACCATTTGTATGCATCATATGGTGGAGATTGCTACTACCTCCTAACATCTTCCCTTGCACCAGGTTCACTTTGTTACCCTGGAGATTTTGCGCAGTTTTGCCGTCATTTTCCGAAGTGATGTTGAAATCGTAAACTGAGCGAGCCAGAAGTGTGAACCAGCCGGGATACTGTAAGAATAAAAAAAATAAGCATAAATTAAGAAAATGTGTGGAGAATCTCCGATGCAAGGACATATTGATAAGATTACAAAAATAGTGGATAATGTACCTCTGACTCAAGTGGGGGATAACCTCCAGCGTCGATCAACAACACTTTGGCGGTTTCGACTTCTGTCAGCCTGCTAGCGACGACTGATCCTGCTGATCCTGCTCCCACCACGATAAAATCAAAAGTATCACCATCTGTAGAGAAGGACAAATGAATTAAAACAAGACTAGAAATTATTCCAATCTCGGAACCTTCTCCCGGGAGCAGAGACATACCATTCAATAGTTCAATGAAAGTAATCTTTAGGTTTATCGCTTCAAATGAATGCTTAGGAGTTATAACAAATTAAAGTTGTTTTTAGGGTTCCGTACCTCAAAAGGAAAAAACGAAACTTATAGGATCACTTTCTTGTCCGTCCGTCTGTCTGTCTGTCTGTCTGTCTGTCAAGACCCTTTATCTCAAGAACGCGTAGAAGTATAGAGTTGAAATTAAGACAATATTCAAGTCTACGGTCCCTTGAAGTTGTGAGAAAGTTAAACATCAGAGTTAACGGAAAAAAAGATACGGCCGTTTATGTAGCAAAAAACGTGTATTTTCACAATCTCATGGGAATTAAAATTCATAGGGTACTTTCCGTTGACCTAGAAGCCTGGAATTTTGCACGAAGCAAGGTCCCATAACACAAATATAGGAAAATATCTGAAATCTGCAAACTTGTAGTTACGTTGATTCGGAAAAATCTTCGTTACTTAAGTCAGGAATTGGACTATTTTCATAGGTAAGATTGTATGAAACCCTCAGTGCGCGAGTCCGACTCTTAATCATTCAATGACATCTCTGCCCTGCTTATTGCAAACGTATATACAGTACTTGCAAAATGGCGATTCGGAGATAAACGAGGTAAATACATTTTTTGATATCTAAACAACAAATCTTAGTTATATAATTTTTGAAGCGTCTCAAAAAAATATTAAAAAAATCAATCTTTCTATTGATATATTTTTTCCTTTACTTTACTATTTGTAGAGACTTGTCCGTCTCTGCTCCCATTATCAATATGGCAATTCTGCGCCAAGACAATTAGTCCTGGGTTGTCGATTTTGGCAATTCTGCTTTCTTGAGGTCTCTCTCGATGTTTGACCACCAGGTTAATAGCGGATGGCCTCTATCTCTCTTTTGTTCGGGTAAATTTAGGCCTGTTTTTACCACATGGTCTTCGCTACACTTCATAAAATATGATACCGTCTAAGGCTGAGCTCTGTCATTTTGTCAGTGATGGGCGTAACCCGAAAACTACCCCGTATGTAGTCGTTGCACATTCTGTCGGTATATAAGTACGGATAAGTTAGCGGTACCAATTTATTTAGTGTCGGTGAAGAATATCTTCGTCTTCCATACTTTTTTTTTTTAAATTGATATAAACCAGTGTTTGACTGCGATCCCACCTGATGGTAAACGGAGATGCAATCATTGATGGTCAGGCGCACTAGTTTATTAAGAACCTATTCACTCTAGCCTTGAAGACACACACACACACTCACGTTCACTTAATATTTAGTGGTCATTCTAGCATATCTTTCAAGCCACATGGCTTGGTACATGACCATGGCACATGGTAAAAAATGACATCATCTTTTACACATCAATCGTCCCTTTGGTCAAATTTGAGCAGTCTCACAAAAATGTATCATGAATATATGTTTGACCTACTTTCAATCGCTTGATTAGGTGGATACCGCCACGCAGTAGGTTGAAGAGTCTGCAGCACTTGCAAAGTTAGTTGCATCGACTGAATAGTGGCCAGCGCTGTAGCCGCGTCCGTCATGACTGGAAAATAATAGGTTACATTATTAATAGATATGAAACACTTTCAGCGAACTTTTTGTATGGTGGAAAATGACTTCTCCCCCACTCTTTTCGTGTCAGACTTTTACTGACCAAAACCTACTCCTGTTCCTTCTTTGCCTTTATTCTAGGGCCCCAGGGTTCACTTTCATTTAACCCATGGCCCCAGTAGGCTTCGACCATGCTGGACCCCTACGATTTGCTGACATCTCCTTGAAGCGCGCGGAACACTACGCGCCGTCGACGACTTAGTCTCGGTCTGGACTGTTTCCGGATTTTTTTTATGTAGACCGTACAAATTGAACACAACAGAAAAAAATATAAAAATAAATGTTATCATATTTATCGCATTCCAGTGCCTCCGGTACGGGGCTCTCGGGGATCGGGGCCCTCGAGGAATAACCCATTAATGTACGGACTATGTGTGTTGTATGCCGCAGGACACGCCCCGGATTTAAAGTTCTATTAAAATCAATTAATGGAAAATAAATGATCAATATATTGGAAGAAGCAGTATTTCTCAGAAGTAACAAGCCAACTAACCAACAAATTTTAAAAACAACGCACAACGATGAAAGGAAAATCAAAATCTAAAAACAGTTAAAAAGTATTAATTTTATGATTAACTTTTTTTTTTAACTTGCCTGATGGTTAATGAGCTGCCGTGTATTGATGATAAGATTACTTTTTTTTTTCAACCACTTCTTTTATAGTGTCTGGGAGAATATTATTGACCAATTTCCGAGGAGATAGGACCGAAATGGAATTTTAGTACATGAGAATTTTTCGATATGAGATTTTTTTACTTTTGATCAAAAAATGAAGAGGGAGAGGGAGGCCAAATAAAAGATGGATGGATTGTGTAAACAGTGATATGAAAGAAAAGGAAGTTAGTGATAGCATGACGAGTAACGGGGCAGATTGCAAGAAAAAAAAACGTGTTGCGCCGACCCCAAATAACACGGGACAAGGGCAGGAAGATGATGATTTATTGAGACTTAACAGCTACAACATAAAGCTCATGTTGCTGCCAACTGCATTATCCACAGATTAAACATAGTTGAAATACAATGGTTGCCGATAGATGGACATTATTGTATTTTAATAATAACAATACCTTTTTAACAAGCCTTTTCTGTATTTGTACTAATTAAAAATTATTAGTGTGTAGAGAAATCTGTTGTTTAAAATTTAGTATTGGATTTTAAATGTATGAATGAAAAACTTTGTCATAGAAAAAATACAGTTCAAAGGTATTGCATATTAATTCTTCCAATGAAAAATATTTAACGATTGAAAAATTTAGTCCGATTTTCTTATATTTATTTGAATACTAGGTACAATATAAATTTAAAAAGCGACACTCACATATCCAAACGAGTGCACTTTTCTTCATGGTGCAACAGGAGACCACTCAGCAATGCTGTGTCTTGATTGGCTTAAAATAGAGCTTGCGCGCACAGGCCGTTGCTTTTGTATTCTTAAATTAATACATTTTTCTACGCCATCGAACTGGGGAAACTGTAGCTAATAATGCGGGTATATTTGAAAAAGAAATATGTGAGTCGAACAGGATGAAGTCAAGAAATAGTCAACGTTGAAAGTTGAAGTGTTCAGCCGGATTAACAAATACATTTATTTTGTTATTATTATATTCAATTAAACGTGCTCAATCGTTGCCTGTTTTTAAAAGACTCGTTAGAGAACATTACCTGTCGCTGTGAGTATCGATAGTCATGATTCATATTTCGGTCTATAGTTTTCAATGGTTATATATGTATCTATTATATAGCATATGTATGTATTTGTTTATCTATTATAATATATTATGTTTAATGCTGGTTCTGTCACACCAATGACAGCCCCATTTCTTGTCCAGGCAATTACTGTCCATTCCAGGTTGCATGGAAGAGATCGCGGAATGCGATAAGGCCGCCCATTTTATGTACGTATGTGTTTTAGTTTAGTTTCCTTTTATATTTATATTGGTGTACAATAAAGGATATAATAAATAAATAAATAAATATATTCATTCAATCAATCCTAGTTTTTTTCCAACCATGAGATCGGCTTCCGTTCTAACCGGATACAGAGTAATAACAGTTTTTATACAAGTAGCGATGGCCTATCCAACATCCACATCCCAGTAACTGGTTGATGTGTCTATTATTCTAATTAGCCCATTATCCTCCTTTTCAAATGTAGTTGCACAGCTGTTATAATATCTGCTATATAATGGGTTTTAATAATTTTAAGTTTACAATGTCATTATTAACGTGTTCTGAAAATGATTATTTCAAGTTTTGCATGCTTTGTTTCTTATCTGTTTAAATAATTATATTAAATAAATATCAAAATGAGTTTATTTAAATGACGGAGCTAATTTCAGAAAAACTGAAGTTATTTTTGGAAGTCCTGCAAACTTTATTGGTTCTTAAAAAAATATATAATTTCATTCATATGACGTATTTATATCGAACATCTTTTTTTTTAATTGATATAAACTAGTGCTTGATTGCGATCCCATCCCAATCCCCTGATGGTAAGTAGAGATGCAATCGTTCATGGTGAGGCGTACTAGTTTATTAAGAGCTCATTCATTCTGGCCTTGAAGACACCTAAATTATAATCGGATGGGAGGACCGCAGCAGGGTACTTGTTCCAGTCCCTCAATTTACGCGGTATAAACGACGAGGTAAAACACTTGGTCCAGACCGTAGAAGTTTCGGTTTTGTGGATGATAAAGAACTCTGAAACGTGTTCATTCACAATGGGCATCATACCTTGGAATACCAAAGGAAATGGTTATGCTACTATCCGTGGACAGTAGGCCTAACACGTTTAAAAGTAAATCATCACAGATTTGTTAATCAATCACTAGTTAGGTAAATGTAATTCTGTAAAAAACATATGCCTCCTTCTGGTTCAGTTTGGCAAAAATACAGAAGATCACACTTATCTTTTTTACATTAGAAATTATCAAATGATTTGTCTCACTCTAAAAAGGGAGTGTCAGACTTTTACTGGCTAAAATTCACAATGTTCCTTCAGTTGTCCTGTGCAAGGTGGTAAATTTTTCGAACAACCTGATATCCAGGCAGGCTTCAGCTCGTAACTAGTCCCGTCAATCATGCTAACATCTCTTTGAGGCGCGCATGCCATGGGACACAACGCGCCGTTGCCCCTGTATCTTAACTATATGCTCATTCGTCTCGCTCGTCTTTTTTTTGCTTCACGTTTACCACTGCCTCAAATGATGATAAGAGATGATGTAGTCAAAGAGGCTCTTTCTCTAAAACTTTGTGTCTCGTCCAAAAAGCATTTTTTTAAATTACACATAATATTTTGCTAAAACCAAAATGTGGTGTGCACAGGCCTTTAATTTCTGCTTTATGAATTGGAAAACTAGCCATTATTGTATAAAATTCTTCTCCAAAGTTATCAGTAATGATGATTATCAAAATGTCTTTAATGTAAGGAATTGACGAGAATTAGCGAAATAATAATAATAATATTCCATAACGCCGTCTAGTCTCAAGGTAATCAGAGCTTGTGTTATGAGTACCAGACAACTGATAAACATACTTATATATCATTAAATACATACATATTATAAATAAATTATAGACACAGAAAAAATGATTGTGCTCATCACACACATATTTGCCCTGGGTAGTAATCGAACCCACGACCTCTGGCATAGCAGTCAGGGCCACTAAC
Organism: Mythimna vitellina; assembly: GCA_949316375.1. Classification (NCBI taxonomy): domain Eukaryota; kingdom Metazoa; phylum Arthropoda; class Insecta; order Lepidoptera; family Noctuidae; genus Mythimna; species Mythimna vitellina. Next base: position 16,434,562 of record OX438710.1, on the reverse strand, counting down.
CACTATACCAATAGGCCAGTCAAAAAATATCATGAGCTCAATCTCATTTTGATCATTATTATGTTACGGTCGCCGTTCTCCGTTTGAATTAAAAATTTGACGTTGATTTTCTTGGTCAAACCCCACTTTAACCTAAAAACCTATCATGACTTTAAAGTAGAATTCATAGTCTATATCCTATTTTCAATTTAGGAACCTACCCGTTATCCACATCGACCTAATCGGCAGTTGGAATTTACTTTATATTATATCAGCCCTCCACTACCATAATGTGATATGACTAAATTTTTGAACGCTCGTTTTGATATTGTAGCTCATCGTTAGTAAAAACAAAGAAAGCTCATTGCAATGTTTGAAAAAATTTATTATTAAAGTAGTCCATTATGGAACACAAACATCTCGCTGTTACACGCGTGAGTCTTCGAGAATAAAATCTGCCCCGCGTTCAGCTATCATCAAAACAGCTGCATTGTTGTTGCCTCTAGGCAACTTAGGCATGGATGATGAGTCGATCACACGAAGGTTATCCACTCCTTTGACCCTCAGCTTGCTATCCAGAACAGAACCCATCGCATTGGTGCCACCGAAGTGCAGCAAAGTTGATGTAGTACCTAACGCAAAGCATTTCCAGAACTCATCCTCAGAAATTGCATCTTTACACAACCCGGTATCAACTAAATTTGCGTTCACGCTCTTGAAGTAAGTCGTATCCATAACTTTATTATGGTTTTTCAAACTTTCCGCCATTAAATCCAAGTCAGAACTTTTATTGTAGGTGCGAGTATATATTAGAGGAGAGTCATTAGGATCAGAACTTGCCAATAAAACTTCACCCTCTGATTCAGGCGCCAGGAGTCCAATACAAGACAAGAGAGTAGTCCTACCAACAGTTGCATTAAATAATCTATCACACAAAGTATTAGTAAATTTAAACACCTGCGAGCATAGTTGAAGGAATCCAGGTGATTCGGGTGGTATTATAAGATTAAAAGACTGATAGTCCGGATACGACTGCTTAGGGTCTAGAGCCACGTAACCGGTTGTCAATGGGACAGGAAACTTGGCAAAGTTACCAGCGGGAGTGGGTGATGTATTAATTTCCAGCTGGTACAAAAGAATAGCCCCTACATGGTCCAAAAAATTCTTGCCAACTGGTAAGTCGGCGACCACGTCTATACCATGCGATTCCAAGTGATCTTTAGGCCCAATACCAGACAGCATCAATAGTTTTGGACTATTAAACGTTCCCGCTGATACGATAATTTCTTTTTTCGCATAATGTACTTGAGTGTCACCGTTTGGATCTGTCGTTTGTACACCGACAGCTTTACCGTCTTTGGTGAGAATCTTAGTTGCCATCGTATTTGTCGCAACACATAAGTTACTACGTGATTGGGCTTCTGAAAGGTACGTGACCGAACTGCTTTGACGAAGACTATCAGCGTTGGTTAACAATGGCTCCGTATACCCAAGAATCACATCATCGTCAATGACATGACCAAGCTCAGCAAATGCAGCCAGGATGGGATCATTAGCAGGATTTCGTTCTCTTGTTATTTTTATTGGTCCATTAGTGCCATATTTATCAGCATAAGGAGTAGCGAGTAATCCTTCATCCACTAACTTCTCGCATTTTTTAAAGTATGGTAGGACATTTTCGTATTCCCAGTCGGAGTCATTCAACATTTCGGCCCAGGAATCGAAGTCATGCTTCTGACCATGTACATGTATAAGATGGTTTAAAGAACTACTGCCACCTAACATCTTTCCTTGCGTCAAACCAAAACGGCCTCCTTGTAAATTCTGTGCAGAGTAGTTATCAGGAACTGATGTAAAATTGTAGTCGTATTTAGAGTCTGCTAGGTATGCAAATAGTCCTGCAAACTGGAATATAAAATAACACCGGGTTAGCATTAGATCAAAACAGAGAAGAATGTTTCAGAATGCTATGATTAGATACACTTCATTGTAATCAAACGCCTATAAAAATATGATACCTACCTATATTGTTTCTCCTATTCTGAGGTACGCATTATAGGAGATAGAGAGTAAGAGTGAGAGAGATTGAAATACAGCAGTCATCAAAATGGTATGCCGCAACCTTATTCATTAAATAAGAGCTTCATTCTAGTTGGATGGTCTACGACACTCCAAGTTTTTTTTTATAATAATTCACAAAACTGTTTGATGAAACCTACGTCTGCTTCCAATGGAGAAGATCCTCCAGCTTCTATTAAGAGTACGTTGTCGTCACCACTAGCAGTCAGTCTGTTAGCAAGAACTGACCCTGCAGTACCAGCACCTATCACGATGTAGTCATGGAAACTGCCATCTGTGAAGCAAAAAGTTTTTTTTTTTAAATTATTATTTTGGACAACTATGAATTATTTCTTAGCTTTTTGCTTAGTTTTTATCTACATTAACGGGTCAAACTAAGTCAATTTAGTATGTGGTGAGTTTTTGTAATAATTTATATGCATAAATTTTCTTTATATCCTACAGGTGTGGTGATTCAAAATTATAGTTTTTTAGAGTGTTATGTAAATTTAATCTATAAATCTGTTAATTTGAGGCTGTGTTGGAGATATTTGAGTACAATCCTTGTAGTGGTAACAAGTATTGCTAAGACGTACACTATTTCTCGTCTCCAAATTCTGGTCACTTCTTCTATAAGTTCTGCATATTTTTGCATTTTTTTTTTTTTCTATTGTGTTTTGTAAATTATGCGTGTATAGGACTGCAATATCTAGCAGATAATTATGTAGCTTTATTAACTTTGTCTAAGAGAGTGATATCAGCTGATCTATTGTTAGAAAGGTCATGTCGGTTAGGATGACGAGGTCGTTGTAGAGTTTGCGGGTGGTATTTTCTAGAACAGTTTGTGGAACATATTTGTAATAAGGAGTTATAACAATTTAAACTTTTATGAGCTTATTGTGCTTGTTTGATTGATAAATGGTTTTTACTAATTGACTGTGTCTGTGAATATTGTCAGCCTGTGTGAGCGTCGTAGATACATGCTCTTGTAATGTGTTGTATGTAGGGTGTATGAATTTGTTATTGTAGAGTCTTTGATTATGAATTTCCTATAGTTTTCAGTATTCATGATTTGATTATAAATTGCAATAATAAACTTTACGTTTTCTGAGAATAAAATAAAAATTATATTATTCCACTCTTTTAAATTTGGCTTCTGTAAATCATTGTTAGTATCGTAAGTTGTGTTTTCATTGCTCAGGTTAACAGAAGAGTCGTTATGGTTTGTGACTACGGATTTATGTATGTTACTCGTTTTAGATTTTGAGTCAAACAATGTTATTAACCAAGCAATTTGTATTCTAAAGGTAATGGATGTCAATTAGATCTTTTCCTCTGTGTTACTGTTTGAAAGTCATTCTATGGTAGTTTTTAGTTACAAGTTGCAGCGTTTAATAAGCGTAGTGCGTGTTTATTATTATTATGGATAGCTACACCATCAGGTGCGTGTCTATCCACCGTGTTCACTATAATTATTGTCACACTTACAATCATGTATGTGACAATATGGTCAACTATGGAGGACTTGTCTTAAAGACCCTCGAATTATAGCTATTAGGAATCACGGACTCCGGCAGGGATTATCACTTGTTCACTGAACAACAAACAACTGAAATATTTTACATGATTTAATATTTTAAATTTAAAATATCGTAATAAATTTGCAAGTTAGATCTAGTATGATACTAGTTTTTAATTAATGCCATAGAATAAATGCTAATATATTTTATAAAATGTAATAACAACGGATTCGTATTTTAATTTGCAAAAATTCATATCAACGAAGCAACTCAAAGTTTTTGCAGTCACTTCAGGTAATTCTTAAAACTTTTGAGATATACATACAAACCGATAAGAAAAAAAATATGTATAAACGGGTAGTCACTTTAATGTTTCAGTTTTACAGAATAGCAGTAAGTGTGCTCAGTGGGTACTGTAGAGCCTTCATGAGTGAGATATAATACTAAAAAATCTAAACATTAAGATTATGTTACTGGTCTCGTGTTCATTGATTTTACCTTTTGAGTACCGTGTGTCTCTAAACACAATAGAAAGACAATGAGCGAGGAAATGCCGGCGTTTACTCCCCAAGTAAACGCCGAATTTAATGAATTAACTATTATTACAATTAAAGATCAAATCATTTTACCATTTAATCTCAAAATACGTTATCGTTGTTTTTTTTTTGTAAAAAAGCAGCATTTGAATAACTCAAAACGGACTAAGATTTAGAACTTGATGCCTTAACTTTTATTCAGTTCAAAAATATCTATCTAACGATGTAACACACATACCTATTCGAAAGTGGGCCCGGGATTTTCATTATCCTTTCTATATTTTCAATAGTCTATTTGAGATTTATTTTTCAAAAAAAATACTGTCCGTCACAGTACTTACTACTAGGACTGCAAGCAGGTGGAAATCGGAATGAATTAAACTGCAACAAAGTCTGCAATACTTGCAGAGCCGCTTGCACCGTCTGGATATCAGTCAGGGCAGCTGCCGACGCTGACATGGCTGAAATATGTGAAGAATAGAAAAGACTGGTTAATCAGAGATTGAAGATTTTTCAGCATGACTTTATACAGCAAATACTTGAAAGATTGTTCAAGATAGACAAAAATGAACACTGCTTAATAAATGGTCAACGTCTGTTGGTAGAAATTCTAGATAATACCGAAAATATAATGAATGCAAATAACGAAACAAAATTAAACATCTGCTTTTCAGGATGACTGCATTTCTCACTTTTAAAACCCAGTAAATGTGTAGCACTATATGGTAAACCAGGCATACGCATGCCTGGTTACCGACTGGGACATATGCTCCAATCGATAACGTGCCCCACTTATAAAACTAAGATACGCATTTAAAATTTGGTACTTATTTGAGCCAATCTGGTTAGTTTATAAGTATGACGGCATGGTAAACTATGCAATGTAAGTTTAACTTGTTTATTATTTATTTTATTTTTCACATTTTAGGAAGGCTTACAGACTAATAACAACAAAATGATAATAGTAAATAGCTAAATTGCTAATTACAAGCTTCCACATATATAATGAAAAAAACAATAATTAAAGTTGGTCCTACAATACCTTAGACTGTTAGTCAATCTAAACAAACAATAATAAGATAAATTTCAAGTGAAAATATGTGCTAGTTGCTCAAAAAATGGCTTTGCTAAGAGCTTCCTAACTGTGCCCGCTTTGGTGCAAAATAGGTCAATGCCGGGTTCACCTGAAATCCTGTTAAAATTGCTACTGGTTCTCAGAAAAAATGCATTACGCCTATAATTAGTATTTGCACTAGGTACATGCAGAAGTGGCCGCTGTCTTAGCCCCATCTTATTAGTGCGTATGAATAATTTTGAGACAAGTTCAGGACAGTCAAATGAACCATTTGCGATATTGATCAGGTAGCATACATCATTAATATCACGTCTCTGGTCAAGTGGTAGAAAATGGTATCTTTTGCATCGGTGAGTGTAGTTAACAGATACTTGTTTTGCTCTATAATCTAGAAATTTAAGAAATATTAACTTGCATTTTATACTTAGTTTATGTAGTTTTAAATGCGTGTCATAGTTTTCCAAGATGTTTCCGACAAGGGCACGTGCGCCTGGTTTACTCTAGGCCTGGGTAAGACTGGTTTCAGACTTACCGCAACGACTTTCAAAGATCTACAAATGACAACCGGGACAAACGGCTTGACATATGGCAAAATATTAAAATGGACTCCACTAAAAACCGACTTTGTCAAGCGCAGCTATGGTTAACCTTTAGTTATCAATAAAAGACAAATATAGAAAATGAGCGTACATTACAATTTAATGGAATAAGGAAGAGGTATGAATAATAATAACAAACTCACCTGAAGATACTCGTTACCTTGATAACACTGAAAAAAGTGTAGTGTAAACGTTTCGACCACATTTTATAAAAAAACAAAATTAATATAAATTATCATAGAGGAGAAACTGGTGCAATTTGAATAATGTCTTTAAATAATCTATTAACTGGGATTTCGAGTGTTTTAAACCATCATCATCTTCCTGCCCTTGTCCCATCTTATTTGGGGTCGGCGCAATACGTTTTTTTCTTCCATTCTATCCTGCCAACCGTCATACTATCACTAACTTCCTTTTCTTTCATATCACTGTTCACACAATCCATCCATCTTTTCTTTGGCCTCCCTCTCCCTCTCCACCCATCCACATGTATACTCATAACTCTTTTAGTAACATGTGTTTCATCTCTCCTCTTTACATGACCATACCAAGACAAACGATTCCCCTTCAACTTTTCAGTCACTGGCGCCACTTTCAAACTTCCTCTAATATATTCATTTCTTACTTTATCCATTCTCGTCTCACCACACATCCATCTCAACATTCTCATCTCCGCTACATGCAATCTTTTTTCATCCGTCTTTTTCACAGCCCAACATTCTGATCCATACAGTATGACAGGTCTTATCACGGACTTGTAGATTTTACCCTTCAACTTGAGGGGCATCCGTGGGTCACAAATTGTTCCAGTGACCTGTCTCCATTTCATCCATCCTGTATTGATCTGATGTGATACGTCTCGGTCTACCTCGCCATCTCCTTGGATAAGCGACCCGAGGTACCGAAAGTCGGAGCAGATTGGTATGGGCGTTCCAGCGAGAGATAAGGGCAAAGGACCGGAGAGACTACCGAAATCGCAGAACAAGTATTCCGTTTTGGTTCTACTCAATTTCAGGCCAACACTCTCCAGTCTGTGCCACCACACCTCCAATCTGTTCTGGACCTCTAGGCCACTCTCGGCAACCAATACAATGTCATCAGCAAACAGCATACACCAGGGAGCCTCTTCCTGAATGTCCGACGTCAAAGCGTCCATTATCATCAGGAAGAGGTAAGGGCTGAGAGCCGACCCTTGATGTAAGCCGACAGCCACATTGAAGCTGCCAGTGTTGCCCACTGTAGACCGGACTTGGGTATTGCATCGACTGTACATCGCTCGGATCAACTGCACATACTTCCCAGGCACACTTGTCTCCTTAAGGGCCCACCACAGAACCTCACGAGGTACCCGGTCGTATGCCTTTTCGAGGTCAATGAATACCATGTGCAAGTTTTTATGCGCACTCCTGTATTTCTCGCACAGCTGGCGTATAGCAAAAATGGCATCCGTTGTACCCCGACCAGGCATAAAACCGAATTGGTTCTGTGAAATTTCACTCTCTTCTCTCAGCCTTCTTTCAACAATTTTTTCCCAGGCTTTCATAGTATGTGACATTAGCTTTATTCCTCTATAATTATTGCATTCAAGCACATCACCCTTGTTTTTAAAGATGGGCACCAGGGAACTGTTGCACCACTCATCAGGTATGGCTTCTTCCTGCAACAACTTATTGAAGAACAAAGCCAGCCACATCCATCCATCCACTCGCAGCAACTTCCACACTTTAACTGGTATTCCGTCTGGACCAATTGCCTTACTATTCTTCATTCCATTTACAGCTATCCTGACTTCATCCATACTAATCATTCTCACTAAACCCACATTCACTGGTTTGCTCTCTAAAATCCCATTCCAGCTGTTTTCCTCATTTATCAGTCTTTCAAAATAGTCCTTCCACCTCTCTTTGATTTTTTCATCTGTTTTCAGTGAATGTTTCAAACCAATAGATTTAAATAGAAACTGTAGCTTGAATTGAAAGTTAAAAATATACTTAAAGTTATAAATAGAGAAGTTGCTATATGATTCAAACCTCCGATTTCAGATTTGAGAACTTTAAGACTTTGAGAATTCAAAACTTTTTCAGGGTGGGAGGAGTTATTTGTAGGCTTTTTCCACCTTGAAAAAAATCTTCCAAGATGTAGGCAACGGGACATAGCAGGCTAAAAACTATTAATCATTGCAGACCCTGCTCAAGCACAGTGACATATTTGATAGTATTTAAATAATGATACAAATCATGACAGATAGAAGCATTCAAACGATATATGCAATATAAACATTCAAATTATTCATAAAAATATTTTTAGATTATAGACTTCAAGTAGTACATTATAATTTATTTATAGCTGAGCATTTAAAAACCGAACATTAAGAGTAGAGTGAGTGTACTTTAGAGGTTTGGAGGTATGTAGAACAGAGAGTAAAGTTCCATTTACCTACGTTGAAAAGGCCTCCGACCAGACGGGTGTTATGTCTGGTGGACTGCCCGATAGATGATTTCGGGCTGTTCTATATCTTCAAATCGTGTGGAGGTTATTGTGCGATGCAGGATTAGCTCTTATGTGACGCCATAGAGGTCGCTACACTGCAATCTAACATTCTTTAGTAAAATTTACTTTAGTTCATTAAACCTCGAGTGAACGCCGGCGTTCGTTCGGTCATTGTCTTTCTATCGTGTCTCTAATTACGCCACTCAAAAGGTTAAAACCGTTTGTATCATATTTTAAATTTTAATCCGTAATATAACCGCTCACTAGAATTTGATCATATACAATGTGCCCGTATCCACCCATGTGAAATTTACACAAGTGAAAACAGTCCAAAGTAGCAAAGTCATGTCTTATTCAATTGTTCAATTTTAAAATGAATAAATAAAAAGACAGTGGTAAATAAAAACCCAGGTTTGGGGTAAAAGGAATGTACCTATCTCAATGTTATAGACGCTATTATTATGGAACTTATTCTACAAAACGATAATGGTCCGATGGAAGAAATAGTCACTAATGATTTCCTAGTACAGGACGATGTATTTATAGTCGATAGGGACTTACTCGATATCATTCTTACTCTCGAAACTTACGTCTATGAGGTTCATAATAATCTTAAAGGTTCAATCAAACTTAGTTAAATAGCAAAGAGGCTAATAAGTCAAGATTAGTAACATTATTTAGACGGGTCGTGGATACTACCAACGAAAAAATTAAGAAAGATTTTAAATTATTTCGGTACAGGATTTTTAATCGTCCATTGCCAAGTTGGTACAATGACGGACTACAAAGTAACTGCAGCAATTGGAAACTATTTTCAAAGGCCATTATGAACACAGTTTATTGAAATAATAAAAAAAAAAACAAAAATGCATACGCTAATTTTTTTAGCGAATTACATGCTGAAGTACCTATAACTTATATCGACTAATGGTGGGTTTATGAATTGAGTAGCTATTTTGAATTATGCACGTCCCTTTATTCTTTTTTATTACCCATTACGCAATCAGACTCAATTTTCTTTCATTACATTCCTCATACAATCCATCCCATCCATCTTTTCTTAGCTTCCTTTCAAACTTCTTATAATGTATTTATTTCTCGATGATACCATTGCTATGGTATTTTATTACATCTGTTTCTTTTTTCTTACTTTGGGACCATGCAAAACGTTGTCCAACATTATGAGTAATGAGTATATTTTGAACAGTTTTTATTTTATTTTGTTCAAGCTGTGGTCTTTTAACTTCTTCCAAAACTTTGATCAATAATCTCAATCAAGGTTAAAAGGCTTCTTTTCGTGGTGAAATAGGAAACATATTGACTACCACTGATATACTAGGCAAACTAGAATTATTGTTCAAAATCAAAACTGATATAAAAAATGGCAAAATTATTCATAACATACTAAATCTCTCAGTTTTACAGCAAAAATACCATATATTTCGATCAATGGTAAATATATTTTTTTAATTACAATTAGCAACAAATGAACTTTCTGCTGATTTGTAACCTTGTTTAACGTTTAAAAAGTGGAAGACTCAGGATTAGATAATACGATACCCTTTGGCAAGACTGGTGTCAGATTACTGACTTCCAATTACCCGTAAATAAGTTTTGAGACCAAAGAAACAACCTGCTTTCCAAGGCACGTTGAAATGGCCTACAGACCGACAATAGCAAACGTTGCTTTATCTAGGAGATCAAGGTACTTAATCAGTTGCACTTCCACGTAAGCTGCTGCAAAAACAACATGGTGGGATGAGGTTTTATAGATCCGTCGGATACCCAAAGTGACTGCGGTGTCTCTGTTCCGAACATGAGCCACACATTTGACCGCTCCAAGCCCCCTACGCCTGTATTTTGGAGGACTTACATAATGAGCGCCACCGATGCTGCAGTGAGTAGCCAATTACTGGGCCCAAGAAAAGAGATTGCCCGAATTTGTAAGTGGTTCCGTACCAACTTGCGTCAAACCAAATTTACTTTCGAGAATTTAGTTATTATTTATTTTTTGTTATATATTTTTTTTGGTTAATATTTAACCACATTTTTGAAATATTAAAAAAAAGTTTGAAAACGCCTGATCATATTTCATAGCAAGTTTACCATCGGCTTGAAAAGAAGAAAGAAAAAAATTTTAGAGATGACCAGTGCGTTGGTGCAACTGTCATATTTTAGCCATGAACTAACAAAAATTAATGAACAAAATGAAATATGAATTGAAAAACTGACATACAGCCATGAGCAAATGTGATATCTCAAGGCTCCTTTAAGTAATAGAGAGGCAATTCTAAGCTGCATGTGCAAGTGTATTACGATTTCTCGAGGTTCACTTGACCGAAGAAAGGTCATTCAGACGAACGTTCTTGGGGTAATCGTTAATTGGATGATTATTTGTCCGACGCGAGTGTTACTGCGTCAATGAATTCTTTGATGTGCTGGTCTAAATTATATTTTATTTATTTATGCTAACCAATACAGTCAAATCTGTGTTCAAAACCGACAAGCGACGAAGACATCTTAAATTCGGTATAACCAGAGTAGTCAAGTCAGCTTACAGGCTTTTTTGTTAGATCTCTGAACGAGAAACCATTCGAATGCAATATCACTAACCACCAAAACAGTAAACTATTACAGATTAACTTAATCTGATCATCAGTAAGATCCGATGATGATGATGATGAAGCCGGAAGGTAGGCACCGGAACTCCGTAATCAATCAATGTATTCTAGCAGTGTTTGGCTTATTAGAATTGTCATGAGATGCACTTTGGCCATAAGGTACTGTCGAACTGATTTGATAATGGAGCCGGAAAGTGTGAGATAGACACGGAAAATTCATAATAAAACAATGTATCCTAGCAGTGTTTGGGTACAGATCTGATGATGGAGCCAGAATGTGGAAGATAGGCACGGGAACTGTGTAATAAAAAAGGTAGCAGCTAAAAAGTGTGAACAAAAAAACTGGGCAAGTGCGAGTCGGACTCGCGCACTGAGGGTACAAACTAACTATGAAAACAGTTCAATTCCCGAATTGAGTTACGAAGATTTTTCTGAATTACAATTTTTTTTGTGACTTTACTAAAAATGTACAGTTTTCAGATATTTTCCTATACTTGTGCTGTGGGACCTTGCTTTATATCAATTTTCAGGTTTCTAGGTCAACGGAAAGTACCCTATGAATTTTGATTCCCTTGAGTGTCGAAATACGCGTTTTTTGCTATATAAACAGCCGTCATCATCATCATCATCATTTCAGCCGAAAGACGTCCACTGTTGGACACAGGCGTCCAGAAGTCGGTTATTTTATAATTTGTAAATAAGTTTTTTTTAAAAGACTTTTAGGTCACATTTATTTCTTTGGTGTGTCGCATTAAATTCATTGTCTATCTGTCTTATCCGTTCAGTTTTTTTAATTATTTACTCCAATTTGACCTAATGGTAAGCGATGATGTGGTCAGCGGCAGAGTGCTCCATCGTCGCTGACTCCGAAGTTAAATTATTAAAAGTCATTTCGTTTTAAGTGAAGTTGCAAGTTGCTGCTAGAAAACTAGGCGTTCTTGCAAAGGTCCGACGGTACTTCACACCGAGACAGCTTCTAATGTTATACAAAGCACAGGTCCGATCGTGTGTAGAGTACTGCAGTCACATATGGGCTGGTGCTGCAAAATACCGTCTAGCAGCTTTAGATTGTGTGGAAAGGCGTACGAAGAGGGTAATTGGGGATCCAGATTTGGTTAAGTCCAATTATTATTATTTATTTTTATTTTATTTATTTTTATTCCAAAAAGGTAAGTAAATTATAAGATAAGCCCCACAAAACCGTTGCAATGGTTTGACTGTGGGGTCGGTGAGTCTCTAGACATGCTTAAATGTACTTAAAACATTTCTAAATAATATAATCTACAAAGCCTCGAGCACAGGCGCAGGGTAGCCAGCCTATCGGTATTTTACAGGTTACATTTTGGAGAGTGTGCGCTGGAATTGCATGAATTGATTGCGCCATCTCCTTTCTACCATCGGACAACCCGACGTACGGCGAGTATCCACCCTTACGTTGTTGCAACTTCAACGGTCTGGACTAAGCGTTTCGCTTCGTCGTTTATACCGCGTACATCGAAGGACTGGAACAATTTGCCTGCTGCGGTCTTCCCGTCCAACTATAATTTAGGTGTCTTCAAGGCTAGAGTGAATAGGCTCTTAATAAACTACTGCGCTTGACCATCAATGATTGCATCTATGCTTACTATCAGGTGGGATCGCTGTCAAGCAGTGGTTTATATCACTTTTAAAAAAAATATAGTTGGCCAAGGATTTTTTTTGTTGTCATGCATATTTTGCACCTTAACAGCAGATTGCAATTGTGTGAGTTGGAAAGAATAGTAAAAGACAGCCATCTCCATATTTGAAAGTGCAGGTTCCAGGTATGGTGCCTATCAGTGATGATGATTACTAATTGATGAGCGCTAGCGAAATGCCACGTACTTGATCATTTTTAACCGACTTCAAAAAGGAGGAAGTTCTATGAATCTTCTTCTGTTCAGCTGAATGTATTTTTTTTTTATGTTTGTTCACCGATTTCTCGGTCAATTGTGGACCGATTCTGAAATGTTTTTTTTTTTTATTATTGAACGGTTATGCTTCCGTGTTGGCCCCATAGAAATATTGTAATGATCTGATCATGAACTTCGAAGATATGGAACAGAACTCCTGATAGGATCACAGCAGAACCGTTCCTACAAGTAAAATTGCTTTGTTTATAAGTGTAGCTGATGACTGATTGAAAGAAGAGGGGGAATATATCGAACTAATCTGATGATTAAGCCTGAAGTTAGGCACCGGAACTCTGTAATAAATTAATGTAATCTAACCGTGTTTGGGATTATTAGAATCTTTATGAGATGCACTCTGATTATAAGGTATTTAAGTTGGGCTGAGGGGTACTTTTTAATGGTGTTACCATAACTAAAAAGTGTAAAATAAACAAAACTTTTTACAATAAAAAAAATACAGCCGACGTTACTGTGAAAAAAACACGGAAAAGTGCAAAATAACTTTAATTTTGGAAGATGGTGTTAAATAACGAAGAGTCAAAACTATTATAGAAACACCAACTTCCGAAATCAAAGTTATTTTGCACTTTTCAGTGTTTTTTAGGGTTCCGTACCTTAAAAGGAAAAAACGGAACCCTTATAGGATAACTTTGTTGTCCGTCTGTCTGTCAAGGCTATTTATCTCGGGAACGCGTATAAAACGAAAGGTATTGAGTTGAAATCAAAACCATATACTCGAATCTGCGGACCCTTGAAGCTGTACAAAAAATCAAACTTGTAAGTTAACGAGGAAAAAAGATACTTCAGTTTATGTGGCAATAAACGTACATTTCGACACTCTCGAGGAAATCAAAATTCATAGGGTACTTCCCGTTAACCCAGAATCCTGAAATTTGGCATAAAGCAATTTTTTATAGCACAAGTATAGGAATAAATCTGAAAACTACAAATTTGTTGTAGCGTCACAGTTTTTGCAATTCGGAAAAATTTTCTGAGACTCCATTCCGGAATTAAACTATTTACATAGGTAAGTTTGTACGGAACCCTCGGGGTGCGAGTCCGACGAACTTGCCCAGTTTTTTACACTGAAGTCGGTTGTATTTTTTTTGTACAATTTTTTTTAATATTTGTTGAGCACGTCTATGGCATTATTCTCTGTTTGAATTTAAAATTTGACGTTGAGTATTTTTCAAACTCCAATTTAGCCTAGAAACTTGCTATGGCATTAAATTAGGATTCATAACATGCTTATATTATGCTATTTTCAATTCTTAAGCCTGCACATTATCCACATAAGACTGCTGGTGTATCAGCATTCTACTATCATTTTGTGATATAACTAATCTGAACACTAATGTTAGTATCAAAGCTCATCGCTGGTGTAAACAAAGAAGTGCACATTGCAGTGATCAAATAATTTTATTTTAAAGTAATCCATACATATAAACGTTGAAAAAGTTAATATTTACTGAACTGAATCTGAATCTGAACGTAAAGTTTCAATCAGCACTGATATCTGATTCTTTGATAATCAAGTCAGCCCCGCGTTCAGCTATCATCAAAACAGCAGCATGAGGGTTGCCTGTAGTCAACGTTGGCATAGATGATGCGTCAATAACACGAAGGTTTTTAACACCTTTCACCTTCAAGTCGCTATCCAGAACAGAACCCATCGCATTGGTACCAACAATGTGCATTGCAGTCGATGTAGTACTTAACGCATAGCATTCCCAGAAATCATCCTCTGAAGTTGCATCTTTACAAAACCCAGTATCAACTAGACTCGCGTTCACACTCACGAAGAAAGTCGTATTAAGTACTTTGTTATGTTCTTCTAAACATGCTGCCATTAACTTCAAGTCAGAGTTTTCACTGTATGTGTTTGTGTATATTAGGGGAGAGTCGTTAGGATCAGAACTTGCCAATAAAACTTCACCCTGTGAATCAGGTTGTAAGAGAGTAACACAAGACATGAGAAAATTTCTACCATTAGTGGCACTGTATAATCTGTCACAAAAAGAGTTAGTGAATTTAAACAACTGAGAGCATAGTTCAATTAATCCGGAGGATTTGGCTGGCATCCTAAGATTGTAGGACTGACAATCCGGATACGTCTGTTCAGAGTCTAAAGCCACGTAACCAAGTGTCATTGGGATAGGAAACTTGAAAGGATTAATCGGGGGAGGGAGCGATGTGTTACTTTCCAGGTTATATACAATAATAGACGTTACTTGGTCCAAAAAGTTCTTGCCAACTGGTAAGTCGGCGACAACGTCTATGCCAAGTGATTCTAAGTGATCTTTAGGCCCGATACCAGACAGCATCAATAATTTAGGACTGTTAATCGTTCCCGCAGATATGATAACTTCTTTATTCGCATAATGTACTTGAGTGTCACCGTTTGGATCTATCGTTTGTACACCGACAGCTTCACCGTCTTTGGTGAGAATCTTAGTCACCATTGTATTTGTCGCAATACATAGATTACTATGTGATTTGGCTTCTGAAAGGTACGTGACAGCAGTGCTTTGACGAAGATTGTCAGCGTT
The DNA here is from genome assembly GCA_949316375.1 of Mythimna vitellina. Lineage (NCBI taxonomy): Eukaryota > Metazoa > Arthropoda > Insecta > Lepidoptera > Noctuidae > Mythimna > Mythimna vitellina. The sequence continues at coordinate 16,419,204 of OX438710.1, read as the reverse complement.
TGACATCAATGGCTGGTGAAACCCAAGAGTCACATCATCATCAACGACATGACCAAGCTCAGCAAATGCAGCCAGGATGGGATCATTAGTAGGATCTCGTTCTCTTGTTATTTTTATTGGTCCATCTGTGCCATATTGTTTGGCAAATCGAGTGGCAAGAAAATCTGTGTCCACTAACTTCTCGCACTTTTTAAAGTATGGTAGGACATTGTCGTATTCCCAGCTGGAGTCATTCAACTTTTTGGCCCAGGAATCGTAGTCGTGCGGGTTACCACGCACATGTACATGATGGGCTAAGGAACTGGTGCCACCCAACATCTTGCCTTGCGCCAGAGCAACACGGCCTCCTTGTAAGTTCTGTGCAGAGTAGTTATCAGGTACAGTTGTAAAATTATAGTCGTATTCTGTATCTGGTAGGTATGCATATAATCCTGCTAGCTGAAATATAAAAATCCTGGGTTATTATTAGCCTTCTAAGTGAAGTTCTGTGGTGAGAAATAGCATATAATTAATATTATAAAACACTAGTTTCGCTCGCAAAATAGATAAATGAGGTTAGAAGTGCGTTGTGGTGCACTTATTCTATCTTGCAATCACGCTCATACTGTGAGTCGACGAAGCTCCGTGAAAAAAAAAAATTACATCGTCTTGCACTATTGTGACATGTCGAAAAAGAAGCCATGGTGTGATATAGTTTCGAGACGTACAGCTGCGTCGTGGGTATTGCTGAACGTAACAGCATGTTTGATCTCTGCTTGTTGTTGTTGTTTACCTGCTTGCCGCGTTGTTAGCGACACAGCAGGTATGTTTGCGACAACAATAGCGGAGTAGGCACGTTTGGAGGTCGACATACAGGTGAAGAAACAGCGATGGCAACAGCGGAGCAAGATGCAAAGTAAGCATTTTCAGCAGCGGGTTGCCAACTTGCTGATCCTAAACTGCCAATAGATGCGCTTCGCAACAAATATTCTCACTGGAGGTGTTACGCGCCCTACTTTCCGAAACAGCGTTACGCAACAATACTACTTCGGCACCTACGGTGTTATTCGAGACCTCCAGCTTAGATTGTCTCTCGGTCAGGCTAGCTTTCAGGGATGTTATATCCATCAGCAGGTGACATAGACGTGGTCGAATGTGACGGAGAGCAGTTTATGCAACTCTTTCGCCACGAATGCAGGTGAGTCGTCCGGGTAGGTGCTCTTCATCATTATGATGTCCTGCACACTTCTCAGGCCGTCATCCCTTCATCGAAATTACATCTGTTCAACTTTGCCCAGCGCTTGAAAAAGCAGCAGCTTGGCACTGCAAATCTCCTTCTCGTTGTATCTGGATTTGCAGATCTGAAGGATGCTGATTTGGTCCATGTCAATGGTATGTTTTATGAATGCCAACAGCTCGTTAGCTATGAGTGGTTGACTCATAGCGACGACGGTCAACGGCTACTGCCACGCTTCACGACAATATAAAATTCGTATCGAGCAGCGCAAACACGTCCATACTTCACCGCGTTTTGCATTGCACTGACTGACTTATGGTAGGTACGCATTAAATAGTGTCAATGATTTTCGAACACTAACGCTATCATTTTGATTCGTTTATCACTTTTTTTTAATAGTTTTAGTGATAAAAAATTGTGAACATGAAAAAAACATAACAACCAATTTAATCTATTTTATCAATAGAAACCTCAAAATATTACGTATTATAATAGGTTGCTTTCAAGTGTTATATCTTTGAATTGACTTGGAATTGTTCACCCTATTCTACGACGCCCAGAATTATAACGACAACGAGTTATTTTATCAGCTCTTTTGAAATTAACTTAATCGATATAAAACAAATAGATTTTTTTTTTCATGTGTGAATGTAATTTTTTTTTAGTATTGTTTTTAATTTATGTTTACTAAAATTATCACAACCAATTGTAAACTTGCAATCTAACTATGCGTGGTTTGTTAGTGTGCGTAACGTGTGTTCATAGTGGTTTCTTGTCTGTAGTGGAATTAAAGAGTCGGAGACAAGCGTTGACCCTCGTTCTAATACAAATTGGGAACTATTTAGTTTCCAACCTCTTTTATCTATTCCATGGTTTTGCTTAATAGTCAATCAGGTGCCAGTATAAATTATTATAATTGTATAGGCATATAAATTTTACGATTTTTTAACTCGTACTCTGTGATTCGCGTTATAGGAGATAGAGAGTTACAGAGACGGCAGTCATTAGAAAGGTATGCCGCAGCACTATTCATTAACTAAGCCAAGCACAAAGCTTTGCTCTTGTCGGGTGTCCTATGACACCTCTAGTCTTTCTTTTATAATAATTCACAACAAAACGTACGTCTGCTTCCATTGGGGCAGGTCCTCCAGCTTCAAGTACAAGTACTTTGTAATAACCACTGGCGGACAATCTGTTTGCGAGAACTGATCCTGCAGTGCCAGCACCTACCACAATATAGTCATAGGAACTTCCATCTGTAAAGCAATCATAAGATTCTTTATTGTCATTATTTTCTTTAGTTTTTTGGCTTTTTTTATCTACATTAACGAATTGAACAAAGTCAATTGAACGTGTTGTAAGTTTTCCTATATCTGCATGAACTTTCTCACTAAACACCTGTAACACTAAACACCTACTCTAAACACCTGTAGAATACAGGTGTTTAGAGTTTACTCCTGTAGAATACAGGTATTTAGAGTTATTTGTAAATTTATTCTTGTAGTTCTAATAATTTAAGACTATGGTGGATATGTTTGAGTATAACCTCTGTAGTGTGTTAATACTACAGGGAAAGAAACACACACACAGGTGTTTTTTTTCTATTCTCCAAATTCTAGTCAATTCTTCTGTAAGTTTGCAGATCTTAAAGAAGAATCGACTACTTACTCAATTTTTGTCTTATTTTCTTTTTTATAGTATGCATGTTGAGGAGTGCAATATTTGTTTGGCATATAACTTTGTCTTTGAGAATGATATCTGACTCTCACTCTCTCTCTCTCTGACTCTCTGATCATAATGAAGATAGTTAAGTAACTATAAAAAAAATATATAATATAAATAACTGGTTCTGAATATTTATATTAATAATGGTATCATCAAAGTGATCTAACGTGATGATGCAGCCGGAAGGTAGGTACCGGAACTCCGTAATTAATCAAAGCATCCTAGCCGTGTTACGGGTTATTAAAATTGTCATGAGATGCACTTTGGTTATAAGGTAATATTGATAAAATCTGATAATGGAGCTGGAAGATAGATACGGGAACTTCATAATTTATCCTACGAGTGTGTACGTTAATTGGAGTTGTTAATTTGAATACGTACTCTGGCTATAAGCGTATCACAACTAAAAAGTATGAAATAAAAATCTTTTTAAATAACCGACTTCCGAAATTAAAGTTATTTTGAATGGTAGAGCAAGTATTTCTTTAGTGTTTTTTTTTTTGTACTGAAGTCGTTTTTTTTTAATAAATGATCTACCATTCTCGATAAAATATAATATTATACATGTTTAAGGTAGCTCTAGTATGTTGCAAGATATTTGAAATAAATGCGTGAGTAATAATACTTTAATTTGATTAATTCGTAATGATTCATATTAATGAAATCACTAAATACCTATGTTCACAGAATAGCATTAACAGGGTAGATTACTGTAGAGCCTTTTTGATTATTTTAGCATAATAAAAAGATAAACACTAAGATTATACCACTGGTCTCGTGTCGAATGGTGTCCAGTCATTAGTGTCCGTCACAGTACTTACTACTAGGACTGCAAGCAGGTGGAAATCGGAATGCATTAAACTGCAACAAAGTCTGCAATACTTGCAGAGCCGCTTGCACCGTCTGGATATCAGACAGGGCAGCTGCCGACGCTGACATGGCTGAAATATATAAATGAAGAATAGAAAAGGCTGGTTATTTAACATTGTTGAAGTTTTTTCGGTATTCGATATATTTTTCAGAGTAGCCAAAAATTTTAAGAGGGGTGAGGAGCCTTTACCTTGCCGTGAAACACTACTGGTTCATGTTAAATAGTTAGCAGCGGACTTCTGTTGGCAGAAATGATGCTGCCACCGAAGACACCGCAAATAATTAATCATTTGGGGCATTATCGAAAAGAACAACCATGAGAAGAGGATTGACACAAATAGCACACAACAAAATTTTTAAATGACAATAATGAAATTATAAGTGATTGTCTAAATGTGACATGCTGAAAATGAAAAATAATATTTTAATTGATATGAAATTCAATTATGATTTTTTTATGAATGATATTATTACATAGATGTGATATTTAAATAATGTATAATTTTAAATGACATATAACAATTATTATAATACTGATATACTCAGTTTTGATATTCATCAGCAGATATTCATTTGCTTTCTATAACCTTGGCTAAAATTTACCAAGCTTATGGATAACTCAAATAATATTGCAGACATTAAAAAAATGCCTATCCTCTCCCCTACTATGTTATGATCGGCTTATAGTCAAACCGATGTAGCTGGTTTATCAATATTTTACATAAGGTCAAAGTATTTTACAACCGAGCCATTAATTGGGTAACACGATACCTCTAGGTCAGACTGGTGTCAGGCTTACTGACTGAATATTTGTAATGACTGTCAATGACAAATGACAGCTGGAACTAAAGATTGAAACAACCGGGACAACTAACAGAAAGAAGACGAGGAATAACAATCGTTCAATAATGAACAAAAAGGAGATGAGGAATAATAAATCATTCAACAATGGTCAAAAACAAGATGAGGAATAAAAATCGTTCAACAATGAACAGAAAGGAGATTAGGAATAATATTCAACAATGGTCAGAAAGAAGATAAAGAATAAAAATCTTTTGCCCACTTACAGAAAGAAGAGGAATTACAATATTAACAGAAGTATAATGAGGAATAACAGTCTTGCAATTTAAACAAATAAGGTGGAGAAAACAACAACTTACCTGAAGATATTACTCGATATCTTGACGATACAAAATAATATAGGATAAACGTTTTAACCTCCTTTTATACCAAAATTATTACCTAATTATCATTGTAGAGGAGAAAGTGAAAAGTGGAACTCAATAAATTATAATTAAAAAAAAAAATTAAAGACAAGCTTTTAATTAAATGCGCTAAAAAGAATAAAATTAACTTTTCCTTTAAAACTTTTACTATCAACTTATAACGAAATTACACAATTTATATAATATAAAAGCTTGTCGCGACGATGTCGATTTATTGCCCAGTTCCTCTGGCTGCCTTCCAGCTCCATTATCAGACTGTGGTCATCATATAGGATAGAAGTACTCATCAATTCGAATCAATGGAGCCCAAATTCGAATGGGTTGTGTCGTTTTATTGCTGAGTTCCTATGGCCACCTTCCAGCTGCATCATTAGATCAGCTCCATGTCATCATAATATTGCATATGCAATATTGTCATGCAATTTACATGTATACAATATTTCAAATCAATCGATTGAAGGTATCTGCTCCAAAATTGGGTTGCAAGATTTAAGCCAAACATACATAGTTACATACATACATATAGATTGCAAGTTAATAAAAAGCTTGTGAAAGTATCTACCATTTATTTTACTGGTATTTGGAATGTTTTTTTTTACCCTAAGAATAGAATAGAATAAAATAAACTTTATTGTACACCAAAATAGTAACAAAACCATAGTGTGGTCAATTTAGACATCCGAGGTTACAGTAATTTGCACCCAGCTGAAAATTTGTAATTGTAAAAGTACAGTGATTTTTTTTTTAATTTTCTTTGGAATTTCTGTTGACTCCTACCTGAATACGGCCAAAGTACACGGTTCTGAATTGACAGGGGGAGACCTGCACACTAAAGTAATGGGCCTCTCAAAAGTGGTCGCTAGCACGATCATAATGTAACACCAAAAGGGATGTTACCTTCTTGACATTGGAAATATTTATCCAAAGGTGTTTGAGCAGTGGAGCGATATTCTTCGGTTATCGTTTCCATAACGATAATACCTGAGCTCAGAAGAAGATCATATCCTTATCAGCCTTCATCATCATCATCATTTCAGCCGAAAGACGTCCACTGTTGGACATAGGCCTCCCCCAAATGCCGCCACAATGACCGGTCCTGTGCGTCTCGCATCCATCGGACACCTTGTGGAAGGCCTTCCAACGTGAGGTGTTCCTTCTTATCAGCCTTGCTGGAACATATCTTTCTTAGGAATATGTTTGCTCTTGCGAATGTCAACTCGAGCCAGTTAATAAAAAAAAAAGGGACATAAGGAACTTTATTATCAATCTATGTTTACTCTCTCGGCCAATAGACTGGCCTATAAAGGCGGAAACTGTTTTTCCATTCAGTTTTCATTCCTGCTGGCCAATAAAAGCAAGCTGAAGATGAGGAATAAGACTTCTCACAGGAGATCAAGTCCGTGGGGTCGCCACTGTCTAACAGTTTGCCACAAAACACTGCGGATTGTATCTCTCTTAGTCGGATCCCTTACGATAGGCATGGTTAAGCTAAGTTCAATCTACTGTTACAGGGAGCTTGTATTCAATGGAGCGCGCCCCACCACGACGTCAACATATTAATACAACGATAGGGTTATATTATTAGATTTATTAGAACCTTTTGTTTTGTCGAGTTTTCATAAAAATGGTTGCTCTCTAAATCGTAGAAATTAATGTTCTATTTAGCCGATTTCACTCATATGAAGATTTTCACTCAAAAGAATTAATTTGGTTATAATTTCATAATAAACAATGATCTTGCAATTTATCTTAAATAATAAATTTGCATAGATGATCTGCAGCAATTGTGAAAAAAATTGCAGTGAAATTTTTATTTTTCTTATCTTCTGGGTGCATTACAATTCAACGTGACTTTCGTGACTCAGCTCACATGTTACACACACACACAGCTCGACCGAACTAGCAACTAGTCGTAGAGAGGATTCAGCATTTGGGACTCAAGGTGCACTGAAGTCCGAAGCCACTTGTTTTCATGGCCCTCGGAACGCGCCACTACCGGGTTCCTAATAGCGGTTGGAAGGGTTCGCAATGGCGTCGAGTCGAGGATGAAGTACCTGGGACTCATCCTCGACAGCCGGTGGAATTTCGAGGAGCACTTCCGTCGTCTGGCTCCCAAACTGGATCGGACCGGGGCTGCCATCAAACGCCTCCTGCCTAACCTAGGGGTTCCAGACGTCTCCTGTCGGAGGCTCTACGCAGGGTCCGGTTAGGGTCGAAGAGGCCACCCGCGTAAGGGAACTAATATCCTAACGCCCCAGCCGCCGAGACTCCGACCCCAACTACCAGCTACGGTAGATGCGGGCTTGCGACGTCAAGCAATAGGTAGCTCTCCGTCCTACAGTCCGGTAATCGAACAGACCAATACCGGACGAAATAAACATAAATAAAAAAGTTTTATTTGAGTATCTATAAAACAAAAATCATAAAATATAAAATATTATTTAATAATTACAAGAATGCGTAACATATAAACGTTGTTTAAATCGTTTCAGCTAAAGAACATAGAACGACTAACATAACCTAACTCAAAAAAGAGTGTGATTGAAAATTGAACCTTATTATTGAAGCTAAGAAATTTAAGATTCAAAAAACCCTAGGTCTCTTTAGGATTATAATTATATTTATTTATTTATTAAAATAAGTAAAAGAAATACAGATATTATTTTTAACCAACAGAGCGCTATGTTATGCCTGGAGGCGTACAAATATGGTGTACAATTCTTACTTACGATAACAAATTACAATTTATAAAAAAAAATGTAATACATAATCGCTCTCATCTCGTTCGCACAGCGCTGACGTATGTGCATATTTTTGTAAACAATGGTGGTTAATAAGTTGAAGTGTTGTAGTTGCAATATAATGCAATAAGTAAAGTATTAGCATTCATACAAAATAAACATAATGTGATGGATAATGAGTCTATAATTCGTGTGTGCCTATCTGCGTTCTCAGAACCAGATATTGACGAGGCGAAAAATTTGTTTTTTGAATCGGTAATGACTTTTCAAAGGAAAAAATCGCGAAAACGTGATGGCAAAATGCAAAGAGACTTAGTGGACTTAGTGGTCTTAGTGGAGTTCCATTATCTGTTTCTTTAAGGAAATTGATCTACCTTTGTTGCAAGGGATTTACAAAAATTGCCTTTGACTATCCTGCGTCATGAGTACCTTACGAATAGAAGCTGGAACCTCTATTATATAGTTACAGTTCTCTGCATCTTTCCTGTCAGATTTATGGCTAAGTTTGATAGAGGTCAAAAATGCATTTTTGGTCATAGTAGGCAATTTGTCGGCTAAGTTTTGGTCATAAATATACTTGTATTTGAAAACCTCGTTTTCAGCCATTAACACAGGGACTCCTGTAACTATAATGCGTGGTTTGCGCTTTTGGTGATCATCGACGGTGAGCCCTGAAGAAGCTTGTTGAACTGTTTGCTTGAGCTTGTCTAGATCTTCTTTAATCTCCGTGCTGATAATAAGTCCTCCTTTTCCTATTTTACGTACGCTTCTGACTTTTAATTTCATTTCACCAGGGCAAACGATTTTTTGAACTATGTTCTTGGTTTCTTCACTAGTCTTCGAGTTATCTCGGGAATAAATCGCCACGGAGCTAAAAGTATTAGGACGAACAAAACTGTTGGAGCCTTTCTTCACTATATCTGCAAAAGATGAAGCTGCGGCTCCCTGCTTTCCACACGATTCTTTAATAGTCTGGTTCATTTCTGCAACACAGACTAGGGAATTATGTTAATTTATTAGATATTTAATGCATTGATGCGCACGTCTTAAAGCGTTGAGTGCGTCGAAATCTCAAATTATGTGAAAAGACAAACTCCAGTGTATGCATGCTTCTTGGACTTGTCCAAAGCTTTTGATCTGTTTTCATATAATAAGCTTTGGACAAAATTAAAAACTGCGGGTGTCCCAACTGATCTTGTGAATATCCTCGCCTACTGATACAGTGAGCAGCTTAATGTAGTAAGGTGGGGAAATATATATTCAGATGAATTTTCTTTACAATGTGGAGTTAGGTTAGGTTAGGGTGGGCTGACTTCGCCACGACTCTTTAATATATATGTTAACCATCTGATTAAGGAGCTCAGGAGCATAAATGTTGGATGCCATATCGATGACATATGTGTCAATAACTTGAGTTATGCCGATGATATGGTGCTACAACCCCTCAATTGCTGGTCTTAGACAGCTGTTGTAAGTGTGTAAGAGTTATGCTGTGGAACATGACTTGAAAATAAAAGTGAGTTCATTGTATTTAAATTTAAAAATAAAGACTATATCACTATACCACCTATATTACTCAATGGTGTGCCTCTTAGATGTGTTGCACAATTTAAGTATCTAGGATAAATTGTAACTAAGAATTTGAGCGATGAATCAGACATTGAGAGGGAGCGCAGAGCATTGTCAGTGCGTGGTAATATGTGGGCCTACAGGTTTGCTCCTGTTAAAATAACAATGTTCAAGGCATTCTGCCAGACATTCTACACGAGCGGCCTGTGGTCAAACTTTACACAAAACCTACAATGCTTTGCGCGTTCAGTATAATAATGTGTTCAGGGCACTGTTTAGGCTCCCTCGATATTGCAGTGCGTCCGACATGTTTGCTGACGTCAACGTAGATGACTTTTATGCAATTATGTGTAAAAAAGTAGCGTCAGTGGTGCGACGAGTACGGGGAACCCGAACAGCGTCTTGAGGATGATTGGCGAGAGAAACGACACTGTTCTGCTCAGTAGGTTTATTGAACTCTATGTGTTGTGAGACCGGTGAGCCTACTATGCAGGGATAGATAGTGAATAATAGCATAGCATAGTCGGCCTTATAATGTTCCCACTGTTGTGACTCAGGCCTCCTCTCTAGGAGAGGGAACGGGCCGTAATCCACCACGCGGGCCCAGTGCGGGTTGGTGGATGTCACATGTCTTCGAATTTTGGTTCTAGGACATGCCGGTTTCCTCACGATGTTTTCCTTCACCGTTTTGAGAGCAGTGGTGAAGAAATAAATTACACAAAGTAATGCGCCTGGCTGGGTTTGAACCCGCGACCTACAACTCGTAAGTCGGGGCCGTTACCACTCGGCCACTGCTCTTCAGTGAATAATACTGGAATATTACTAACATTAGTTATAAGTTAATTTCTTGTTACTAACAACTTTTAAGGACTGTTTTGTCTGTTTTTTTTTTGTAATTATGTTATTAAATGATAAATTATTAAAATGTCAAAAATCTACGTCAAATAACTAAAAATTATAAAGTTAAAAATAATTAAAATGTCTCACACAGTTTATGATAAATAATATAAAAATATAATAATATACAGACAATAATCTTGAAAAGTCTTTTAAGTAGTCTTCGACGGTGTTTAAGAACTCTTTTATGGTGGCATTATTTAGCAAATAATGACAGTAGTCAATTTTATCGGAGAAAATTCCTCGATTAACGGCAGCGTTCTTGTAGTACACCTAGTCTTATTAAATCGAGCTTATTTTTATGTTTCGGTCGAGATACGCCTACTGGTTTCCTTGGAGCAATATTACACAGGTGTGATAAGGATGTCAGGTTCTGAAAGCACTGTGTCGTCTCATCATCATGAGACGTCGTGATGATGAGATGACACAATGTGTCGTCTAGACATGAATAAAGCTAGTGGACCAGATGGTATACCAGCGATTGTTCTCAAAGGCCAGTTAACACTCATTCGTCGCACAGTAAGGATGAAGATTTCATATCGGCGATAAGTGAACAAGTTCTCAAAGCAATAAAGGCTGAATTACCGGGAATGATTACAAGTATTTTAAAGACTGAGTTGTCGTCAATTAAGAATGACATGTCGGATTTTCGTCATTCTGTTGACACCATGAGCACAATGCATGATGAAATGAAGAAAATGGTCGAAACATTAGTCAAAGACAATGCCTCGCTATCAAAAAAGTTTATTGTTATCAATAATTCTGTAACAGAGTTATCCGAACGTCTCAACAATCTGGAGCAACATCTAAGGGAAAATAACCTGGAAATACAGGTTGTTCCCGAGTTTCATAACGAAAACTTACCCATTCTTTTACAGCAATGTTCTAAAGTGGTTGGTCATAGTCTACAGCAAGATAATGTAATTAAGTGTACCAGAGTTGCTAAACAAAATAAAGAAAGTAAGCTTCCCCGTGCCATAATTGTCAAATTTAAAAATGTTAAGATACGTGATGAATTTTTCTCGGCCGTATACAGATACAATAAGACCAACCCCAATGAAAAGCTGAACACCTCGTTGCTGGGCATTGCAGGGGATAGGAAGCCGGTATTTGTATCAGAGCATTTGTCACCTGCCAATAAGTCGTTACATGCTGCCGCACGTAAAAAAGCTAAAGAGTTGGGATATGCATTTGTCTGGGTTAGGAATGGTCATATATATGTAAGAAAAACAGTAGAATCCAAATTTATTCTAATTAAAAATAACTCTAGTCTCGATCTCATATGTTAAATTTTTCCTCTGTCTTCTCTTTATTTTTAGTATAATAGTTGATTGGAAATATAAGCAATAAAATGTATATTTCAATATATTACCAAAACATAAGAGGTATGAAAAGTAAAACTATTGATATTTATAACACTGTACTAGGCAATAACTATGATATAATTTGTTTGTGTGAGACCTGGCTTGATGATAATATATTGTCTTCTGAAATTTTTGATGACAGATACTGTGTAGTGCGTAGAGATCGAGATGCTATGTTCCGCTCCCGGTACGGAAAGAGCCACGGTGGAGGTACTTATTGCGTATTCAAAGAAACTTCACATTTCAAATTAAGATGACTGGAAATCTGAGCTGTTGGAAGATTTATGGGTTCAAATTGTAGTAAACCGGTCCCTTACCATAAATTTATGTGTTGTCTACCTTCCAGAATATATTCCAGTAAGTATTGTTTGTGACTTTTTCAACAAATGCGGTGATAAAATTACTAATTCATCAAATCACATGACTTGTATTCTGGGAGATATCAATCTGGGCGACATCAAGTGGTCAATAGAGACGGGCTGTCCTCTAAATCATAACTGTGAAAAATCTAAATCCCTTTTTAATATGTTCCAGTCAACCACTGTTAGTCAGCTCAATCATATAATAAACCAAAATGGTAGAATATTGGATTTGGTCATCACTAATTGACATCAATATTTACTTTATTAAGTAAATTTTTTGACATCAATATTTACTTTATTAAGTAAATAACATTTTGTAAATTATATATTTACTTTTATTATTGTGAACGTGAGAACAATGTTGATTGCCTTTTTTTTTTCCTTTTCAGTAATTTTAACGTATATCTGGCAATTTGAGTATATTCTGCGGCCTACCCAAATGTCCTTTCCTTGGTATTGTTCGTCAAGTCGTTGAGCTCCTTAGTAGTCCTGGGCATTTGTCAGTATTCGCAAAGCTCAACTTTGCGAATACTGACAAATGCTTGCACTGACTGGACAGATCCACTCAAATCTGTATGGTTCTTTCTTCAAAAGACCATCTCAGACAAATCTGCACTGTTCTCATGTGATTTGACCATTACATATTAACTGTATGGACTTTAAAAGAGACTTTGACCCCTGAGTTTGTTCCGGTGTTTCTTCTCAGGGTAGTCAGCTAGGAAACACCGGCCTCATCTAGTTTAAAATGACAAAACAAAATTGACGTGTAAAAGTGTTTTTTTAAACATACTTACAAAATAAATATCATTTATCATTTAAATGGTTGTTATTAGATGCAACTGCTCCTTCAGAAAGTTACTCGATGGATAAAAAAGCATATCCTGATATATCAGCGCCATTTATGAGAACTTTGTGGACGGAAACAGGGAGATTGTATCACGGTTATTCTTCAACTAATTGACGGGTAGTGTGAAAGCGGAACCCGGGGCCCTGGACGTGTCTTCGTAGACAACGAAGGAACAGGAGTGGGTTTTTAGTCAGTAAGACTCTGGCACTATCTCCCGCTCCGCCCAAGAGCGGGGATGTCATTAGGATGATTTTCCCACCCAATAAAAAAAAAAAAAAAAAAACCCGCGATTACCAAAAAATATTCTTTTTTACATAAACAATGAATATTAAATCTAGAAATAAAAAACCTGAAAAATTATGCCACAGTGATGAAGCAATTATTTACATGTTATTCATTATTCTATGTTTCGACCGCGTACTAATATTGGAGAAATCTTTCCTGGGCCGCCCGCTTACAGCGAGTGTCGGTTCCGATTGCTCCCGCTATAAACGGCACTGTTCAACACTTCTTGTCAGTTATACACATTCAATTTGATCTAACCAATTGGAATAATTATTTAAAATAGTATAATTAGTACGTGCTGACATAATCCAGAATTGTTTAAGACTTCTACATATATTAACAATTTGATGAAATAAAGGTTCAACATATCTATTTAATTATATATTTTATACAATCTGACAGTTTTTGCAAACACCACAGCTCAAACAAATGCCTCTTTGAAAAGAAACATTCGATTTTAGTACCTGAAATAAAAATATAAAATTAATATCAGGTATCGTAGCAATTGCTACGGCGCTGTGACCTGTCGTAGCAGGCATTTTGCGGGCCTGATGACAAATCCTGGCAGTTAGAATGATGTTCCTAATAAAATAGATAACTGAACCATCATATTGAACTAAACCCAATGAACGCCAATTGGCGCGAACATTTTGTAGCTCTTAGTACAGTTACAGTAACAGAAAAAAATGCTGAGAAAAATAGGTTGGCGTAGCCGATATGGGTATATAAAATGAAAAGTTTACAAAAACAAATGCATAAAATAATATTTACAAAATACTCACTCATCATCATCTTCCTGCCCTTATCCCGTATTATTTGGGGTCGGCGCAACACGTTTTTTTCTTCCACTCTGCCCTGTTACTCGTCATGCTATCACTAACTTCCTTTTCTTTCATATCACTCTTCACACAATCCATCCATCTTTTCTTTGGTCTCCCTCTTCCACTCCATCCATCCACATGTAAACTCATAACTCTTTTAGTAACATGTGTTTCATCCCTCCTCTTCACATGACCATACCAAGACAAACGATTCCCTTTCAACTTTTCAGTCACTGGCGCCACTTTCAAACTTCCCCTAATATATTCATTTCTCACTTTATCCATTCTCGTCACACCACACATCCATCTTAACATTCTCATCTCCGCTACATGCAATCTTTTTTCATCCGTCTTTTTCACAGTCCAACATTCTGATCCATACAGTATGACAGGCCTTATCACGGACTTGTAGATTTTACCCTTCAACTTGAGGGGCATCCGTGGGTCACAAGTTGTTCCCGTGACCTGTCTCCATTTCATCCATCCTGCGTTGATCCGATGTGTTACGTCCCGGTCTACCTCACCATTCCCTTGGATGAGTGACCCGAGGTACCGAAAGTCAGAGCAGATCGGTATGGGCGTTCCAGCTAGAGCTAAAGGCACTGGATTGGAGAGACCGCCGAAATCGCAGAACAAGTATTCCGTTTTGGTTCTACTCAATTTCAGGCCAACACTCTCCAGTCTGTGCCACCACACCTCCAATCTGTTCTGGACCTCTAGGCCACTCTCGGCAACCAACACAATATCATCGGCAAACAACATACACCAGGGAGCCTCTTCCTGAATGTCCGACGTCAGAGCGTCCATTATCATCAAGAAGAGGTAAGGGCTGAGAGCCGACCCTTGATGTAAGCCAACTGCCACATTGAAGCTGCCAGTGGTGCCCACTGTAGACCGGACTTGGGTACTGCATCGACTGTACATCGCTCGGATCAACTGCACATACTTCCCAGGCACACCTTTCTCTTTAAGGGCCCACCACAGAACCTCACGAGGTACCCGGTCGTATGCCTTTTCGAGGTCAATGAATACCATGTGCAAGTTTTATGCGCACCTCTATATTTCTCGCACAGCTGGCGTATAGCAAAAATGGCATCCGTTGTACCCCGACCAGGCATAAAACCGAATTGGGTTTGTGAAATTTCACTCTCTTCTCTCAGCCTCCTTTCAATAACTTTCTCCCAGGCTTTCATAGTATGTGACATTAGCTTTATTCCTCTATAATTGTTGCACTCAAGCACATCACCTTTGTTTTTAAAAATTGGCACCAAAGAGCTATTGCACCACTCATCAGGTATGGCTTCTTCCAGCAACAACTTATTGAAGAACAAAGCTAACCACGTCCATCCATCCACTCGCAATAACTTCCACATTTCTACTGGTATTCCATCTGGACCAATGGCTTTACCATTCTTCATTCCATTTACTGCTATTCTGACTTCATCCATATTAACAATTCGCACTAATCCCACATTCACTGGTTTATTCTCTAACGCCCCACTCCAATTATTTTCCTCATTCAGCAGTCTTTCAAAATATCCCTTCCACCTCTTTTTGATGTTTTCATCATCCGATAGAACCATTCCAGTTTCATCTCTCATACATCTTACCTGACAAACATCCCTCACCTTTCTCTCTCTTATTCTAGTAAGCCGGTATAGCTCTTTTTGGCCTGCAGGACTGTCCAGTGTGTCATATAGTTTGTCCTGGGCCTTTGATTTTGCTATTGCCACGGCTTTCTTAGCTTTCTTCTTTAAAAAGTCATACTCATTCTTTTTTTCAGCTTTTAAACTAGCGTTTCCTGGCTCTACGCACTGCCATTCTTTGAATTTTTTCTTCTTTTCTTTCAACACACTCTGAATTTCTGTCGACCACCACCATGTATCCCTATCTATTATGCCCTTTCCTCTTGTCTCTCCCAAAATATCTTTCGCTGCATGCCTGATACACTCAGCCATCTCATTCCAGCTTTCATTTATACTTCGATCATTCATGTCTCCCATCTCTATCATTTTGTCCACCACTCGCTCCCTGAACTTCTTCGCACAATCATTCTTCTCTAACATATGCCATTTTACTTTAGGGGGAGGACGCTCTTTGTATTTGGTAGACAGTACTTTGACCACTGATGTCATAACCAGGAGTCTGTGTTGTGAGACTAGGTCTTCTCCTGGCAGTACTTTGCAGTCTTTGACGTGCTTTAAGTGGTTGCGCCGAACTAAAAAGTAGTCTATTTGGGTCTTATGA
Organism: Mythimna vitellina; assembly: GCA_949316375.1. Lineage (NCBI taxonomy): Eukaryota > Metazoa > Arthropoda > Insecta > Lepidoptera > Noctuidae > Mythimna > Mythimna vitellina. The sequence goes on along the minus strand of OX438710.1, from coordinate 16,403,034 downwards.
TTACCACTTTTGTACGTGATCATGTGTTCGTCTCTTTTCTGGAACCACGTATTGGCTACTGCTAGGTCAAATGCAGTAGCGGATTGCAGCAATGTCTCTCCTTCACTGTTCGGACTACCGAAACCCCATCCCCCATGTACTCTTTCATAAACACCTTTCATTCTTCCCACATGTCCATTAAAATCACCTCCAACTATTAATTCTTCATGAACAGGGATGTTCATTAACGCTGTATCAAAATCCTCCCAAAACTTCTCTTTCACCGTTTCATCACATCCTACTTGTGGTGCATACACACTAACTACATTCAACATCACATTCTCTAACATAACTTTCACAACTATAAATCTATCACTAATCCTTTGTACTTCCATCACGCTTTCTTTCAATTTACTGTCTAACACTATTCCTACACCATTTCTTTTTCCATCACTTCCACAGTAGTAGAACTTATATCCCTCACCAATTTCTCTCGCTTTTGTTCCTCTCCATTTAGTTTCCTGCAAGCATGCTATATTTATCCGTCTTCTTTTCAATACATCCGCTAACTCTCTGGCCCTTCCAGTCATAGTCCCAACATTCCAACTTGCATACCTCAATCTCATTTCCCGAGCTAGCTTCTTACGTTGCACCCGCCCGAGGTGGTGCAACAACCCTAGTCCATTTCCCACAGGAGCCGGGTGCTGCCCCTGCCCTAGCCCTATCGCGCATTCTATTATGACCGAACATGTTGCTATGGGATTTGGCTACTTTTATTTTAAAGTCGGCCGCCAGCCTGACACCAACCCTCCTTGGGAATGCTTTTGTTGGTAGTTTACCCGACACCACGGGGTGACCTAAGGTGCTGTAGTATGCACAGAATCTAAATATCCCTTAGTCGCCTCTTACGACACCCACGGGAAGATATGGGATTACAAAATACTCACTCTGTTCTTGAAATTCCATTACACACAGAATACAAAATAATTAGCAACGCTTAGAAATCACTGAACAAAAACACCGCACTGATGAATCTCCGTTAAGTAGAAATCAACAATAACGAGATACGTCCACTTTCAAGGTCGATAAATAAGTGAAAATTGAAGTAAATAAATAGCCCTGATATTTATACCTCTAGGTAGATACGGTCGTACTGATGACATCGAGGTATATAAATTCTCAATATTCACCAATGAGTTATAGGGGGTTTGATCTATGAACGGACCACCGTGCGTCGATTTCCATGTCACGGCACCGTGATGTAAATGTTGGGTTTTAGGCAAATAGGTAATTGGTAAAAAAAAAACGGGTTCAAATTTCATCAGTGAATATCCACGTCACAACGCTGTACCGTAGCGCGTCATCGTCGTAACGTGTTTATGTGTTTGAGCCCTTATGTGTCAGGATTTTTATCACATGAGGTCACTTTTGTTTAAGCTACCAATTTGAGCATTTTTTTATGTTCAAACTGTTCACTTTCAATAAAGTTTGGTCGATTGTTTGAATTAATTCTGATATTATTGTTGTTGTTACTGTTAATTGTCACATTCGTGGTTTATAACCAATAATCCTAGTTGCTATTTTTACACAAATTATTCAAAATCAAAATACAAAATCAAAAGCATTTTATTTCAAATAAACCATTTACAGGCACTTTTGAAATGTTAAGAACTCAGTCAGAAAAAATAATGCTGATTGCACATTCCAAAGCGTAGATCTCTATGGAGAAGAATGTGCTAGAAACTCCATGGACACTCTTTTCAATTATTTCAATTACTGTTGAATTTGTCACTTTGATAACACTTCCACTGGTAAATTGGACCTTTATACACAAAAGCGCGATTTTAAATATTTTGAAATCAAATGTAAACCGGAGCTTATTTATACTGGTGTCAAGCGAAACAGCGCTATCTACCTACTTGTCATGCGTGATGACTTTGCTACTTTTACTAATAATTGTTTTAAAAATTGTTCTAAAATTTGCACTTGTGCACTTGTACAAATTTTACTTGGGTGGAAATGTGTTAAATGAATAATCAAATACAAATGCATAAAAGTAACCGGTATAGCCGTATACTTATACTCTGATATTAATTTAGTAAAATACCATTAATTCATTAAACACCAAGCGAACGCCGGCGTTGGCACTCTCATTGTCTTTCTATTACGTCTCTGATTACGATATTCGAAAGTTTAAGTGTATTATATGGTTTTAAATTCCTATTAAAATGTAAGCATTATTTTAACGAAATTCCAAATTGCCACCTCCCACTCTTCTCTTCATTTATTTATGTAGTCAAGTATAAAAACCTGATAACATAAATTTATACTTTTATTTTATTATTTTTTCTCCAACGCGTCATCACACCGACTAACCACAGGTGAGTTGGCTTTTATTGTAACTTTTCTGTTTTTTATTCTTGTATATTTGGTGCTCGTTGACAATATTAGATAACAAAATATTTTTAATTATAAAGGTACATAATTTTTTTATGGTCTAAAAGCTTACTATACTGGGAACAAGTACTGAATAATTTGTGACTTCATTATTACTTTGAAAATATGTCATTACTCGTAAATCTTGTGAGATTTTTAACTGTAGAATTGTCGATGTATTTATGAATAAATATATTATAATAAATTCCATTCAAATTCCCAATAAAGGCTCAAACTGCTTTAAGGATTTGGATGAAGGTACAAAGGTAGGCCATATGTGCTATTTTAGGACATGGTCTTCACGTGTGCTAAATTTCATTCAAATCCCTTTAGTCGTTTGAGTGTGATCCGGGTCTCGTTTAAAAGAAAGTGCAATTTTGTTTCTTTTTTTTCGGACTAACCGACATTTTGACAATTCAAAAGTGCCTGTAATTGGTTTATTTGAAATAAAAGTCTCTAATTTTTAAACAAATCATAATTTTGTGTGATTTATTATGAACCTATCTGCTATAAGAAGACATACTTAACTTAAAGAGAAACATCGCCATATCAGTCAAAATACATCTAGGTGCACAATTTCGAACGAATCTTCAGCGACCAACCATTAATAAGCCAGTTCATGAAATTTCAGCAATGTCAGTATCGCAAGCTGGCCTGGCCAGCATACAGTCGGTGCAATTAGCTTTTCAAGTAATTCAGACCATGGTGCAAGCGACATCTTGGAGATTTCCACCTGCTTGTAGTCCTAACAGTAAGTAGCTTTATATCATTCCTACTGCTTTTTTTACGTGGGAAATATTCAAATAACTTCTCCCGAACTGGGTGGAGCGAGAAGCAGTGTCAGAATTTAACTGAGTAATACCCACAGTGTTTCTTTTGTTGCCCTTTTTGCGAGGGCTGTGGTAACTTCTTCGACCAATCCACAGACCTGGCAGGCGTCTTAACTTGTCCCACAAGTTACATAACAAAAAAAATTTTTTTTGCCGTTCGGAAAAATCTACAAGACTTGTTTTTGGAAATCGGACAATTCACAAAAACAAAGTGTTCATATTGATACGAGTGAGGTCACACAACCTGGCACTGTAGGTGGCATCTAGCGATAAAAAGTTTTGATGACTTGGAATATACCTGTAGTTTTTCATTAGTATATTTCAGTAAAAATCATTAAGCATCTTTGTGACATCGTATAAAAATGCTTAATTTTTTTCGTTTCTTGACATATTTATTTAAAAATTATTTATTTCTTAATTATTCATTTCTTTCTATCAGAGAATAAATTTTCGTATTTGCATCTCAACTTCCAGATTTTACTTCATAAGAACAATGTTACTTCTTATTTTAACGATTTAGTTTTTCACACTTTACAGATAGCAGTTCTCATGACTTCATCATAATAGGTGCTGGCACTGCAGGGTCAGTGCTCGCAAACAGATTATCCGCCAATGTTGAAACCAACGTACTACTGATTGAAGCTGGAGGACCTTCCCCTTTGGAAGCAGATGTAGGTTAAAAAGCTTGACATCATTTTCATACACCAATTACTATTGTAATTAATGTTGTCTAAATGATATCGTTTTTTACAGTTGGCTGGCATATTCACAATTATACCAAGCACTCCATATGACTATAATTTTACATCAGTTAACGATGGCTATACAGCGCAAAATCTTCAAGGAGGCCACGTTGGTATGACGCAAGGCAAGATGTTAGGTGGTAGCAGTGCACTTAACCATGTCATGCATGTCCCACCACATCCTTCAGACTTCGACCATTGGGCTGAGAGGTTAAATGATGACACTTGGAAATTCATAAATATGCAACTGTACTTAAAAAAGGCGGAGAAGTTAGTGGATGAAATATTACTAGCGTCACCAGCTGCTGCAGAACATGGCACGGATGGACCTATTAAAATTACGAAAGAGTTAGATCCTAGAAATCAGCCTTACTTATGTGCCTTTGAAGAGCTTGGTCACCTTATTGTTGATGACATCAGTATGCAGGAGTCAAGATTAGGGTACACTGAGCCATTATATGCCAACGTGGATGGACTTCGTCAAAGCAGTTCCGTTACACATCTCTCGGAAGCCAAATCACGTACTAACTTATGTGCTATGACGAAGACAACCGTAACTAAAATTCTTAATAAAGATGGCAAAGCCATCGGTGTACAAGTGATAGATTCTAACGGTGACACTCAAGTATATTATGCGAAAAAAGAAGTTATCGTATGTGCGGGAACGATTAACAGTCCTAAACTATTGATGTTGTCCGGTATTGGGCCTAAAGATCACTTAGAATCACTTGGTATAGATGTAATTGCTGACCTGCCCGTAGGAAAGAACTTCCAAGATCACCCGGCGACGTTCATTGGATACAAGATGGAAGAAGACACATCGCCTACCCCTGCAGGAAATCCAGGCATGTTCCCTGTCCCAATGACAGTTGGTTATGTGTCCCTAAATCCTGAAGCAACTTATCCGGACTATCAGGCTATCAATCTTCTATTCCCTCACGATTCAGCTGGATTTCTCCAACTATGCACAAATGTGTTTAAATATTCGAATGATCTTTGTGATACATTCTATGATGCGACTAAAGGTAGGACAACATATTTCGGTATTATCGATCTATTGATGCCAGATTCACGCGGTGAGGTTTTATTGGCAAGTGCTGATCCAAAAGAAAATCCTTTAATATATACTGGTACGTACAGGAACAGCTCAGACTTGAAATTAATGGCAGCGAGTTTGAAAGACTTCCACAGGGTTGTAAATACCACTTACTTTAAGAGTGTGGGCGCTAGTCTTATTGATACGAAACTGTGTCAAGATGCTACTACTGAGGATGAGTTCTGGGAGTGTTATGCAATTGCCACTTCATCAAGCTTATGGCATTATGTCGGAACTTGTGCCATGGGCACGGTTCTTGATAACAAGCTGAGAGTTAAGGGCATAGATGCACTTCGGGTGGTCGATTCATCTTCTTTTCCGACAGAAGTAAGGGGCAATCCTAATCTTTCGATTTTGATGGTGGCTGAACGAGCGGCCGACCTTATTCTTGAAAAATGGGGCATTGTGAAACGAGCTCGCTATGTTCAGAACTAAAAAAATAAACTGTCACGTACGATTCATATTCATATATTATATATAGGAAAGTTGGCAACTAAATAACAATGAGTTCTTACAAAGAGAGAGAACAAAATAAAATAATACAATAATTTAATTGAATTTTTATTTTACAAGTTTCCAATAAATTTCTAAAGCAAGTTTTTTTATTTTTATTTTCCATGAATCTTTTCGAATTCGATTTCATGTACGTACGATTAGGAGAATAAATCATTCAAACCAATTTTTAAATACATACTTATTTTATTTAAGCAAAGTACGGCAAATCATTTCTTATAAACAAATACTTTGAAGCATTTGCATCTACGATGAGACGAAGTTAAAGGCCCAACTAACCATGTTTACTAAGTAGTTTTAATAAATTGTAACCCCTACCATTTCAAAGTTTTTACATCTTCAGACTAGACTAGTATGAGGAATATTTTAACGTGTATCATGTGAGTATCGACGCTAACAGCTGGCATAGGTAGATTGTTACCAGTAGAGATTTTTAGAGTCTTCGGAAACTGGTCTTGTAGACCCATGCCAGCGCACCCTGAGGTTCACGCCGTGATGCCGTCAATAAAGACGATGGTCCGACCGAGGCAGCAGCAAGAACCATAGATCTGAAAACAAAGTTGTTTTTTATTTCTTTTTTAGCATATCCATCAATCCGCTGGATTTGACAGGCACAAGACTGGTCATTGTAACAACGCTTAGAATAGGCCTATATTCAGCAGTAAACATCTTTCAAAATTATAATGATGAGAGTATCTATTGATACATATGGTTTAACAAAATAGAAATCCGAAATAATAATTATTTTATGCGCACCTATTAAGAGAATTTCTATCAGCTTAGAATCAACAGATGGATCTGCTGCTGTGCTTCTAATCTTCTAGCTTGTTTGTCTTCAATATTTTGGAAGCTGCCACCCGTTATGAAGATCAAGCAGAATAATTGCATCTAAAATTATAAAAACAACTTTATCATTGCATTTTTAGTTCCTAAATTCCAGGGCTGCGAGATGGTTAGAAAGAGTTATCATTGCCCTGAAACGCTAAAGGCAACTAAAGGAGTACTGGTTACTCCTTTAGTTGCCCTTCACGCGCCAGGGTTTAGTCAGTAAAAGTTCGACACTCCTCGCTCCACCTGCAGGAGCTGTTATATTATTGATGATTTCTCACCCATAAAAAAAGTCACAAACATGTGTTGGATTAATAAAATAATTGTAATCAATGCAATCCCTGGCCGAAATCAAGGTTTCTGGTAACTATATCCTGGGGGTCTTTAAGTCAAGAGTAGGTAAGGCTCATTATAGATCACATCATTGCCACAAAATGCAGGCTCATTTAACGACTCCTACAAGTTGTTGAAACAGAGTTGTAAAACACTTCAACTTTAAGAAACAAAACATGGTGAACTGGAAAATTTTAAGAAAAACAAAATACTGGTTTCTTTGATGTAACTTGTACTTACCGGTCGGTATATACTTGTTGGAACAACCGTAACTTAGTTCCAGAAAGTCAATATTAACTTGAACCTAACTTTTCCTTTGGTGTTCAGCGATGCATTCGAGATCGCCATGTCTGTAAGGTGTATGAATTGATAATGAGATGTGGGAGAAAAACTCGAATTAATTTTGTGACCAAAGGCAAGACAAGCGACATTTTATCAGCAATAGCATAATTTTGAAGAGTCAAAAGGTACAAATGAGATTGACTAGTACATATAACGTCATGTTCAACTCTGGCTCTTAAACTTACTTAAACTAGTGCGCCTCACCATCAGCGATTGTATCACCGCTTACCGTCAGGTGGAGTTACAGTCAAGCACTGGTTTATATCAATAAAAAAATATAATTTATAATATGGGGATATTTTCCTGAGTTAAATGAATATTAATATTGCCAATATTGTGCAACTTCCATGATATTAGGGGGTGAGCCGAATACCATAATATGGTACTAGTGTATATTATAAAAAAATAGCCACGCAAGAAATATTTAATTACTATTTTTTGTTTAAGCAATAGATACTACATAAGAAACTTAAATATTAACTAAGTATTTATGATACACCTAACGTTGTACATATATACATAAACACAAAATATATTTAGATGTCAAAGTACTCCTTCACATCGCTGTCACCCGAAAATATGCCCAGAAGACTGGCAGCAATGCCACGTTGAAGCCCTCTGGTCACATAAAGTTTCGATCAGTCGGTAGAATATATACCTATATATATTTAAATAGTAGATTGGTTCAAAAACAGAGAAGTATCGGCTGACAGAAAAACATAGAAGACGAAGTCTGAAGAGAAACACGGACTTAAATGGAATAAATTCAGATATAAGCAAGATGCTGAAAATGTTAATTGTTATAAAATAATTGGTACTCACCAGTTTAGTTAATAGCTGCTAATGAACTACCAACGAAATGGCCAATATCGTCTATTTATACCATGAAGCCAAAATCATATGTTGTTATTCTAAAATTAATTTTCAATATAATACGTAATCTATACTTATAATAAATCTGTTGAAGTGAAAATTCTGTACATTGAAAATAACAAAAAAATAAATGGCTAGGGGTGTTACTAGACCGACACCGAACCCAAAACAGTGATTAAAAAAATTTTTGTCTGTCTGTCTGTTTGTTCAAGCATCACGCAAAAACTACCAGTTCGATTACAATGAAACTCGGTAAAATTATTCTTTAATATCCTGGGCACCACACTGTGTACTTTTATCCCGGAAAAGTATATACAATAAAAACAATCTTAATTTTGCGGTTCTATCCCTAGACCGGATTACTGTACCAACCGCAAATAATAAGTTTGTCCTAGCTTACGTCACCCGCCATGGAGTTCATTACACGCTGCACACGGCTAAGATACTATAATATTTCATATTTTCGTATCTCAAAAAACCTAATAAAACCATTTTCGACTTCTACGTGGACAAAGTCGCGGGCAAAAGCTAGTATACAAATAAGAGTTTAAAATGAAGTCACTTTAATGTAAGTTTAACCTTCACTTGTTTTAAAAAATATCTCAATGGCTTATCGAATTCTGAATTCTGTAATGAAGGATCAAGAGATAAGTAAGATTATTTGCTAAAAATCAATAAAAACAATACAAATAAAAAAAAATCAAGCATGTGTAGAAACAAAAAAAAAGTATATTTTTACCAGTTTTCAAGATATTAGTATTTCTTTTTTTTTTTCAATCTGAGAGCCCATAGCACGGATACGGCGTGACAGGTTAGCCTTACGTCACACCTCATCACCCATGTGTGTCCTCCACGTACATGGGTATGTCAGGGCTTAAATGGTTTCTATAGACAAGGTTAATAAAGTGCTGTAATAATAAAACAGGAGGAAAACTACAGAAAAAAAATGTCGACTATTCGCTGACTGACCATTGTTAATTATTGGTTGGAACGTGGTTAATTACTTAACCCTTGGTGCGCGAGTCCAACTCACACTTGACCCGTCTTTTTCCCACCTATTGATGTTCACAAAAAACACAATCCGAGCTACTCCATCAGTAATAAAGCCTAACGCTGTTTTATAGCGGTCATACGATATACTGCCGTCGTAATAGAAAACACAGTGTCTTTACTTACTGTGTTCTCACTTCTTTAAACCGACTTCAAAAAAGGAGGAGGTTATCACTTCGGTTTTATGTTTTTTATATGTGTTACCTCAGAACTCTGTCGTTTATACCCGATTTGCAAAATTTTTCTTTTCTCTTAAAGGATATGCTTCCAGATTAGTCCTATTTTTTCAAAATCCTGTTCTTATCATGGGATCCATAAGGAATCGAGGGAACTCCTTAAATATTATAGATATCCATATAGTTATTTTGGTATTTTCGTCAAGAACTTAAGCATTTACAGTCAAAAAGTAACATTTGATGAAGTGGAACTGATGAGGAAGACCAGAAATGGCCAACGGGACTTCACCCTCAGATAGATATCACAATGAAGATAGTTAAGCGACTATGACAATACAAATAAATAAATAAATGGTTCTGAATAGTTATGTTGAAAATGGACTCATCGAAGTGATCTGATGATGATGATGGGGTCGAAAGATAGGCACCGGAACTCTGTAATTAATTAATGTATCCTAGCCGTATTTGAGCTTAATAGAATTATTGTGAAATGCTGTTTGGCTATAAGGTACTATCGAAATGAACTGTTGATGGAGCCGAAAGGTGGAATCTAGATACATGAACTTCTTAATAAAACAATGTAACCTAGCAATATTTGGGGTAATTGAAGAAATAGGCGAGTGCCTATTTCTCCAACCAGAGTTGGTTATAAGTGTATTGTAACTAAAAAGTGTGAAGATCAAAATAACTTTAATTTCGTAAGTTTGTGTTAAATGAAAAACAAACATAACCGAGAAACACTGACTTGCAAAATTAAAGTTATTTTGATACTTTTTACTTTCTTTTATTTCTTTTTTTTTGTAAAAAAAGATAATATTTATTTTATTTTATACATAAAAAAATATTTTATTTCCAAAATACTGTTTAAAGTGTCACAAAATACTTATAGCTGTTCAGTAGAATTATAATACTCTGGTATAGAACCGTAAGCTTATATGCAAACTTAAGTTTAAGCCCTTATTCAGCTCTAAGCTGTAAATGAGCTGGTATATTGATGTTTAAAACGCTTGCGTGCTGTTTGGGTACGAAATATTTACCTGTTTGTTCGGGAACCCAACCATATCTTTCAGTTTAGTAGTAGCCCTTGCAAATACCAGCGACGTAGTTTTTGTCTAAAAGTAAGAAAAAAGTATAATTATTTTTTAAACACACACACTCTTATTACGTTTTTCATAACGCGTTGACGACAAAAATATCTCTGTTCTCACTAAGGTGCAAACATCACACTTGACGTTTGCATTCAAGGAAAAAGTGACCTTCAAAAACATATGCAGAATAAAATTAATTACTAAATAGTGCATTGTTTTTCCGCCTTCAATTAAATTAATAAAGTAATTTAATTTTACTATGTACACAGGTGTATAAATTTATTTTTCAAAATGCAATAACTAGCGTATAATATAATTACTTACCTACTAGTATTAAATATTCTTCTCATTGGATTATGTAGGTATTATCTTGGAATTATTGTTACTTTTAGTACTTTATAAATATTTGTATGCGACCTCATGGCGAATTTTGTCTACGTTAAAAATATTTATATAGGTATTACTATCGTTTCTAGCCTATTTATTGATACGTTTTGCCTTTATTTATTTAAAAAATAAACACATCCATTTATTGCATTTTTTAAATAAATAAATTACTATTTATAGGCTTGCGTTTGACCACTATACAGCCTGATGGTGAGCGATGATGTGGCCGACAATGGAGCACGCTTTCCTAGAAGTGACCTATTCACACTAGGGCGTCCTAGTGTGAATTTCGCAACACGACACAGTATATACCTAATCATAGTTTACATAATTATGTAATATAACACTTTTGGTGTCAAGAACATATTATAATTCGTTCGTATGTCCACAACCCATCTTTCGATATGTTGTATATAGACACTGTTGACTTCTGTTCATGCCCAAGACCCGACTAGTGGGTCTAAATCTAAGTATACTCAACAAAAGCTTTAGCATTCAGCACGCTTAGCCAGCTTAGAGTTTAAAAAAAAAATCTATAATTTTACAACCATATGGGCTGTAAAATTATAGATATTTTTTTTGCTGGTTCTTTGCTACCGAAAGAGTTAAGCACGTGTAAACCATATTTAGTTTAAACCGCAATGGCTGAATAAGCAATGAGACCTTAAACTTTATGCTACTGGACAGATACAGTCTACGCCTGGTGGCGGGGACCATTGCCGGACACTGTACACTGAACATACACCTTCACACGGTTAAATAGGCATCACCGATAGTCCCATGTACAGAGCATACACAGCGCATTTTGTCCTTGACTGCACAGATGTCAATGATACACGCATATGAATCCTAGGATCCATAGATTTCCTTACAGTCGTCCTGAAAAACCTGGGAGGCCGAATCTGTTTTTGGAGAAAGGTGGACTGGGTGGAACAATCCCACCAAAGGATGGTCGCAAGGACCCACGCATGATGGTTTACATAGGATTAAGTACAGAAACCAGATATATACCATACACATAACCAAGCATACATAATGCATACTCTCATAAACAGACGCGAGCAACCAAACTCTCACACATCACATACACAACACACACACACACAGACACACCATAACACATACATAAACACACCATAACACATGCACAACACACACACGCACTCACATAGACACATAATATATACATTGATTACATTGCATCCACCAAAGAATTGTAACGAACTCACTCGCCGCGGGTGGAAGACCTGGAGTCCTGAAATACAGGGCTACCCTAGTTTAGGCTACAGTCCACTCCATTTATTATACTGTCTGTACTGTGTTACATCAATGTGGAAAAATAAATGAATTTTTATTTATTATTTAGATAGAATAGATGTATATAGAAGTAATCAGATCACACGCAATACATGTTAAACAAATGCCCCAACAAATAAAATGTACAACCAAATAACAACAAGCCATAGATATTCATACGGCGTTCAAAGCATAACAAAATTAGAAAATCTAATACTGATTTTTAAGCCGAAGTCACACTGAAACTTTGTAGCAGATCACAATCAAGTTATTTATTTATTTGCTTCAGATACAAGATCCATATTTTGTGTTAGAAAGTAGGCACATAAAATTTTGTTAACAACAAAATATACATAAACAAATAATACAGATAAACATTACACATATACCAATCAAATTACACATAAAATATCTAAATTTAAATTAAATAGAAATAAAATTAACTATGGAATTATTAAGTCACATTATTAACTCTAATGCAAAGATTCAATATTATATTATTTGAGGAAAATAAATAATTAAAAATCATTAACATTGCAATAGAATTTTAATATAATTAGTTTCTTTTGTGCTCGTGTAGTTAGGCTTCAAAAAAAAACCAAATATTGTTGGATTGTTCGTAAGACTCACCGCAGCTTAGAACGCAAAGGGCAACTGAAGAAATACGGGTAGGTTGTAGTCAGTAGAAATCTGGGAGTGTCAGATTTCTACTGACTAAAACCATGCAGTGTTCTACCTACGTGAAAGTAAAATAAATATCCCAAAGAAACATACTCCCGTAATAAAAAGTTTTTTATGTGATTTTTCAGGATATATTATTTTATCTTTATCCGTTTAGGCGTTTGAGCGTGAAGCAGTAACAAACATACACACAGACACACATGCAAACTTTTACTTTATTCATATTAATGTGACACGAGATGAGAACGACGAGGTGGAATATGGCTCGGTTAGCGAAGTGGCTGAGTGGTTGACTGCTGCACTTCGTGTCGCGGTTCATTTCCCGAACAGAATAAATATTTATAAGGCCTACAAATAGATGTTCCGGGTCGTGGTGTCTTGTGTATTTTAGACTACATGTTCGTGAACGTACTCACGATACAGGAGTAGAATAGAATAGAATATACTTTATTGCACACCAAAATAGTAATATAACTATATATAAACTTAAATCTATGGATAAAATGGCAGTCTTATCGCTGACAGCGATAGCTACCAGACAACCTTAGGATGTATTGAAACGAATAAAATTATACAGGGGGTATTCTGCGGTGTGCTGCTGACTAACACTACATAAGCATAGATATGAAATAATCACATAAGTACCTGTATAAAACACAATACATAATTTTGAAATAATTTATATATATACATGTACATATTATAATATTTTACACAATTTAGTTGAAAAATGGAAAAAGAAGGAAAAAAATAAAGTAGGTTTGGGAAAAGAAATAAAATTAAGTAGAACCAGGATAGTGTTAGAGAGAAAGAAAATGGTTTATAACTTGATTTTTAAAGGAAACCAGTGACTGGGCTTTAGGGCTAGCAATTCCTAATGTGGGAAAATATTTTAATTTTCACAAAAAAAAAGAAAGAAAGAAAACACCAAACGAAGAGTCAACCTATGTGACATCACCCTTAGCCAATTTGCATACTATCTCATTGTTCAAGTTGTCTTTTAACATAAAGACCCAATTGTAATCACAAGGTACGCCTATTAAACGAATTGATGCTGCAAATACGATGGGACGATTTATTTTAGGACCCCAAAGGGCTTTTTGAATGATGTTCATTTGGTATCGCTGCCGATTCTGATTGGCCCAAGTGTGGGTCCTTTGGAGGGGTAAAAGAGGTAATTGTATTATGTTATGGGAGATAATGGTGTTAATGGTGATAGGTGGCCATTGGTGGCCGTTAGTGGCCGTTAAATAAAACATCAATAAAAAACTGGCCAAGTCGTACTCGCACATGATGGATTGCGTACCTACCGTCCCTAGCAAAAAACAGCAAGTAAATCACGTTTGTTGTATGTATTATTCAAACCAGGAAAATTAGATCATTGTATATACATACATACATATAATACATAATCAGCCTTTTAATGTTCTCACTGCTGGGAGTCAGGCCTCCTCTCTCTAGGAGAGGAAATGAGCCGTAATCCACCACGCGGGCCCAGTGCGGATTGGTGAATGTCACATGTCTTCGAATTTTTGGTTCCAGGACATGCCGGTTTCCTCATGAGGTTTTCCTTCACCGTTTTGAGAGCAGTGGTGATGAAATAAATTACACAAAGTAATGCGCTTGGCTGGGTTTGAACCCGCGACCTACGACTCGTAAGCCGGAGCCGTTACCACTAGGCCACCACTACACTGCATTATATATATGTAAATATTTTAATTTTAATGGTATTACCCATACTGGTCACTTTTATGCATTGGAGTTTGAACTTATACAATTTCATTTACAAGTTTTGACTGAAGTAAAATTTGCACAAGTGTAAAACTAGCTCGAAAACAATTACTAGGAAAAAAAGTAGCACGGTCATCTCTTAAAATGTATTCAAGATCTCTTCTTTTTTTCTTCTGGCTTCGCAAAGTTTGTGTGTGTGTTTGTGTGTTTTGAAAGTAAGAAAGTAAAGAACACAGTTACTTTGTTTCCATTAAAATGGGAGCGGCAGGCGGTCGCTTCCTTCTGCGAAGCAGTAATGATACAAAAGAAGCAGCCGCAAGCTCAAGGAGACGGCCCTCACGCCCGAGCCGCCGGGATCTCGATCCCGATTTCCGGCCACTGTAGGCGCGGGCTTGCGGACGGCGAACAATGGGTAGCTCACCGTTCGACCGTCTGATAACCGTCCGGACCAAGCCCAAGTCGTCGTCGGCGCTTAGTGTTCCACACGCGCCTCATGGTGATGTCAGCGACCGTAGGGGCCTAGCAGGGTCGAAGCCTACTGAGTCAAAGGGTGATGCGAAAGAGAACTCCGGCCCTTGGAACGAAGGCAAAGAAGGAACTAGATTGGGTTTTAGTCAGTAAAAGTCTGACATGCCCTCTCGCCCCGCCCAAGGGCTAGAGATGACATTAGATGATTAAAAAACCCGCCTAAAAAAATAAAAACAGTGTCTTCAAGGCTAAATAGAATAGGATCTTAGTAAACTATTGCAATTCACTATCAATGTGGGATTACAATCAAGCTCTACAGTTTGAAAAAAGGCATCACAATAAACTAGTCTGATGATGATGAGGTCAATCTAGGAGGTCTTTGTGACCTGTGTGAAACTACCACACCACACACTAATTTTGACAATATTGATATTAGCAATACTATTTTGTATGCCTTTCGGCGTAATATAGGATGGACAAAATATCATCACGTTGACGACAATCGAGGTCATCTCAACGCTCTGTCACGTGGTTAGAACAAAGGAATCGGAAGTGTGGCCAACTCGAGGCGTTCGGCGCGAACGTAACGATCGTAACTTGGCTAAGGGGGAAGGTACTATGTTTAATATCAGGTCTAACATGAAATATTTTGTCCATCATATATTACGCCGAAAGGCATGCAAAATAGTATTGCTAATATCAATATTGTCAAAATCAAATTAATTATAAAATTTGGTACAAAATCTCATAAAATATCAGCAAATGAAAATTAACAAAAGTGAACTGAATAAAATGAATTATTACACAAATCGCGTGAAAAAGAAAATATAATTCAAAATCATTACAATTTTCAAATAAAATTAAATTTAATGCCTTAAGTTTAATTTTTGTTCAAAACTTGTGGAACCAATTAAAAATAAAACCTTCATTTCTCTTACAAATTGCACCAAACTAAGCGTAGGAAGCAAAATCGTCTCGGATTCAGTAAAAAGTCATTGATTTTGTATTGAAAGTCATTTGGAGGAAGATGGCGGACCATTTGCTATGCTACGGCTTTCTGCCGAATAATTTATTGTAAGCTCCACCTGTAGTATTGAGTTCTGCTTATTTTTTGCTTGTTTTCTTTATTGGTGATTAAATGAAAGGTTTCGAAAGACTTGGGAGTTGGAAATGATTTTTAAAGGAGCTCGTTGAGATATATTTTATGTACGATACATTTTATTTATTTATTGATTTAAAGTTCATGTACAGTGGTGGTACATAGGCGGACTTAATGCCACAAAGCATTCTCTACCAGTCAACCTTTGGGTTAAAAAAGACAACACTGTGGTAGGTGTGCACAATAAATAAATAACAGATATTTGTAATAGACTGTAGTATCGTTACATTACGTTGCATAAAATAATAAAATACGTAAATATGGTAATATAATAAACTAATAAATACCACGATAATTATGAAATCTTTGTAATTAAGAGACCTAGAAGAATTGAGAAGAATTTTGAACTCCCGTTACCTCCCATTAATTAGAAGTTTGAATTTCAAAATATTCTTTCTTATTATTTGTATACATAGTTCCAAGTTCTAGGTCTAAGAGGCTTTGAGGAGCCAAGCAAGTAAGTCAGGACTTTGCCTTTTATATAATGCTAGCTTGTGCACGTGGCTTCGGCCGCGTACATAAAATATAGCCTATGTCACTCAAGAATAAAGCAGCTTACTTTTGGTGAAATATTTTTAGCAATCTGACCAGGACATCCAGAGATTACCTCCTACAAACAAAAAAACAAACTATACTTCTTTAAAATATTAGTGTAGCATAAGCATAAACATAATCAGCCTTTTAATGTTCCCACTGCTGGGACTCAGGACCGGGCCGTAATCCACCACGTCACATGTCTTCGAATTTTTGGTTCTAGGACATGCCGGTTTCCTCACGATGTATTCCTTAACTGTTTTGAGAGCAGTGGTGATGAAACAAATTACACAAAGTATGGTAGGGTGGGTTTGAACCCGCGACCTACAATTCGTAAGTCGGGGCCGTTACCACTCTTCCACCACTGCACCTCATATTAATGTGGATGAAATTGTATTTCAAGACGCCCGAATGAATGTATGTATTAGAATTAAATACAATTGAAGATAACGAGTGCTCTAATATCAACTATATCATCTTACCATCAGATTAGATGGTTGTTAAACCAATTGCGTTTTATTTTCAACTAGCTTCTGCCAGCGGTTTTGCCTGCGTGAAAGTAGACAATATATGCCTGTCAGTTAATGATAAAACAGCATTTTATTGGAGGAAGAATTTTAAATATCAGACCAATAGTTTTTTTGTTCATCAATTATAAACAAAAATATAAATCCCTTTTATTGTATTAGTATAAACAAGCATTATTGTTTTTACTTAACCTAGCTGTTTTTTTCTTGTAACAGTGGACATTTTTTCTGAACTCACTCTTATAATAACTATATTTATACTTATAGATCTCCTGTCAGTTAACACTAACAAAATAACAAAATAAATAAATGACACTTCAAAATGTTAAAGAAGACATCAATTAGGTGACTTGAAGGGTCAGGTGAATAGGCTCAGTGCGATTCGTTATCAACGATTGCATCACTGCTTACAATCAGCTGGGATCGCAGTTAAGCACTGGTTTATATTCTTTAAAAAAAGAACTTGGTCTCTAAAGATATTGACAAGAACCAAAGCAAGAAGTTTTTAACTACAATGTTATTTAAAAAAAAACCATTTATTTTCCATACTCTCTCTTACAAAGCTCTTTAGTAATTCTTAGCCATTTAAAGTCGAAACTACATAAACCTTTACAGTTTATAAAGAAAGAAAGAAAGAAAATATAAAAAGGAACCAACATTAAACCGAGCAGTTTAAGGACCCAACAGGTAGTGGAAATATAATTCCTTTTGAAATGAATAGAGTTGAATTAACATTTAAATGAATAAAAAAAGTGCACAATTGTGTATAATGAGCTTTGAGATTCAGGCCACGTAGTTTTTAGAGGAGGTAGCAGCGAAATTACACAAATATGACAGTCTTACAAAATTACAGGGGTACTGAAAAGAAAGCTGAAGGATTCTGAAGGACTCTCAGATGAAGGGATCCACACCATTATCAATACAACTTTTTATAGAATTTATTTAAGTGCGCGTATTTCGTAATCAACAAAAAATAAATAAAAAACCTTTTACTGGATTTTTCTAGGCAAAACGAAGATATAGAGATCAACATTTCGGCCGAATAAATTTCGTACAAAACGTTACTTAAGCATTTTTCAAGGTCACTTAAGTTGTGCGGACGTATGTACAATCGGCCTTCGTGGGGTTAATTCTGTTTTTATTGTTTGTTTTTATAGCAGCAACAGAAATAGATCATTAGTGAAAATTTCAACTTTCTATCTATCATGGTATAATTCCTTGCCGATTTCGGCTACGGTGACCAGTTAATGTCATCACTGTAACCATAATAATATGGTTTCAATCTCTTTTTCTCGTCTTACATGGTGGAAGACTTAAAACATTAAGTCTTCTGTTTTTTTTTTTTTTACCTCACACTTCCTAAAATCAGGTAATTTATTTTTCAAGAGTATGGGCTCTCCAGTTTGTATGAAACACCGTGGGGACACGCGATAAGTCTAAAGTCGTACATACACCTGAGCAAGCAAGTGGAGAGGATCCAAGAGTTGGGACTTGAGGTGGCATTGCACAAGTCCGAGGCCATGTGCTTCCACGGCCCCCGGAACGCGCCACCAACGGGGTCCCAACTAACGGTAGGAGGAGTTCACATCGGCGTCGAGTCGACGATGAAGTACCTTGGACTCGTCCTCGACAGCCGATGGAATTTCGAGGAGCATTTCCGACGTCTGGCTCCCAAACTGGATCGTGCTGGGGCTGCCCTCAAGCGGCTCCTTCCCAACCTAGGGGGTCCAGACGCCTCCTGCCGGAGGCTCTATGCAGGAATTGTGCGGTCCATGGCCCTTTATGGGGCGCCGGTATGGGCGCCGTCGCTACGAAAGCGTCCGGCAGCCAGGCTAAATGCAAGCCAGAGGGTCATGGCCATCCGGATGGTGCGGGGATACCGCACAATTTCCCGCGAAGCAGCGAGCCTCCTTGCCGGCCAACCACCACTTGATTTGGAGGCAACAGTCCTTGCACGCATGCACGATCTGCGCATGGAGATGCAACGCCGGGGCGAAACTCCGCTGCCGCGCCAAGTCGCGGTATGGCGGAAAGACTTCCGGCGGGATCTCATGGTGGAATGGCAACAGCGACTGTCGCAACCCAGTGCTGGGCACGCCATAATTATGGCGATAAGACCCCTCTTTGAGGAGTGGCTGGAAAGACCTCACGGCGTCCTCACCTTCCGCATGACGCAGGTCCTCACCGGACATGGCAAGTTCAGGAGGTTCCTGCACCGGATCCGTGCGGAAGAAACGCCCGGGTGCCGCCATTGTGTGGACCGCCCGGAGGACACGGTGGAGCATACGGTAGAGGTGTGCCCCGCCTGGGCAGAGCACCGCCGTGTCCTCGCGGGGGCGATCGGCGGCAGCGATCTCTCGCGCCGGGCCTTGGTACAGGCCATGGTCCGGAGCGAGGAGGAGTGGCAGGCGGTTGCCTCCTTCTGCGAAGCAGTAATGCTAGCAAAGGAGGCGGCCGATCGCGTGAGGCAAAGGTCCTCACGCCCCAATCGCCGCCGGGATTCCGATCCCGATTTCCGGCCACCGTAGGCGCGGGCTTGCAGACGCCGAGCAATGGGTGGCTCGCCGTCTGACCGTCCGGTAACCGTCCGGACCGAGCCCAAGTCGTCGACGGCGCGTTTTGTTCCACGCGCGCCTCAAGGAGATGTCAGCAAATCGTAGGGGCCCAGCAGGATCGAAGCCTACTGGGGCCCTGGGTAGTGTGAAAGCGGAACCCGGGGCCCCGGGACGAAGGCAACGAAGGAACAGGAGTGGGTTTTTAGTCAGTAAGAGTCTGACACTATCTCCCGTTCCGCCCAAGAGCGGGGATGTCATTAGGATGATTTAACCACCCAAAAAAAAAAAAAAAAAAAAAAAAAAAAAAAAAAAAAAAAAAAAAAAAAAAAAAAAAAAAAACCTGAGCAAGCAAGATGATCTTTTTAGGGTTCCTTACACAAAAGATAAAAATGAGTCCCTATTTTTAAGACTTTTTTATCCTTCTGTGTGTGACTAGACTGTATCTCATAAACCGTGATAGCTACACAGTTGAAATTTTCACAGATGATGTATTTCTATTATCGCTATATGAAAAATACAATAAAATTAATATTTAAATGGGGCTCTCATAGAACAAACTTGATTTTTGCCGTTTTTATGCTCGATTTTATTTATAGTAATAATATAGCGTTTAATGTCGTATCTATAAATAATAGTACGGAACCCTTCGTGCGTGAGTCCGACTTGCATTTGGCTGATTTTTTTTTCATTATTGTATTCTTTTTATGGTAACAAGCATAATAATACAAACAAAAATAAAATAAAGAAAACATTAAACATTACTACTTAGAAAAAGGAACACAGATAAAATCATAGTACGGTGTGCATCCTAATGTTACACCAAATGGTAGTCCAGCTCAGTGTGTTAGGCAAATATACCTGACGCTGATATTCTGCTGGTCCCTGTGGTTACAAACTGACTTTGATTTTAGGAATCCTCAAATTGCCGTAAAAGTCCCTCTCTCTTTCTTTTGCTGATATCAAGAAAGTGCTCATTAACTTAACTGAATCATTCATAACATTACATTCGACTAAGAAGGCTTACAACACAACAAAGCTGTTTATATCCTGTAGTACATAATGCTATGTAATAATAATGACGCCAGTGATAAGGCGTCCATTGTTCTGTTAATTACCGGTTCGGGCCTGACAGCACCAATTCCTGCTGGAAATTAATCTCCGGTTAGTTTAACTGTAGTTAAACGAGACTGTGGTAACGAACTTGACTTAAGAGTTTAAGTCGTGAGTCAAACTCAGGTAGGTGATGTACTTTTTATAATATATGTCGCCATTGCGGTGATGGAAATAATTGCAGAAAAAAATTTAAGATTTTTGAAATCAATTTATCAGGATTGTGATTAACAAAAAACTTTAAACTAATTACAACTAATTAAAAACGAACTCTAAAATATGGCGTCAAAAAACTCTTCCACATCGCTGTCGACTGGTAATATTCTTCAAAAGATTGGTGGCCTTGCCACGCTGTATGGCTGTATGCTTATCCTCTGTCCGAAGTAAAAGTCAGCCCTTAGGTTACACAAAGTGTCAACAAGACGTTTCGACATAACTAGTCTTAAGATTGCGTCATTTCTCGAAAACAAATTCTTCTTCTTTCTTTCTCTTTTCTACTCCCTCTCACGGAGAAGAGGTCTGTCTCCTAGCAGCAAGAACGTTAGGGGCTGATTATGCATATGCTTAAACTCAGTTACTTTAGGTTTTTGCGTGGGTGGTAAGTACCCACTTGGTTATTCTTTAAAGGTATGAGTTTTATTACGAATTCTTAGAATTATCCTTAACAAGTTTTGGCGTTGTCTTGGTTATTTTAATTATGCTATGACCTTTCTTTAGCACTATTTCGCAACACAACTAGTTATCTACTAGCTATTAATGTCACTGGTAATAATAAGTTTTTTTTTTGTGTATAGAATCACGTTTGACCACTATCTCACCTGATGGTAAGCGATGATAAGGCTGACGATAAAACACGCTAGCTTAGAAGTAACCTATTCACTCTTGACTGAAGTCCTTGAGGTGTTATTTGACAAACTTTACCGAAGTCTAAAAATGCTTATCTTTTTGAAAAAAATCTTACTCATACTATTGTAGCTTCTACTTGCCCTCAATGGAGTTGAATACCTTGCAACTGTGTTTCCTGATAGCTACAATCTGGGGTTCTTTAAGTCAAGAGTGAATAGGTTACTTCTAGGCAAGCGTGCTCTGTCGTCGACCACATCGTCGCTTTTCATAATGTGAGATAGTGGTTAACCACGTGCCTAACAACAATTAAAAAAAAATATGCGTGAATGAACAAACTCGAAGCAATACTCATCAGCTAAATCAATTGATTACCGACTAGTAATCTCAGTTTTAATGTTAACGTGTAATTAAACCATAGTGCAACCCACTGATTGTGGAATCAGCATCTTTTGAACATCAGCTCATTATTTTCACTTAATAAGAACTTATTTGAGAGCTTTCTTTGATAATTTGCTTATTATTAATTTAAACAGACAATATTCCTGATCGAGTTTTAGATGTTTTGCTTTAGAAAATACAATTCTTGGAAGGAAAGTTCATTTGAATTCATATTATTTGTAGATATGAATAAAATTGAAACGCCTGTGAAACCTTTAGTAAAAATACAATTTTTATCAATTTTATCTGCGTGTCTATCGATTTATCGGTCTGTCTGTTTATTCCGGCTGATCTCCAAAATGGCTAGACCTATTTTGCTGGGGCTGGTAGATAGCTGGCATTATAAGGAGTAACTTAGGCTTCTGTTATTTTATTTAGAAAAAGAATTAGGGTTACTACTAAAACATTTCACTGGCCTGTTGGTCTAGTGGTTAGTGGCCCTGACTGCTAAGCCGGAGGTCGTGGGTTCGATTCCCACCCAGGACAAATGTTTGTGTAATGAGCACAATCATTAGTTCTGTGTCGGGGTGTAATTTATCTATAATATGTATGTATTTAGAAATACATAAGTATGTTTATCAGTTGTCTAGTACTCATAACACAAGCTCTGCTTAGCTTGGGACTAGACGGTGTTGTGTGATAGTTGTTGAATATTATTATTATCATTTCACATGAAAAACCTCAGAGACCTTCTTTTTTTAATGCTGTGAACTAGAGCTTGACTGCGATTCTACCTGATGGTAAGCATTGATGCAATTAATACTGGTAAATCGCACTAGTTTCTTAAGAGCCTATCCACTCTAGCCTTGAAGAGACCAAAATTATAATCGGACGTTAATACCACTGCAGACAAATTGTTTCAGTCCTTTCATATTTATTATCATCTCAAATTGTCTCTATCAGTTTATAGGTACATTTCTACAGTATACAGCTTTTAGTACTTGCACTAACGCACTATTCTATTAGCAATTACTTTAAGAATGCTTTTACAAAACATTTCCTTGGAAAATGTTTAAGATATAATTTTAAATAAAGCTCATACTCATTTTCTAAACAATTTTATAATAAGATCTTGTGCTTGGCGTACTATTTTGCCCAGAATAACTTGAACCGTAAAACCTTGCTAAAGTTTCCCGACTAGAGGTAAAGTTGGGTTAGTTTTAAGTTGAAAATAGTGTCCTTCTAAAGGTTATGTAGGTATTTAGCGTGTTGAATGTTTGGCATTTGATATCAACTTTGCTTTGAGACTTAAATAATAGATGAAGCTGTTTATTATCTCGAGGCTTTTGGACTTGTAAATAAAGTCATACTTCTTTTTTCGTAAACAAATCATCAAATAAGTCCTTCCACACTGAGGGTGGGGCGAGAAGTATCAGATTTTTACTGACTAAATCCCACCCGCGTTCTTTCAGTTCTCTTTTGCGTTTCAGGGCCGCGGTGATTCTTTCAGTTACCCCTTACGTTTCAGGGTCACGGTGACTCTTTCGAACTATCCTGCAGCCCTGGCAGGTATCTTTGAAGCGCATGTGGAATACAACGCGCTGTCGACTGGGTCCTTAACGGACGGCGAGCTGCCTGCACGCCTAGGATGGCCGGAAATCACCTGGCGTCTTCCGATGCCCGGGACGTCTCTTGCAGTGACTATGTCGTAGAACCTAATGCCCGCTATGACCTGCCGTGACCTGTGTTCTACTTAGTGTCGATGGTGTCAAACTTGTGACTATTTTAAAATATTTTTGAGAAAAAAAATAACATGGTGTAAAAAATATTGCAATCAATTCAATCACTGATTCTGATCATACTATATTCAGATTTCGCATATATTAAAAATATTGTTGTATATAAAAATCTTGTGTCATCACGGTGTTTGTTATCAAACTTCTCCGAAAAGCCTTGACCGATTTTTTGTATATTTGGTAGGTCTGAGAATAGATTGTAGCTTTATTTTTTACTCCTCCTCATTTTTTTTTTTTTGATAATTAACAAAACAACTAGGGCAGCTAGTTATTTTATAACATAGCACTTTTATAATTCTATTTATAATTCTTTATTACACACCATGATAAATTACAAAAAATGTGGATATCAGAGTTCATGTACATAGGCGAGCTTAACTCAAAGTTGAGTTTTCTTCCAGCAAACCATTGAGTGATTGAGAGAGATCACAGTAGAGGGTAAGATCCAGTGCACAATGAATTAAATAAACAATACATAAACATACTTACATACTTAAATACATACTTATATATTATATATATATATATATACATAAATACATACTAATATTATATATACATATATGTACTATGATATTGTGAAAGGAAATGCTCTTTAATTTTCCTCTTAAAGACATCAAGAGAAGGCGCACTTTTTTTTTCTTCATGAATTCCGTAGCTGGTAAACATAGAAGTACTTTTTAATATAGCATTTTTAAATTATTATGAGCTTTAAATATAATTTACTTTAAATACTTCAAGAAATATAAGCTGGGATGTTGAGATAAAATCTGCAAATTCTTTAAATTTTCTATTCATTTTCCATTCACCGTAGACAGGTCCGCCAACAGCTGCGACCTGCCATTACAGCTTTTACAACTTTTTTTATTAATACTTCACCTTCCTGATCTGAGATTAAACTGATCAATTGGGGAAGTGGCTTGGTAGCTCGTAGTCTTACTGGTAACTCTTAAAAATTGTATCTTAGCCACAAAACTAAAAACACTAGACAACTGATATACACACTTATATTTTTTTTTCTTCGAAGTGTTGGAACAATTTGCCTGCACGATCTTTCCGTTCAATAAAATTATAACTTAAGTGTCTTCTAGACTAAAATGAATAGGCTCTAAATAAACTAGGGCGCTTCACCATCAACGATTATGTAACTGCTTACCATCAGGAGGGATTGCAGAGAGGCCCATTCACTCTTCCAGGGAGGAGGCCTGAATCCCAGCAGTGGGGATACAATGAGGCTGATTATGCTTATTACCCAACTACGGCAAAGCTAAAGGAGGGTTATGATTTTGACAAGCTATATATGTTTGTATGTATGTATGTGAGTCGGTTCCCTCATAGCTCCTAATCTACTTATCGGAACTTGACGTATGAGGTATGGTAAGAACCGTCTTAATTGTCCGCTGAACATAGGCTACCTATAGGCACCAACCGAAACTCTTTGATAACGTGTGTGTTTTCTGTGCCTTTTTTGTTCTGTTCTTGTTTTTTCATTTACCTTGTTTATTTCAGCATCCTAAAAATCTTGTTTCATACTTTTTCAGCGTCGTTTTCTTTTCGTAGTCGGGTTTTGCTTTTTTTGCTTACCTAGAGTTAGTAAAATTACACACAATACTATAGGGCATGATTATTACTAAATACTGTAACTTTATTGGTTTTGAGCCGTTTGGGGTCAAAACGCTTGGGTCATGGGGTCTGAGTGCGCGTCTCCTGTTCAAGGAAGTTTCAAGCCATCTGATCGACACTTTGCCTGGCCAGAGGGCTGGCCTTATTTCTTCGCCCAAAGAATTAGCATTGCCGTTCAACGTGGCAATGCTGCCAGCCCTTTTGTACATTTTCGGATGACAGCGATGTGAAGGAGTACTTCGACGCCTGAGTGTATTTGTATTATATGTACATAGTTAGGATAGGTTAGTATTTAAATCCCCACTATGACTATACAAATAAATTTTTACTAATATACCATTTTTTTTTGTTTCAGGTAAAATGAACTTCATCAAATTCAATTACAAATGGCTGTTCCAAAAACAGGTAGAGGCTAAAACTCGTGTGATCCAATTAGAATTCAATCCGGTAATAATTCCTGAGTTACGACAGTTGTCGGTGATTTTGTTATAATATTGATTTATTGCTGTTGTTCTTTTGTTTTTAATTGAAATAGGTTTTATGGTGAGAGAGAGTGAGAATAAATATAGGAGTGACGTTATTATTAGGATTTTTCTTCCATTTCCTCGCCTCGCCTACTATATGATCTAATTTATGGATGGGATCGATTTATCAGGATCAAATAGTATGTCGGCAAAATCGTAGGGGCACAGCGGAGCCGAAGCCTACTGGGGCCATGGGTTGCAAATGCAAGGCAAAGAAGGAAAGAGTAGTTTTATATAGCGAAAGTCTGACACACCCTCCCACTCTGCCATAGAACGGCAGAAGTCATTGGATGTTTTCTCACCTAAAAAAAAAGGGTAAAATCGTACAGAAGTGAAGCGTGTTTATGCGTGCTCCAACATTTTCCGTAAATGTAAGGAGCCAACCTTCTGTACCTCTCTATTCCGTGATACAACGTAGATACAACCACGCACGCACGCAAGCACGTGAGGGTTAAAATTTCAAATCCGTAAAAGTTTATTTTAAATTTAAATTTTTGTAATGGAGACTTGTTTAGGTGCACGAAGCACTTTATTTTGTGGGTATTAAATGAGATCGGCTCGATTCGGTCGACCTTACGGCCATATTGTAAACATTCGGTTACCCGAATTTTCTAATATTAACCTCGTCATGATGAAGTTTTCTCTTCTGTTGTATGGTCTTAAGCACACACGATTCCCCAACTGTCTTTAATTGCCACTATCTGTTCAAACACATCAAGGACAAGTAAAAAACATATAATGATCATTTCAGCCAAAAGACATCCACTCTTAGACATAGATCTTCCTCAAGTTTCACTGCAACGAACGGATCAGTTTACTCTCATTCATCGGATTCCCTCCACCTTGTAAACACGTTGACTTTCCAACGCTACGTCTTCCGATACGCGGTAACTACTTTAGAACCATTCAGTCCTAACAACCATCTGTTCTGCGAGCAATGTGTCCTGACCACTGCCACTTAAGTTTGGCGATTCTTCGTGCTATCTCGATACCTGTTGCGATTACACAAGATAACTCCTAGCATAGCCTTTTCCATTAACCTTTGGATGACCTTACGCCTTTTGATGAGGTCCATTGTGAGTGACCATGTGTCCTAGCCGTATGTCATCACTGGCAACACACACTGGTTATAGATTTTTGTCTTGAGACACTGTGGTATGTTGGTTGAAAAAATATAGCTACAGTTAATATTCAGCCACACCACATTCCATCAATACCCCATTGTATAATATAATATGTCCCACCTGGATCTCTCTCTACCTACCCTCCAAACGACACTTGTAACATCACAGCAGCGATTTGCATGACATAGGAGTATAATTTATGCGTCGTTCATGCCCACACCTTGAAGACGTATTAACAATGTACTCAAAGATTAAAGAAAGGTTGTTGGGGCGAAGACATGGTTTAATTTGAGGGTAGAATTTGAGTGTTCGGTAATTTGGTATGAGGAATATTAGAGAAAGATTATTGGGTGAAGGGAATTATACTATGACGAAGAGAAATTGATTGTTTGTTGTATCAATAATGGCCCTAGATTTGAGCGTGAAAATAATGCTTGCATGTAACGGAGATGAGAATGTTGAGATGGCTGTGTAGTGAAAACGGCGCCAGTGATTGAAAAGTTGAAGGAGAATCGTACTTTATTGTACACCAAGATAATAAATTATACATTTGAGCCTTATATTTAAAACATACAATTGGTGGCCTTATCGCATTCCGCAATCTCTTCCAGGCAACCTGGTATGAAAAGAGATTGTCTGGACATAAAATGGGGTTGCACTTGGTGCGTTACAAAAATTGAAAAAAAAAGAAACAAAGTACATACTTAACACTAAAATACATATTTAAATACATACATACATACTAAATAAATATATAGGCACGATAATAAGTGACAACTACATACAGCTAAAAACGAGACAAAATTACAAGGACAAGTAATACTCCTTCACAAGTGTTTTGAATACATGTAGTGACTGCGCGCGTTTTATTGACACTGGCAGTGCATTCCACAGACGAGTGACCTTAACAGTAAAAGACTTATCCAGAAACGTAGTGGAATGAATCGGCATTTTGCGTCTCAAGCTATTTCATGACATAAAATATTTCATATGCGAATCACAAAGAAATTCAAACCGTTTCTTGAGGTAAAGAGGGGTGAAAGGGGAAAACACATTATACAAAAGAGGAAGAATACGAGCATTCCGGCGAAGACGAATTGGCAACCACTTGAGCTTAGCACGGAACTCCGAAACATGATCAGTTTTACTTCAGTGCAATCTTGGTGGCAGTCGGTAGAAAATTACGCAGTCTTCGCAAAGATGAAGCAGATGCGAATAATTTGCGACTAACTTCCTGTAGCTGGGCAGTCCACGAGAAACTCGTATTGATAAATATCCCCAAGTTCTTAACTTTCTCACTGATGGGAATTATGGAATGGTCAAAAGAAACTTGGGGAAGTGTCGTCCACTCAATCTTTGAGACCATCCTAGAACTGCCCACCACAATAACCTGCATCTTTAGGGGATTCACCATAAGTCCTTACTTCTTGTTCCAGTCACATATACGGGCCAGATCCCGGGTTAAGGTTATGAAGGCCTCCGATAAATTTTCGAGAGGAGCTCGTAAATAAATTTGCAGATCATCAGCATAAAGGTGGTCAGAAGAAATTAATTCGTTGGAGATTGAGTTAATAAAAACTGCGAAGAGTAAAGGAGATAAAACGCCACCCTGTGGTACTCCAGCAGAAGTACTACACCAGGAAGACATGCTCTCTCCGATACAAATACGTTGCCGGCGTTGTATGGTCTTGTGAAGAGGAGGGATGATACGCATGTTACTAAAAGAGTTGCAGTAGTATACATGTGGATGGATGGAGAGGTTGGGGAGGCCAAAGAAAAGGTTGATGGATTGTGTGAGGAGTGATATGAAAGAAAAGGGAGTTAGTGATGGCAGGACGAAATGGAAGAAAAAAACATTTTGTGCTGACCCTAAATAATACGGGACAAAGACAGGAAGATGACGATGTATCTCCATGGCGGCTTGACTTTGTGACCAACAATGGCCAGGTGAATTATACACACCATACAACTTCTTGGCTGCGTAAACTGGAAGAACTACCATGGCATCCGAGTGAGGCACGGGCCAGATTGTAACATGTCAAAATTGGTGCCTTGAAGTCACACGATGAAGTCGCGGCAGAATATGAAGGAAATAGCGGGGCAACTTAGATGTCTTCTTTAGGAATCGGCAAGAAGTGGCTTAGAGCTGGGAATAATGGTAGGACGAAGGAGGGAGACCTTTCTTCAGTAATGGGACAGGACAGGATAAAAAACGATCAAATAATTAACACACGTTTATTTTAGAGAAAAAACCATAGTAATGATGGGATCTAGTTGAACGTATTAAAACTGATGGCAATGACGGTTAACATGGTTGTTACCGACCAGCATTGGGCCCGTGTGGCGGATTACAGTCCACCTCTCTCCTAGAAAGGAGGCCTGAGTCCCTGGGGAAACATTATAAGGCTGATTATGCTATGCTTATGTTAACTTTTTTTCCTCTCTATACTTTGCTATAGTCCAGCATCAATAGAAGGTTATCCTATTTCCTTCTAGGAAATTATCAAGGGAGTGTCAACTTTTACTGACGAAAACCCATTTGTGTTCTTTTAGTTGCCCTTTAATTTTCAGGGCAGCAATCCTGCAACTAAACAGGGGCCTGTGTGTGTGTAATTTCTCCATTCATTTACCCTCTTAAGAATTATCTAACCAACCTAAGTACACAATAATTTTAAAAAATGATATAAACTCGATAATTATAACATCTAATCTGTACCGTAATAGCTCAATCTAATCAACCGCAAACCACCGTTCGAAGACGAACAATAATGATGCCGCGAACAACCAAAGAATAAATAGAGACAGAAGGTCGACTCCCCACAACGAGTGGAAAGAGAGAGATGCATATATAGACGTATGTGGTATTTAGAATGATACTTTAACTGCCTTGTTCTCGTCATGTTATTGCGGCGATTGTTTGAGCCTGAGGTCCTGGATTCAATTCTCGGGTCAGCAAAAAGTACTATTTGGTTTTTCCATACTAAATTACTTTATAGTAGCATGTTTTTTTGAGGTGGGAAAATATCCGACAGTTACACTGAATCTAGGGTGGAACGTGAGATTTTTATTGACTAAAACTACACCTACTACCTTTAATTGTCCTTTGCGTTTCAACTCAACGTTTATACCGCGTACATCGAAGGATTGGAATAATTTGCCTCTGAGGTCTTCCCATCCGATTATAATTTGGGTGTCTTCAAGGCTGCAGTGAATAGGCTTAATAAAATAGTGCACCTCATCATCAACGATTGCATCTCTGCTTATCATCAGGTGGGATCACAGTTAAGCACTAGTTTATATCAAATTAAAAAAAATAAACACGGGTTTCTTTTTTAGAAAATCGGTAGTTTTACACTTGGGAGGCACGCAGGGCCATTGCTTCTTATCTTTATCTACTCTCGGTCTTCGATTAGTTTTGCGTAAACGACTCATTGAACTATGAGTGTACAGGAATAGAGAGTGTATCTGTGTTTGCGAACACAATAGTCTGTTGTGTTGTGCACTATAATCTCTCGCGCGTACGTGGCTAATCTCCATCAAGATTGACTACTGTGACTGAAATTCGGGAGGATTATTGTTATTAGATAGCATTAAAAATATACCTTGTTAGCACGAATGCTAAATAACCAAATATATTTTTAAAGAATTTGATAGAAAAACAATAATATGGTTTCAGTCTGTCAGTTTTTGGTAGACCATGTAAAAGCAGTATCCGAAAGTATAGTATCAAAAAATTGCAACTCAGAATGTCTCTTCACACACACCAGCCCCCTCTAGCCAAGTTACGATCGTTTTGTTTGCTTTGAGCGTCTTGAGAAGGCTACACCTCCGATTCCTTTGTTCAGTTCACGTGACTGAGCGTTGAGATGTCGTCAGAACAAAGGAATCGCAAGCGTGGCCTACTCGAGTCGTTCGACGCAAATGAAACTATCGTAACTTGGCTAAGGGGCAGATCTCAGAAGCACACTCACACACATACACTGAGACCTAACGCCACAAGGCTCTATAATAGCTTAATCAGTCTATAATGTTCCCAGTTTCCCAATACCGGGTCCCTGGCCACAATTTTATTGAAGGGCCTGGCCATGTTTCGAATTTACTGTCTACTACTTAATGTCATTGACCTACCACCGCTCGCTAAGCCACTAGTGCTTCCAACGCACACATAAGGCAAAATCAATGTACTGCTAGTCGCGATTAAGCTTGCACTCACTGTATGTGAAATGTATCTCATATGTGTTTACTTTTTCCCTCATAGTAGGTATGGAGGGAGTCCAGTGGTAACAGTCCCGACTTACGAGTTATAGGACTCAAGTTCAAACCCACCCAGGCATATTACTTTTTGTAATTTATTTCGTCACTACTGCTCTCAAAATGGTAAAAAAACAATGTGAGGAAACCGGCATGTACTAGAATCAAAAAAAATTAAGACACGTGACATCTACCCATCCGCAATGGGCTCGAGTGGTAGGTTACGGTCCATCCCCTCTCCTAGAGATGTGGCCCGAGTCCCAGCAGTGGGAACATTATAAGGCTGATTATGCTAGGTATAGAGCCGGCCTTCTGGACCTTTCTATTCCGTGTCATAAAGTACTACCGACCAAGCACGTGAGGGTTAAAATTTAAAGCTCGTAAAAGTTTATTTTAGGGTTATGGTGTTATGAGTCGGCAGAAATTTTCTAGAACAATGTTTCTATGGCATTTTAATGTTATGACTTTTACAAGTTTCGGGACGATTGGGTAGAAATGGTCGTCAGGATGCTTGCTTGTTTTATGTAATGTTTTGGAATCTTGTAAAAGCAGCTGGACAGTAAAATAATCAATAAAAAATATCACTGTAAAGTTAGAGACCAAAAAGCAATGTAGAGAGTTATGCACAAAGTTTCCATGCGTGATCAGATCACAAATAAAGATATCCACAGGCAAACCAAGGTCACCAACAGAGCCCAACGAATTTCCAAACTAAATGGTAGTATGCAGGGCACATTACTCGCAGAACAGATGATTGATGGATTCGAAAGTTCTGGATTGGCCATCACATATCAGAAGAAGCAGCAAACTTGGAATGTCCCAAACATGTCAGACCGACGCGACGACCTGTTGAGGGTTGTGGAAAACCAATGGTAGCGAGACGCTCAGGGCCGACTTTGGTAGCAACTCTTGGGGAAGGCATATGTCTAACATTGGACGTGTTTCAGTTGAAACAATAATGACGATAAAACTTTAAACTAATTTTTGTTATTATAGGCCGTAGTTTCAGTTAGTGGCTAAGAGGAAAATTATATTAACTTCTGTCTCTCTTACTACTGTCTCTTTCGCTAAAATATATCAAGACATAGACAAACTTATTTGTAGTGTCGTATTAAAAAAAAAGGTCAAATGTATTTTGCTTTTGTATTTTATATACACGTTGCGTAGTTAGTTTATAAATCATAATGCATACATTTTGTTATTTTCACACACAAAATTTGGTTCGACTATTACAAATCAAAGTTCTCTGAAAATGCATGGCGTGAATGTCCTTTAAATAGCGTTCTTAAAATAATTATAATATTCCACAACTATCACACAACGCCGTCTAATCCCAAGCCAAGCAGAGCTTGTGTTGTGAGTACTAGAGGAATGATAAACATACTTATATATTTCTAAATACATACATATTATAGATAAATTACACCCAGACACAGAACAAATGATCGTGCTCATAACACAAACACTCAGAAGTGGGAATCGAACCCATGACCTCCGGTATAGCAGTCAGGGCCATTAACCACTAGACCAACAGGCCAGTCCAGTCTACCTTGAAGTCTCATATGCTTTTCTTATCCTTTCTAAATGAACTTACTCTCAAAATCATGTCTTTTCCTATATAACAAAAATGTTATTCGCATCTCTTATCCATTTTTATTCGATATCAATTGATAACTTGAAATAAAAATCTGCTGCCGCCATTTTGCAGTCGGATATTTCATCGTAATCTAATTACATTATACAGGTGAGCACAATTCCTCCACTCAATCGTAAATAGAAGGGAGAGGTACTTATTCATCCCTTATTATTCCCTGTCGAGTCGAGTGCTGAACAAATTCCCGATACATTTGTCTTTTAGCTAATTATTCAGAAACCCTTCAAATTGCTACCCAGCTTACTCATGAAAAAATCTCCCAACCAACAACCATTTACAACCAATCAAGCAAAAATGTGCTTTATTTTTTTCGCCTTAAAGCTTTAGGGGTAAGAATTTTTAATTCTGCTAAGAGTCCCACTGAAGAGTTGCCAAAAATGTATTTGCAGTTAAAAAATACGCAAATCACTTTTATTGCTCTGATAATAAGGTACAAAATGCTTTTCGTGAAATGTTGGAAGAAGTTGGTTGAAAGTATTTTGGAGGCAATTAAGTAGAGTACCAGGAAAAAAAGTCGGTATCTTTGTAATAATTATGTAAAATATGATGTCAGTGTTTTCAGAGAAACTGCTGAAACAGAAAAAGTACGTTTAATAGAATACCACTTCATTAATGTTGACTAAAGGAGGTTCTTTCATTACAACTAATGTAAACTCTTCAAGTAATTAGGTACTCGAGAAAAAAGAAGTGAAGATAGAAAAATCTTAATTAAAGATGTTTGAAGATAATAACGTTAATGGATAAATTAAAATATTTTAATTGGTACACCTACTATTTAATTAAATTATATTATTATTCACTGGCCGTTCCTTTAACGAACTAGCCCAATCCTTTACACAAAACAATAATTGTAATTGATTGCTTGAGATAATATCTGAAAGTTAAATTTTTAAAAAAAGTCCGCAATAGAAAGCCACTGAACGAGATTCCCATTTTATATCCAAAAAATACACGATCTTGTAGATAATTAATTAATAGTAATCAATAATTCAAAACGCTCTCAAAACGGTGAAGGAAAACATCGTGAGGAAACCGGCATGTACTAGAACCAAAAATTCGAAGACATGTGACATTCACCAACCCGCACTGGGCCCGCGTGGTGAATTACGGCCCATTCCCTCTCCTAGAGAGGAGGCTGAGTCCCAGCAGTGGGAACATTACAAGGCTTAATCAATAATTTGATCAACAAAGCCAGTGGAAACTTTAATAACGTGGTCATTAGAATAAAAATCGATCTTTATTTATTTATTTAAACTTCATGTACAGTGGTGGTACATAGGTGGACTTAATGCCACAAGGCATTCTCTACCAGTCAACCATTGGGTTAAAAAAAACAACACTGTGGTAGGTGTGCACAATAAATAAATAACACATATTTGAAATAGAATTTAGTATCATTAAATTAAGTGACTGATAATAATAAAATACGTATGTATGCTAATATAATAAACTAATAAATACTACGATAAATATGAAATCATTGTAATTGTACTTAAAATATAACAATTATGACGAAGACCGAACCAATTACTATTAATTAAAATAATAATAATACAGGTCAGGTGGACCGATGACCTGGTGAAGGTTGCGGGAATCCGATGGATGCAAGACGCACATTACCGTTCTTTGTGGCGACATTTGGGGGAGGCCTATGTCCAGCAGTGGACGTTTATCGGCTGAAATGATGATGATAAATACATATAATTATTATTATAAATTATTATTAATTACAATTTTAATTTTTGGAAATTTAGAGCTAAATCATATTTTTAATCATAAGAGTTATGAGTATACATGTGGATAGGTGGAGAGGGAGAGGGAGGCTAAAGAAAAGATGGATGGATTGTGTGAACAGTGATATGAAAGAAAAGGAAGTTAGTGATAGTATGACGGTTGACAGGATAGAATGGAAGAAAAAAACGTGTTGCGCCGACCCCAAATAAGATGGGACAAGGGCAGGAAGATGATGAGAGCTAAATCATATTTTAAAGCGCTATCCTCGTCAAGCACACCGAAACGTGACAGTCTATATTTAGAACACAATATACCAAACATATTATATTCAAAGCCACTGTTGGTTTATTCACGCAGACAACCATAACACTCATAGTGGATGGGTTGTTATCCTGTCAGAGTTGCATGGTTTAATAATACTCGTAATTACTGTAGATACTGAAAAGGCTGCTAAAGTAGATTTAACCGACGAAGAATAAGAAAAAACACCAACGTATTTAGGTCAACGATTCAATTTTAATAACGAGAGCAGAGAATTAAGACACAAAATAAAAAATCCTGTAGATATTCATGAATTTTCATGAAGTTTGTTTTCAAAAGAAAAATGTATCAAGTTTTAACTGTAAAACGCCCGTCCAACTATAATTTAGGTATCTTCAAAGCTAGAGTGAATAGGCTCTTAATAAACTAGTGCTCCTGACCATCAATGATTGCATCTCCGCTTACCATCAGGTGGGATCGCAGTCAAGCACTGATTTATATCAATTAGAAAAAAAAAAAAGTTAATACGTTGTCTTAAAAACCAAAAATTCGAGCATATGAGACGTCTACCAATACGAAAGGCTCGCGATAGGTTCTTTCTCACTTAGAAGACGCCCAGCTGTAGGAACATTTAAGGTTTATTGTTACGTCAAAAACTTTGTTTTAAAGTAAATTTCAGTTTCATGAAAAATTTAACTTTCGATTTTGTTTTTCCATTGTTAGAGAAAATGTCGTTTGACAAAATATCATGATTCAAAATCATGTCACTTTGGCATAATAAATGACAATTTCTTGATCAAGGAAAAGTTATGCTCTAATCAAAAAATACCAGGAAACTGAATAATTCTAATTTCAAAAAGGCGGATTTGGTTACCCACGTCACATTTTTCCTTTTCCTGTCTACCTCTAGCTCGCACAAAATTTAATCACTTTAACACTCCATTTTTTTTTCCCCAGATTCACTCAAAAACAAACATAAAAACCGGTATACATCTCCAAAATGTGTAATATCCCAAACATTCCCGCGAAATAAACCCAACATCAGTATAAAACACATTTTTAGAAACGGTTCCTCTCCAGGGAGCAATTCTTGACATGAAACAATGTTTTGACAACATCCATTATATTAAGATCTACCTCACCTCCTCTTTTATGAACTAAACGAACCAAAAAGGGAAGCACAAACCACTACTCATGGAGCAACATATACTGGGCATAACGTATGAAGGCTATTTAATAAAGAGCTCGAGTTTTCAGTAAATGTAAGGGTTATAGAGGTCATGTTATAATGGTTTTGAAAGTCTGAGCTTGTATGGTTCACAAAAGATTTGGTTTTATAGTTTAATATTGCAGTTATATTTCTTAGAAAATGCTCCGTTTTGTGTGGATTTTTCTGGTTCTTTTATGGTAGAGGGCGTTAATCTTTTTAGTAATTCAGCGAACATAAGTCTGTCGGAGGAGACAATATCGCCATTGTAAAATAACATTAACTTTGTACTAAAATAATAAACGTTGTGAACTTAAATATTTGGAGCATTTTTGTGCTGTTATGAAGTGGTAAATAAGGCTATAAAAGTAAATTATTCAGCTATATATTTTTTACTTAGCATGATAGCTTCCTAATTTATAACTAAGTGATTTTAATTTTAATAACTACATAAATAACTGCCTCGCTTTTCCCATCAATGTTGTGATCAGTATCAACACATCTGTATACAGCTAAATACCACTACTCTACATGACGACTGCCTATATGACCTTCACTGACAATACAGCTAATGCAACTCAAACTACCACTGTCCGAATTCTCTATACTTTTAAAATTACATTCGTATAATTCATTCATTAGAAAAACACATACTGAATCAAAGTTTTACTTTCAGAAATATATTTTTATATTTCATAAATATTTGTTCAAGTA
The DNA here is from genome assembly GCA_949316375.1 of Mythimna vitellina. NCBI lineage: Eukaryota > Metazoa > Arthropoda > Insecta > Lepidoptera > Noctuidae > Mythimna > Mythimna vitellina. Next base: position 16,366,187 of record OX438710.1, on the reverse strand, counting down.
AAAATTATTAAGTAAGCATAACAACTGACAATCATCGTTATTTGATTTATTGACGTGTGCAAAAAAAATTCTCATCGTCAATAGTAACGAGAGTTCTATTGATGACAAAGTCATATGATACATTTCAAAAAACATTTCTTTATTTTCATCTTCAAAAATTCTCTACGTTGTCTATCAATGAGTTAGATTAAGATTGTATTAAGTAGATAGGTAAAAAACTATTAAATGCCTTTTGACAGAAATGATCACAAATATTTTAGCAGTTTTCTTACTTTGCGACATGTTAGAGGTAAACGAGAAAGCGGTAAAAAGGTGTTTGTGGATTTAATTTAGCACTTGCTGACACGGATAAGGAAAAATAATAGAAAGGTTACAATTTATTGGCAGAAGGCGAGTCGGCACATTGTGTCCCTCAAGGTTCTATTATTGGCCCGGTCATGAGTAAGCTAATATTGACTTAAGCTCATTTTGCTAGTTTATTAAAATGATCTTAGGAGATGTTCATTTCAATATTAGCATTAGGGCAGTCAGTGGTGTCAATAAAATGATGCCTACATAAATGATTTTATTTATTTATTATACAATCTTGTTCATAATTAGTTTGTAGTGTCATCTACATCTATATAGTGAGGAGAACCTTTTTTATTTACGGTAGAAAATTATCAACTTTTTTCTCCCACTCTGGATAGTGTAAGGGAGTGTTAGGCTTGTAATAACTAAAACTGACCGGTATTATTATACTTCGGTGGCCCTTTGCGTTCTAGGACCGCGATGATTCTTTCAAACAATTCCGCCAGTGAGAAAAACCCTACCAACTAACTTAGGTCGACGTAATATCTAATTTCAGTAAAAGCATATATTTTGAGACTAAATTCATCCCCAAAATATACGTTCTACGTAAGTAAGGGGCTAGTTATGACTCCCCTCACAATTGGCTTTATCTGAACAAAAAACGGATAAAAACATTATTCCGGGTATGGGTCAGCAAAAAGGAGTTCAATTTAATACATTTTATTACCGTGAGGACCTTCCTCCTACCGAAATAGACCTTACATTTATTCAGTAAGATAAGAGTATCACGATTCGATTTCGACTTCGATTTCCATTGCTTTATTTTGATAGTCTATCAAGGGGTAATATCGCCGACAGCCTGCAATGGACAGTGGACATAGAAGAAGTTTGTGGTTTTAGGGGTTGTTATGTAGGTGAGATAAAATAGTTTTATTACAGGAACACATAAAGCATTTGTGAAGAGGTTTATGAAGATTTTATGTTGGTGCGAAGGTATAAAATATTATCAGGACGGTGTCGACTCAGTGATTTTAAGGGCACTCTGGCCTGTCAGAGACTGTTCGTGATCGTTAAAGGAGAAGATATAACAGTCGTGCTAAATTGAATTACCCGTAATATTATATTTTTGGTGGTTTCTTTGCTCTAATATTGTCCGTAAGAAATGAAATAAAACGTCTGGAGCCGGCATTAAGAGGTCAAATTTTTTTGATACGATAAGGCGGTTATTGCAAGAATATTTAATTAAGAATTTTATATTGTACTAAGAAAAAAAGAGCGATAGCCCATTTTCCTGGGATGTAGATATTGATTTATTTGAGGAGATTTATGAGTGAAATAATTAAATGACTTCTTGCACTCTAGGGTGGAGCGAAAGGGTGTGTCAAACTTTTACTGACTAAAACACACACTGTTCGGGAGGTTCATGCATCGGATTCAGGCGGAAGAAACGTCCAGGTGTCACCATTGTGTGGACCGCCGGGAAGACATGATGGAGCATACGGTGGAGGTGTGCTTCGCTTGGGCGGAGTACCGCCGTGTCCTCGTGGAGGCAATCTGTGGCGGCGACCTTTCGCACCGGAGCTTGGTTCGGGCTATGGTCCAGAGCGAGGAGGAATGGCAGGCGATCGCCTCCTTCTGCAAAGCAATAATGCTAGCGAAGGAGGCGGCTGTACGCGTGAGGAAATGAATGTCCTCATGCCCTAGTCGCCGAGATTCCTACCCCGACTTCCAGCTACGTTAGACGCGAGCTTGCAGACGTTGGGCAATGGGTAGCTCGCCGTCTGGCTGTCCGGTAACTAACCGGACCGAGCCTAGTCGTAAACAGCGCGTAGTGATCCACGCGCTCCTCAAAGATATGTCAGCAAACCGTAGGGGCCCAGCAGGGCCGATGCCCGTTAGCTAGGACCGCGAAGAATTTCTGAAGGGGAAACCCGTAACGCCGAAACGCTGGTCCTAGAACGCAACTGAAAGACATAGGTGTGGTTTTAGTCAGTAAAAGTCTGACACGCCTTCTCGCTCCACCCAGAGCGCGAGAAGTCATTGGATGATTTCCACACTTGGGGAAGCTTATGTCTAACAGTGGACGTCTTTCGGCTGGAATTATGATGATAATAATGATGGTGAAAGGAAGATGCTCAAATGTTGCCCGCGAAATTCAAATTTTCTTTAGTTTTTGCATTATGTAAATCAGAATCAAGTTGTGTGTTGATTAATTAAAATATGACTTTTTCAAGTAATAATTATTCGCTGGGATTAAACGAACTGAGAGGATTGAATAATGATTTTAATGATTATAATTCCGTTAATAAATACGTATTCCACTCGCGAATCATATTCTAATCAGCAAAAATCTAAAGTAAAGTGGATTTCACGAGCTATCTGAACGCTTTCTCCTTGACCAATAAAATAATGAGCTATCTATATTTACGAAAAAGAACAGTTGATAAATCAAAACACAAGAAAAACCATTACTAGCCTTAAAAAAAAACATGCAAAACTAAAAGTCAGCCTCCCAAGCAGCCCATTGGAACATTACACAAGTCTGACAGAATATTTTTCTACAAGATTAATGATTTGTAAAACTTGGCTAATTTTCTTGAGTTTTAATGAATTCTCTCTGGCGTGACAGTGGTGACCTTTTTAAGTTATTTTCTGGGATAGCTCCCTCAATTTATTGAGGCCTCACGATCCGTTTTTCAGGCAGCTTAAGCCGGGTACAGACTGCTGTAACCTAACATGCAAGGTAACATGAAACCATTTCATAAGGGCAGACGCAGCGCGCGCACGAACCGAGCAAGTAGTACCTACGCACACACACAGAGTTGAAATGCTCTGCCCCCCTAGCCAAGTTACGATAATTTCGTTTGCGTCGAAAGTAACGTAACGTCATCTCAACGCTCAGTCACGTGGTCAGAACAAAGGAATCGGAGGCGTGACCTACTCGAGGCGTTTGACGTGAACAAAACGATCGTAACTTGGCTAAGAGGGCTGTCCGCGCGCGTAGTGTGCACGGTTCGCGCTCACAAGGCGTCTATACTATGGGAAATTTGTTACATTGCATGATACATTGTGACAAAGTGGACGGCAAATTCTTTAATTGCGTGTTACATTACATATTATTATTGCGTTACAGCAGTCTGTACCGGGTTTAATATTGAGTTTTGGAACTAGAATATTTGAATATTGTTTCAAGAAGATTTGCTTTTTTTTGTATGTTAGGTTTATTGATCCTGAATTATTGGAATGTTGTGATTGACGATATAACTTTTCTTTTTGGCTTTTCAAAATTTTATCTATTGGTTCCATTGATGTATTTTCGTTATATGTATATAGTATAATCAGCTTTTCAATGTTCCTACTGCTGGGACTCAGACCTCCTCTCTAGGAGAGGGAATGGGCCGTAATCCATCACGCGGGCCCAGTTCGGGTTGGTGAATGTCACATGTGTTCGAATTTTTGGTTCTAGGACATGCCGGTTTCCTCACGATATTTTCCTTCACCATATTGAGCCTGTCTGGGTTTGAAACTGCGATGTAAAATTGGGTAAATCGGGACTGTTACCACTGGGTAACCACAGTTCAGAAATCTTTTAGTTTAATAAAAAATCGTAACCAGATATTTTCTCACGTTGTACCATTATTCTCTAAGACAGCTAAGTTTGAAAACCATCAACAAAAACCACTAGAAAATATAGTACAAGAATATAACTCAAAAATAACTTAAAAATTACACCACTGCTCTCAAACCGTCAAAATATCAACAAACCCGCGAGCTCACCAAACATTCAACACGGAAAATAACGCTGAAAAGACAATAACATCAAAACAAGTCCGGGAGAAAACATGAAATTACATAAAAAACTAAGAAAAACTACGGCTGGGGATCGAACCTGGGTCCTAGTAACCTTCAAGGCCGTCGGTTTTATTCCGAGACGTTTTACGACCGAGCAAGAGTTACGACTTTTCGGCTAAGACGGGGTTGCCAAGTTCGACTGTTAAAAAGTCCCTTGGATTTTACTAAAAATATACCATGAACGAAATACGTGACGAGAACGGTTAATGTTTTGTTAAAATGTATCAATCGTGGTTTAGTAAAAAGAAGTTACGACGTGTTTACGATTGATGTTTCAAAAATTTTTTTTTTATAAAGTTCATGAATTTTTTCATTGAACATAAATGGTGTATGGTAAAGAAACTAGCTGCCTTTTGTTACTGCGCCGCTCCTTTTAATTTTAGCGTGATGTTATATTTCGTTTTTTATTCGAATCAGTAGTTGCTAAAAGCTCAGTGGTTAAGGCACTCGCTTCTAATGCATAACCGGGCAAATAACGATGTGAATTTTTTAATTCATACGTTGGTACTTTTCAAGTTTTTCTAGGACGTTAAGAACTGACACCTTGTGCGTACTTCGAAAAGTCCTTAACGCCGTCGGTCCCAATTATCATTTGTATATCTTTGACACTTGTTACTGGTAGTCAGATGTTGATCCGAAAAGTACAGTGTTGCCCAGTAATTGTGTAGTCTGGTATTGGTAGACTGACAGAGGTCTGATAGGCAGTCGCTCCTTGTATCACTTGTATAGTTTGGAAACCAACCCCAAACTATGATGGGAAAAGGTTAAGGAGATGAGATGAGTTGCTGAGATTAGTGTGTACAAACATACAAACCATCTTTTCAGTTTTATAATAGTGTTATAGATTATTTATTAGAGCAGTGGTGGCCAAGTGATAACGGCCCCGACTTACTTATTATGTGTAATTTATTTCATCACCACTGCTCTCAAAACGGTGAAGGAAAACATCGTGAGGAAACCGACGTGTCTTAGAACCAAAAATTCGAAGACGTGTGACATCCACCAACCTGCACTAGGCCCGCGTGTTAGATTACAGCCCATTCCCTCCACCAGAGAGGAGGCCTGAGTGAAAAGAGTGGGAACATTATGAGGCTGACTATGCTATATTTTTTTTTGTTATTTAGAACAGGCTATCTTCTAAATTGTATCATGGTAATGATTGTATACGAGATACATAATTATAAACATGAAAAACAATACAAAAGTATAATTTTCATTGTTAAAAAAAAAATACATTACGTACAGAATTATTTTAATAAAACCCAATATACCCTTGTTAAAAATAAAAAGTCAGCGATCATGTTACTTTTCATCAGAGAAATAATTTTCGTAATCGCATCTGAGCTTGCAACAAAAAACCTTTTCAGGATAATTTTCATTCAGCTCAAAGTTCATCCTGTACAAACTACAAGCTGCAAAACCTGACATATGTATGTACATGTAGAGGAAATGGTTTCCGAAGCAACAGTTGATCAAAAGGCTTGGCGACAAATTGGCATGCAGTCACTTGATACAGAGTGAAGTTTGACAGCGATTGGAGCTTAAACGACTACCTTTATTCAGACGCTATACGACCTTTATAGACCTATATAGACCTTTTTTTCTTCTTTTTGTTCCTATGTCGTAGTTAGATGCAGAACAGTTTTAAATGTAAAATGTTTTGAGTAATTTGAAAAAAAGCTTAATATATACATCACCACGAACTATGTGCGTATCTTTTTTCTCCTTCTCTGTCAAATCCATCCAAAGGTTGTCTGTAAAAAATCGCTTTTAGCGATTAGATCGCCCATTGTGACACCCTATTAATTTTAAGTTCCTAATGTTATTTGTATTTTTGGTGTACAATAAAGAATATATCTATTTATCTATCTATCATGTCAATGGAATGGTGCACAGCCTTATACAATCCAATTGACTATGAATGTGTGGCCTGTTAGTTTAGTGGTTAGTGCCCCTGACTGCTATGCTGAAGGTCGTGGGTTCAATTTCTACCCAAGACGATTTTTTGTATGATGAGCACGATTATTTCTGTGTCTGGGTCAACAAAGTCACAACAGCTCAATTTTAAATTTTACAGTAGAAGACTTTTTATTTCTTTTTCCCATTTATTTCCTCATTTCTGGATTATTATTTATAGTAGGTTTGAAATCTTTATAAAATTAATTGTTTATTTTGTTTGCTATACTTTTACGTAAAAATCTTATATTGAATTACCAAAAAATCCTAATAAAAGACATAACAAAAAAAATTGTGACATAGGTAGCGCATCGGTATTGGTATAAGCACGCACACACAAACACAGAGTGACGTAATCAAGATTTATTAAGAATTTATCAAAATAGGTCATTTTTTATTCTAAAATAACACTCAATATAAAAAAGCAATCTAGCTTTTGTTGTTAAAAGTTTTGAATCCTTCAAATAGCTGATTTTAACAAGTTGTAAACTTATTTATATTAAAGTTGACATGATCAAAAAACTTAAAGTTAAAGATCAAAAAACTTCGAGTAGAAAATGCTAAACAAGATCGTTAGGTATATGTGTAGCGTTATTTGAATAGAGAATTTCTATTAAGTACACGATTTCCAGATTATGTCATATTAAAAAGTTTTTCATAGAGAATACTATAATGTGAGTTATTAACAAACATTAGTACGTATTCAAAGTAAAATATCGAAAATCGATATACTTCATGCAATATTGAAGCCAATTATTGTAAAAGAACACTAACACTTACATAACAATACATGACAGAAATAATCAAATTCTCCCACAATTTCTGCACATTCCTATATACTGGCAACACTAAAACGCTTGTTTCGACCTCTCGCCCCTGTAAACTTAAATTAAGACATTCCCTTTGAAAATTTTAAGCAACGTTTGCCCTCTCCAAATTATTTTGTTTCTGACCATCCACGGGCAAAGACGTTGCCAATGTCTTTAAAAGCGTGAATAAATTCAGAACACCAAAATTGTGAATTTATTTTAACCAAAACCGGAATGAGAAGAGATTAAATTGTTAAATCTTTGTGTGTTTGTGTGTACGGAATTTATGGTCAATAAGGAAAGAGGATTTGTGAAGGAGAAGCTTTATATTGTGTTTCTGTTTTCCTGCAAGTGGAAGATTTTTTACTCATGATAAGGATGTTTCTGAATATACTAAACAATGCAACTAAGCCCCTCTATGGTTATAGAGATCAGATATCAGCATCAGCATCAGCATCAGTGGCCTTGTAATGTTCCCACTGTTGGGACTCAGGCCTCTTCTCTGGGAGAGGGAATAGGGCGTAATCCACCACACGGGCCCAGTGCGAGTTGGTAATCAGACCAGTGAGAGTTGGTTGGTGGAGATCAGATATGCAATTAGTTTATTTAAAATATATTAAAGCAGAAACTGACGGACCGACATGTCAATGCACAATCGAAATTTCTGGACCTAGGAACGTGAATTTCGCCAAAGGCTTGTTTTATGACGGTTTTTTGAAAAATTAACTTGGGTGGCGGTGAAAAAGGGAAAATTCGTTTGTATGCAAAATTTTATTTCTTGGGTAATCTGTGTTTCCTGATAGCTACAATATTTATGTCAAGAGTGAATAGGTTAGATATACTTCTGGGAAAGCGTGCTCCATAGTCTACCACATCGTCGCTTTTCATCAGGTGAGATGTGGCTATCGCGGACATGGATGGAATCTTTAATTCTTAATTTGATTTAAACGTGTCTCGAAACAGTGAAGATATATATTTTTTTAATGTAGCCTGTCAACATTAAAAAAAATATATATCTTGATTGTTTAAAAAAAATGAATTAATTCATTAAACCCCGAGCGAACGCCGGCGTTCGCTCGGTCATTGTCTTTCTATTGTGTCTCTAATTACGCTACTCAAAAGGTAAAGATTCCATCCATGTTTCAGTAGTCTCATGCTTTTACAAAACGCTAACTAACGATAGAGCAAATGTAGAAAAAAATATACTTTTAATCGATACCCTGTGACATATATTCCATCTATCTCCAAAAACATCTTACTCAACAAACAAGGTGACTATTTCAATCCTCAAAACAAATACTGTGAACAATAACTATTTCAGAGCAACGAAAAATGAAGAAAGTAAGCAGCTCAGTTATTTTTTGCCAACAAAGTCAATAAAGGGATCAATCGAGGCTGTGGCACAATTATAGTAGGCGGGCGCGAAACATTGAGAGCTAACAATCTGAGGGCAAACGTCGAGTTTGATACCTATGAACCGGTGTGGGCTGAGTTACGAGAGAAAGGCGGGTTTGGAAATAGGAATATTGAAGATAGTATGCAATTGCAATACACAGAGTAGTGATATGTCAGCCAGGCAAAATAGCGATACATTATAGCACTTAGTCGTTCATCATTTAATTTCAAAGAGTATGTTAACGAAATAGCCTAATTCTGCCTGAAGTCCGATCCATCATTGGACCACTAGACGTACGGAGAGGATACAATATACCGATTTACAGTTGATATCACACCCATACACATAGAATGTTCCGTGAACACGTACACTATATTATTGTGTTTATAGAACGACAATTTTCTTAATAACTATGGAGTTGATTTCCCTGCCGGTTTAAGTGTTTCATGCTAAATATGTAATAATAAAAAAATTACAAATAAAAGAAAATACAAGAAAACAAACAAATCGAAGTTAAATCACAAATTAAAATATAAACACACAAACAAAAAAATACAAATTGATATATATTTTAATACTATAAAGCTTTGAGATTTGAACGTGCTGATCAGAAAAAGTACTGAGGCCTTACCATGATGTATTAAAATGTCAAGCGAGTGAACGAAAAAGAGGGATGGAGCTATACACCTCCATCCCTTTAATAATGCAGTTTAGGTCGTCAAATGGATCGCATTTAGAGTTCGTGATAGGCTCTCTGGTTTTAGTGTTGCATAGCCCGTTTATCGTGAAAGGTTATATAACAGCACTGTACGAACTACGGGAGCAGTAACAAAAGATACAGGTTAAACCACTGGACTGGAGATATGGTGGCCGAGTGGTAACGGCCGGAACTTACAAGTTGTAGTTCGCAGGTTCACACCCAGCCAGGCGCATTACTTTGCGTAATTTATTTCATCACCACTGCTTTAAAAACGGTGAAGGAAAACATCTCGAGGAAACCGGCAAGTCCTAGAAACAAAAATTCGAAGACATGTGACATTCACCAATCCGCACTGGGCCCGCGTGTTGGATTATGGCCCATTCCCTCTCCTAGAGAGGAGGCCTGAGTCCCAACAGTGGGATCATTATATGGCCGACTATGCTATGCTAAAGCATTGGACAGTTCTAGATAAATAAACGATTTCTGTCTCTACTACTAATTTTATTGTAATATTATTTTTAATAAAATAAGAACCAAATAATTTAATCTACGAAAATTGATATTTCTACAATTTCATACCAAGGTTCTGATTTACACGTGTATAAGCTTAGAGCCTATTTAAAATTTAGTTATTCTAGCAACAAAGCTTAACTTGTTCGAATTCCTAACTGGTGTCAATCATAGAACCTTGAGGTGTCAGTTAAGTAAGATGTTAGTACTGTTAACTGCTTGTTGTAACCCTTTGATGTTGTTTTTATCTTCGAACTTTGAAGTGTTGAGAGCTGAAGGCTTAGCGTATAATCTGTAAGTTTAAGGTCGTCTGTTAAGTTTGTGTATTTTTGAGGGATTTGTCTTCAAGTGGGACAGAATTTCAAGTATTTTATTATGAATATTATTTTTCGTAAAATGTTTTTTCTTCACCTTCAAGTGGGCGCGCGACTATTTGAAACATTAGAGGTCGCGCTTAACCTAACAGATCGATGGGAGATTTCAGGAACTTAGAAAACTGATAAATTTAAGATTTTTTTTTAAATATTCAGATATTACCTATTTTTCAATTAAACAATTATTTTTTTTAATTCAAAATAAAATATTGAAGTTATACGGGTTTCTGCGGATTGGGAATCAATTCTGCCCGACATAACAAGAGTTCTATTGTAAGTCTTGATTATATCTCAAATTAATTTGTATTTTTTTAATATTGAAAGTTAAATGACATAAACTAAGCTGTGATGAGATTGTTGACGGCGAAGTGCACTAGTTTTTAAGAGCCTATGTACTCTAGCCTTAAAGATACCTAAACTATAAGTTGATTGAAAGAACCGAGGGCAGCAAGCAAATTGTTCCAGTCCTTCGATATACGCGGTATAAACGGCGTGGTGAAACGCTTAGTCTAGAACGTAAAATTATATTTAGTTATTTAAGTTTAAATGCATTTTACTAAATAAATGTAGAATTAATCTTATAAGTAGTATAATTAGTTAAATTTTTTCAATGATATTAAATTAAATGGAAACGATTAAAACAATTATAATAAAATCCAAGTACCAAAAAAAAAAGACGAAATATGGGCGTCTATTTTTACTAAACCTCAGCTACATGAAATGATGTTCATGTCACTCATACTTATAAAAATTTCCTTCTAAAGCTGTATTATACTTCTCTTGCCCTTATCGTAATTAATCAGGATTTAACACAATATTCTTCTTTTTTTAATTTTTTTCTTTTTTTTTTTCTAATGAAAAACGACGATGTAATCGGCGATGAAGCGCGCTTACTTAGATGTAACCTATTCACTCTTGACTTAAAGATCCTCAGGCTGTAGGCATCAGGAAGAAACTTGTAGGGAATTCCACTCTTTATCTGTACGCATTTTTATCATTAGGTTTAAATAATCTTTATTTCTCATAAGAAAATTTTAGAAACGTTCATTTATATGGGATTTAATATTTTAGTTAAATAGTAGTCGTCCAACCCGCACTGGGCCCGCGTGGTGGATTACGGCCCATAGCCTCTCCTAGAGAGTGAGGCCTGAGTCCCAACAGTGGGAACATTATAAGGCCGAATATGCTATGCTATGCTAGAGTTGGCGTCTAATGACGAAGCATGCAATACACCTTATAGTACAATTACAATAAAATACACAATAAGCTTACAACATCACGTAAAACTACAATACAGTATAACAAGGCACAAAGAAATACTTGAAGACTTCTTCAATCATTATTCTTCTCTTTTAACCGACTTTAAAAAAAGGAAGAGAAATAAGAAACAAAAAATACCGAGAAGCACCGACTTCCGAAATTAAAGTTAAGTTATTTTAATCCTATTTGTGTTTTTTTTAGAGAAGTCGACTTTTTTTTGTAAAAGTTTATTTCTTTAATAATTATTCTTCTTTTTCTACACTTCTACTTCTGTATGAGTCATCATCTCAGTGACCTTCTTTTTAGTCAGAGCGTCTTCTACGCAGGTCATCCATAATTACTTCGACCTCCTTGTAAGAGTACCTTGTTAACGCCCGGTTGCTTTAACTTGTACCACACAAGAAAACCTTGAGGTGTGTTTCAGACTTCAGTTAGCACAGTTAACTGAGTCGGCATTGCCTTGTTCCCTTTGAAGTAACCTACATCTTTAACCTTTAATGTTGAGTATTAACCAGTTGTTTGATTTTTCATGTATAAGTAGATTTAAATAGTTTGAAATTGAGATAGTAATTGTAACTGGATGGTGGAGGTTAGATATGTAGTGGCTCCAAGTACAGGTTTTTAAATATTTCTTACATTTACAAATATTTCTTTAAAATAATACGAATAAAACATTAAAAAATATAAAAAAACAAATGTCTCTTATACATCTAAGAGAGGCGCGCGTGGAACACTACGCGTCACCAGATTGATGGGCCGACGGATGTTCCCTAATCCGTCCTAACCTAAACTGGCCTAACCTAGCCTAAGTTGTACGCATATAATATCTATTGTATGGTACATGGGGTTACGGAGACACATTAATTTTAATGGACCAGCACAAGCATAGCATAGTCGGCCTTATAATGTTCCCACTGTTGGGACTCAGGCCTCCTCTCCAGGAGACGGAATGGGCCGTAATCCACCACGCGGGCCCAGTGCGGGTTGGTGGATGTCACATGTCTCCGAATTTTTGGTTCTAGGACATGCCGGTTTCCTCACGATGTTTTCCTTCACCGTTTTGAGAGCAGTGGTGATGAAATAAATTACACAAAGTAATGCGCCTGGTTGGGTTTGAACCCGCGACCTACAACTCGTAAGTCGGGGCCGTTACCACTCGGCCACCACTGCTCACACCACAAGTACCAGCACAAGTGCTTGTTCATATTTGTAACAGATGACTAATAGTAAATGTTTTTGTAGAAAAACACAAACACATTAATTTTACAAGTTTTTTATTTATTTATTATATACCTCATATATTTTAACAACCGAATCAGCTGTTTGGTCTTTTGTGGATAGGAATGAACCAACTGACATATAACCCATGTATGTCGGAGAAGGGACGGTGGACATACAAAATCCCGCATCCTCCTTTCAGGATTGAAAACTTTCAACGGGAAGTATCTTAAGTAAGTACCCTATGAATTTTGATGTCCATGAGAATGTCAATTTGAATGAGTATATGGTTTTAATTTTAACTCGATAGCTCCACTCGTTTTCGAGATAAAGGATCTTAATAGACAGACAGACAGACGGACAACCAAGTGATCCTGTCCGTTTTTTTCATTTTGAGGTACGGAATCTTAAAAAACTAGATTCTGCAAGTAGCTTCATCTGCGTTTCGGCCTACAGCTATATCACTGGTAGCAAAGGAAAATTCTACTTATAAAAGAATTCTTAAAATCGGTCCTGTACTTATATGTTTACTCATTACAAACAAAAATATAAACACACAAATATTTTCTCTTTATAATATTATTAGTATAGACAATATTTATATAGCCTACCCGAATCTTTAGGCTTCATCGACCACCTGTACCTATTTTTTATGATCAAATTCAAAATATACGTTGCTCTGGCAAATGATTCCTTGAAAATACTAAATTAAAACGTTATTTAAAAGTCAGTGAACAATATTATTCAGTTTTATACCCAAAAACATTTTAGCTTGCGTGGGGATCGAACCCAGAACCCTTCGATCAACAGTCGTGCTTATAAACCCAAGACCAACGAAACGATCTCATGTAATACACACTATACGGCCTTGTAATTATGTCTGTGTACTAGGATTACAGCCTGCAGTTGAAGTCAAAGCATTTATTTCAATTAAAACATTTTCAAGTACTTTCGGAACTGTCAAAATGTCTTTTAATCAGTCGGAAACTGAGTCGCCCGCTCCAAGGCGTACACTGTTGGGCGAAGAGGAACTTGTTCAAGAAAATAATTATTATGGCTTGTTATACTCATCAAAGAAAGGCTTTGAACATGTCTTGAAGATGACAATGTCTCTGTTTAAGTCAATCTTTGGTTGTTATCTTGTAAATGTGTTCAAGTTTAGATCATGACATTTAAGAAACAATTTGGGCCCGTGTAGTTGATTATGACCCATTTCTTTTTATAGTAAGGAGGCCTTAGTCGCAGCAGTGAGGACATTATAAGGGTGATTACGTTATATGCGATAAATTTAGAAAAATAGAGCTTTTTTATGCTTTATAGGTTCGCGCTTGACCGCCATCTCACCTGATGGAAAGCGACGATGCGGTCGACGATGGAACGCGCTTACCTAGAAGTAACCTATTCACTCTTGACTTAAAGTAACTATCAGAAAACACACATTCCGGCAAGGAATTCCACTCCTTAGCTGTACGCACAATAAAGAATGATACAGCTTCCTGCGTAGTACACAGACCATCGATGACCCGCTACCTAAAGAAAGAATAAAGCTTTGGGAAGAGCATCACCTACCACCATCCGACTTCTTGAAACCCCAAAAACATCTCCCGCCTGGACGCGATTTGCAGTAGCCTATATGAAAAGCACTAAATCAATTGCGAACCCACGTAGGCCGCTGCAAACACAACTTGGCAAAATGGGGTTTTATAGACCCGTCGGATACTCAATGTAAGTGCGGTGCTCCTGTTCAAAACATGAGCCACAACTTAGAATGCCCCAAGTGCGCATACACCTGCACTCTGGAGGATTTGATGATTGCTACCGATGCTGCTGTTAATGTAGCTACGTCATCATCATCATCTTCCTGCCCTTGTCCCGTGTTGTTTGGTGTCGGCGCAACACGTTTTTTTCTTCCACTCTGCCCTGTCACTTGTCATGCTATCACTAACTTCCTTTTCTTTCATATCACTCTTCACACAATCCATCCATCTTTTCTTTGGTCTCCCTCTCCCCCTCCATCCATCCACATGTAAACTTATAACTCTTTTAGTAACATGCGTCTCATCCCTCCTCTTCACATGACCATACCAAGACAAACGATTCCCTTGGGCCCAAACAGTTTGACGAGTTTTCCATCGAATCGAAAAGTAGAAGAAGAGAATTTAGAAAAAGTTAAAGAATATCATAAAAGGCGAAAGTTTGTGATTGTATGTGTTGTAGGTTCGTCACGCTCAAACGGCGGTACTTATTTGGATGAAACTTAGCACACCGGTGGACCATATCCTGGAATGGCTCATGAAATAGGTACTTTTATTCTGAGAGTATGTTCTCTTGGGATAATTTTGTACTATCATACGAGTGGGTGGCTGGTGATATACCACACATTCATTGTACGTACGGCTAAGGATTGGAATTCCCTGCTATGTGGTCTTCATAGCTACAACTGGGGGTCTAAAGTCAAGAGTGAATAGGTTACTTCTAGGTAAGTATGCTCCATCGTCGACCACATCATCACTTACTGTCATGTGAGATAGTGGTCAAGCACAAACCTATAAATAATAAATTTAATAAAATACAATCTTTAGCATTTACACATTGGCAATGTTTTGATTGCAACGCAAAATTGTGGTATGCGGTACCGGACACGTAATCATAAATGACAAAATAATATTTTTTTTTAATACAATTACTCGAAAACTACTCTTATCCCTACCGTTTTTAGTAATATACTGTTTAACGCAATAGTGTGGAAAACTGATCGAGATCACCCCCACCACAATTTATTATCAATTCTTACCTATCAATTGATTATGTTTGTTATCTAGTTTTAAGATTGCGTCATTTCGCGCGAATAAACTGTTTTTCTTTCTTCTTTCTTTCATTAAAATCGTATCAGACTTTGCGCTAAGCGTCGAGTCGACGAGTCGTCAGCCCATGACATACGTAAAAAAATTTTTTGGAGCACTCGGCTCCATAACAAACTCGCCTAAAGCTCAGGCGAATTCCAACTAGAATGAAGAGGCTCTTAATAAACTAGTGCGCTTGACCATCAATGATTGCATCTCCGCTTATCATCAGGTGGAATCGCAGTCAAGCACTGGTTTATGTCAATTAAAAAAAAAAAAACTCGATAGAAATGACAAACTTTCTTCACTTGTATCAAAATATACTATTTCAATCGTTGTATACGCTAACGCTAGTGGTGAGGAAAATTTTTCTATTATGTGTCGGTATTTTTCTATTGTGTGTTAGTGTCGGTTACCGCGTACCGCAGCGTTATGCGTTCTTATCAACAGAATGAAGCTCTACCGTCAAATAAAATACTGAGGCCAAGTACCTCAAATATTGTCCCCATGAGAGAAATGCGATATTTTGGTACATTCAGCTACCTCTGTACGTACAATTGAAGTTCATATACAACTCGGCGCTGTGACTCTTTATTTTATTAGGAGATTGGGTCCGTCGGTACACTCTCAATGTTTTTACTCACAAAGGAAGGACTCTCTTTGTACGCCCACGACAATAAGATTTTATCAATACATTCGGTGATCATACAATCTGTTTGGCATGAATATTTATGATATTTCGTTGGCTAAGAATTTTGAAACAATATAGATATTTTTTTTTTAAGGTAGGAAATCATTCAACAACCTCTCTCGCTCTAGGGTTGAGCGAGAACGTGTCAGACTTTTATTTGCTAAAACCCACCTGTATCTTTTAGTTGCCGTTTGCATTCCAGGACCACGGTATTTCTTTCCAATCCGAATGATCCGATGGGAATCCGATGGATGCGAGACGCACAGGACCGTTCTTTGTGGCAACATTTGAGGAAGGCCTATGTCCAGCAGTGGACGTCTATCGGCTGAAATGATGATGATGATGATGGTATTTCTTTCAAAAATCCCGCAGCCCTAGAATGCATCAGGCCCTACTAGGCTCCTACGGTTTTGCTGACATCTCCTTGAGGCGCGCGTGGAATACCACGCGTTGTCCAGACCAGACAGCCGGACACTTAGGATAGCGTAAAATATAATTTTATTTATGTATATTAGTAATATAGGGGTGAAATTGAGCCGAAATAAAAACACAGTATAAGCTGACCTCGTTTTCTATTGAAACATAGTACTATGCTAGGCCAGCTTAAAAAGTAAGAGTACCATGCCTATTTTTTAAGTATTTGTTTTTATTGTTTTGATGCACAATAAATGTAAATAAATAAGAAAGGCAAAGAAAATACCAAGGGGTAACCAGGCCGGGCCTTGGTACAGGCCATGGTCCGGATCGAGAAGGAGTAGCAGGCGGACGCCTCCTTCTGCGAAGCAATAATGCTAGCAAAGGAGGCGGTCGATCGCGTGAGGCAACGGTCCTCACGCCCCAACCGCCGCCTGGATTCCGATCTCGATTTCCGGCCACCGTAGGCGCAGGCTTGCGGACGACGAGCAATGGGTGGCTCGCCGTCCGACCGTCCGGTAATCGTCCGGACCGAGCCCAAGTCGTCGTTGGCGCGTGCACGTTTCACGCGCACCTCAAGGAGATATCAGTAACTATACGGCCCCAGCAGGGCCGAAACCTGCTGGGGCCAAGGGTCAGATTCTGAAAGGAAGACTCGGCCCTGGTACGAAAGGCATCGAAGGAACAGGAGTGGGTTTTTAGTCATTAAAAGTCCGACACTATCTCCCGCTCCACCCAAGTGCGGGGGATGTCAAAGATGAATTTCCGACCGAAAAAAAAACCAACAATTGAAAAAAATATATAACTCTTTGTATTACACATTGGCAATTACTTGAAATATTGCTGTGTCGCGTACTGTACTGCAAATCGTAGGGGTCCAGTTACTGGGTAATATTATACCAAGTAACTGGGTTATGGTGGTCACATAGGTAGTCACACCACGTGAAATGACTTGAATACTGATATTCAAATGCTTGCTCCATTCCGAATGAATTTTGACTTAATTGCGTTGGAGGCATGATAAATGGCGGCTACAGTAAATAGTTTTATATTGTAATCACTTTTTGCTTCTAATACCACCCTTATGCCTACGGAATAAAAGTCAAAACTGATTGGTAACCAGGCCGGGTTCATTTAAATGTCACATCTTATTTCGAACGGAGTATATAAAGGTGAAAAAAAATAAATAAAAACAAAACAAAAACAACGACACGTGAATAATAGAGTTCGAAAATGGAACGTAATGAAATCAATCGGCGTTCTGTACATTGTCGAATCATTCACTTACATCATTTGGCCAATCAGATTCGAGTGTGAGATGACGTCACAAAGAAGGCAGATAAAATGCTCCTAGTGTCAGTTTTTTTTTTTTGTTCAAGCTGGATAAAATGCTGCTTAGATGTATGGTGAGTGTCCACCCTTAATTTGTTGACACATCTACAGTCCGGACTAAGCGTTTAGCCTCGTCGTTTATACCGCGTACATCGGATTGGATGAAACTATTTACCTGCGGTCTTCCCGTTTGATTATAATTTAGGTGTTATAATAAAGCTAGAGTGAACAGGCTCTTAACAAACTAGTGCGCCTCACCATCAACGGTTGCATCACTGCTTACCATCAGGTGGGATCGCAGTCAAGCACTAGTTTATACCAATTTTAAAAACAAAATTGTTGAAAGTTATTTTAAACCGGCATGTCCTAAACCCAAAAAATCGGAAAGATTACGGCTCATTCCCTCTCCTAGAGAGGAGGCCTGAGTCCCAACAGTGGGAACATTGCAATTTTTATAAGAATGTATCTTCTTTCGAATTTATGTGTGTACATAAATTATAAAATAAATAAAAAAAAAACATGATAAGGCCGACTATGCTATACTATGCTATACATTTCGAAGCGTAGATGCAAAGAACTTGCAAGAAACGCAATGGACACTCTTATAAATCAATAAACAGTTAGAATATTTTAAAGCGAAAGAATTTATTATTCTTTCTTTCATGATATTTTTTTTATGAAAACATTCTCACAAATTTAAATGTACTACGTGCTAGGTCCTTAGTCATCTCTTCTACCAACTAATATTGTAATCAAACTGACAAACTTTAACATCATTTTCTATCCAAAAACAAAATCCAATTATTGCCAAAACCCAATCTTCCATCATTATCACTTTAAACATAAACCTTCCTCCTCTACCCAACACACCTACCTACCCACATACAGGACACCGCGCTGTCTAAATCTGCGTAAGCCGGCAAGCGGGACTTTACACGTCATATACTTTGCATTCGTTTTTGTTTTTGAAAGGAAAAACTTGGAGATGGAGGGCCTGTTACACCGCAGCGATTTGTATGCTACTTTTTTATAATTTAATCTATAGCTTGACTGCGAACCTACCTGACGGTAAGCAGTGATGCAATCGTTGATGGTGAAGCGCATTAGTTTATTAAGAGCATATTCACTCTAGCCTTGAAAATCATCATCATCTTGTGACCCACGGATGGCCAAGGGCAGGAAGCCCTTGGCCATCCGTGGGTCACAAGTTGTTCCTGTGACTTGTCGCCATTTCATGCATCCTGCGTCATCCTGCGTTGAGTGACCCGAGGTACCGAAAGTCAGAGCAGATCGGTATGGGCGTTCCAGCGAGAGCTAAAGGCACTGGATAGGTATTTCGTCACTCTAGCCTTGAAGATACGTAAATTATAATTGGACGGGAAGACCGCAGCAGGCAAATTTTTCCAGTCTTTCAATGTACGCGGTATAAACGACGAGGCGAAACGCTTAGTTCGGCCCGTAGATGTTTCAATAACGTAAGGGTGGATAGGATACTCGCTGTACATCAGGTTGTCCGATGGTAGAAAGGTGATGGTGGAGTCAAGTCATGCAATTCCCGCACACACTCTCCAAAATGCATCCTGTAAAATACCGAAAGGCTGGCTACCTTACGCCTGCTACTACTACTATTTTTTGTACACGCTACGGAACTGTAACGGAAAAATCTACAATTGTAATCTAGGTGACATATCATAGGTTTACTCCAGCCTAGAACGCGTGAACACTTTGTGTCACATTAAAAAAAAACCGGAGAAACAGAAAAAAAAAATGCAAAGAAAAATATATTTTTTTCAGATATAAACAGGATATAAACTCATTTCTGTACACTATGAGATCACGGTGTGACACACAGCCTACCCTCCGACCTCCCACTTAAAATAATACCTTCATTTGCGACATTGCATACGTAAGCTTACGTCGACGAGAGTGCGACAATGTACTCGCACGGTGTTGTGCAACAATATACTCGCACGGTTTTGTGCGACAATGTACTCGCACGGTGTTGTGCGACAATATACTAGCACGGTGTTGTGCGACAATATACTCGCACGGTGTTGTGCGACAATATACTCGCACGGTGTTGTGCGACAATACCCGTGCGATGCGGGCGATATTAGACCAGGGGTTTGTAATATTCCTAGCTTCTCCCAGCAGCTTTGCCTGCGTAAAAATAAACATAGTAAAATATCCAAAAGAAACATCCTCTCTTTTAAAAGAGGTTATGTTCGGATGAATTACGCCGTTTAAGCGTGAAGAAATATCAAACATACACATACATTTACACATTCATAATATTAATGTGATGACAGAGTGTGTATTAACTAGATTGAGCACAAAGAATGTAGAAGATCGAGATCGACCATAAGTTTACGTTGTTGAGCAGAGCGTAAAACAATATACTCGCACGGTGTTGTGCGACAATACCCGTGCGATGCGGGCGATATTAGACCAGGGGTTTGTAATAGTCCTAGCTTCTACCAGCAGCTTTGCCTGCGTAAAAGTAAATATAGTAAAATATACAAAGGAAACATTCTTTCTCTTTTATACGCGGTATATGGTATATACGTGGTGTCAAATTTCGTTCGGATGAATTTCGCCAGTTAAGCGTGAAGAAGTATCAAACATACACATACACTTTCACCTTCATAATATTAGTGTGATGACAGAGTGTGAACAAAGTGTGTATTACCTAGATTGAGCACAGAGAATGTAGAAGATCGAGATCGACCATAAGTTTTCGTCATTGAGCACAGCGTAAAACAATATACTCGCACGGTGTTGTGCGACAATACCCGTGCGATGCGGGCGATATTAGACCAGGGGTTTGAAATATTGGTTTGGAAATTGTCCCAAAGGAATATACTCCCTAGATAAAAAGTATCTTATAAAATCTAAAGTATCATGCAAGACAACAAAGTCTATACGAGGTATTGAAATTCATTAAATTTTTTTTTTTTGGTTTTCAGCGTGAATAATTAACAAACATACACTACGTTTGCCTCATAGTCCCCACGCTCAATAGTAGCGGCTATGGTACAGCCAAAGCTAATCCTGGGTTTGTCTATTAAGATGTACCCTTGTGCAGCCCGGAGTTTTGAAGCTGGTGGTGTGACGCCCCCGTGTTTCCGAAAACACGAAAGTCGTTGGTCTTGCTCCGAATCTCTTACCGGTAGTGACGTCTGGTGCCGGAACAGAGAGTGCACCTGTGTTTGCGCACACGCTTGTGTACTATAATATCTCATGTGTAGGTACTTGTCACCGCCATTGGACATCCTGGTGGATATGGACGCGAGAGTCTACAATCGGATTCGTGATATACGCCAAAGTGCCGAGCCGCAAGCGAGATCGTGAAAGAGCCAATCTCACTCGAAGAAGAAGGCGTCGGGGAGGCAACCACCCCGATGCCTAACACGCTGAAACCCTGCTTGCACCATCCATCAATACAAGTGGGACTTTGGAACCACGGGCGCTCAGAGTGGGGACTCTGCTTACCCATCGAGTGATTCCAGGGAAGTCGGTGGCACAGTGATCACGTGCTGCCGTGCACAGTGAGGCTCAGGGGAGACCGTTATATAGTCTCTTCAAGGATGTGCCGTAACAGGCGTTGCACAGTGGGGGTTCCGGAGTAGTCTTTTAAGAGGTAACGGGACCCCCTTCTACGTGTTGATGGTGATCACCGATGTGTTTTTAGTGAGGTAAAAATCTCACACTCCCCAAACTTATCCCCAAAGTCCGGGCACATTTTGAAGGTTTCCACACAAAAAAAAAGTAACTTGTAAAAGCTAACTAAAAAAAGGTACTTGTCTAAGGTCAGGTCGAAAGGTCAGGAGGTTTTTTTTTACTTTAGATAGGACAATCAACAGAGAGAGTAAGATATTTCTCTTATTATCCTGTAAGCCAATATACTTAAATAATCGAAGCTCGGCAGTAGCTCAATACAGGCTCAAAGTAAATACCAGTTTTCAGTAAAAACCTCGGGAAATATGATTGCAGATACTTTTTACAGTATTGTTGTTATGCCCAGTAATTGACTCACAGAAATCTGTTGGCATTTATGCCACATAAAATGACTTCCAGACGTGACTTAATCTTTAATGGAAAATTGGATATTTTAATGTTGTTTATAAATTAAATACAATTTCTTAATCGATTTGAAATAATCTTTGATACTGTGCCTGCTAGTAGGTGTTGCTAGAGCCAAGTCTCCTGTCCCTCACACTCTGAGCTCAACACTGTTGGACATGCACCCTGACTGTGATGTGTTCGCGGACGAAACGAAGACGATCATGTTAGTAAGTTTGGAGTTTTGTGATATGAATGTGTGAATTTTGTGTATATTAATATATTCTTTAACTAATGTAATTGGCAGATAGCAGTTCTTGTTAAAGTAAAAGAAACAAACACACATTCTTTTTTTTTTCTTCTATATATTGCCTCACACTTAGATTTTCTCCAATTTTTGTCGTGGATTCGTTTACTTAATTTTACCGACATAGCCCAAAAAACGATACTGGCTTAATGGTTTATGTCCAACAATGGACGTCTATTCCCTGAAATAATGATGATGATGATGACTGTATATGCCTATGTGCTACCATGACCCAGTTACTAATAAGAATTTCAAGTTTCTACCTATCACGACTGTCAAAGACCTACAAAATTACGTCAACCGGGACCTGTGTAACGAGCTTTTTGCGGCACGGAGGGATCTCGATGGAAAGGTACTATAATGATCATAAGGAGGTTCCTTTACACATCAATCAAAAATACAAGGCACCGATCAAAAGGCTTTCTCGAATTAAACGACAATTCCCTCACAGCCAACATACATAAAATAAAGCGACTAATATCCACCTTGACAATCCCTTCAATACAATATTCCCACCTGGCGCTACCCGCGAATTTCCCATACGTTTGAAACAAAAGAACACATTACTTGTGCACACATTCAAAACGTCATTTGTTATGTGCACACACATGGAAAGGGAAGCTAAAATGGCGCTTTACTGTTTTGTTTAAGAAACGATACAAAATATTAAAACCGAGTTAAGTTTTATAGAGTACGTTGTAATGGTACGTTAAGACCTCATAAACACTAGTTACATAAAATGTTGAGCATCGGTGCCGAGTTGCTAGTCTATTGGTTTTTTAACATTTCGGGGAGCGTGCATTGGAATTGCAGTTAAATTTAACTAAGCCCATCTCATCGTCGAATTTCTAGACGTATGGCGTTATACCACCGGTACATGCTGAACAACCCACCCATACGTACAAAACGTTTTAGGAACATGTTCATTGTGCGTACCTCTAAGGAGTGGAATTCCCTGCCGGAGTCTGTGTTTCCCGATAGCCATTATACAACCTAGGGGTCTTTAAGTCGAGAGTGAATAGGTTACTTCTCGGCAAGCATGCTCCATCGTCGGCATCAGGTGAAACAGTGGTCAAGCGTGAACCTATCAATAATAATAAAAACCTGCTGCTTTCAAAACTACTTTGCTCTCCTACAACAGCCCCCTGGTC
The DNA here is from genome assembly GCA_949316375.1 of Mythimna vitellina. Lineage (NCBI taxonomy): Eukaryota > Metazoa > Arthropoda > Insecta > Lepidoptera > Noctuidae > Mythimna > Mythimna vitellina. Next base: position 16,343,021 of record OX438710.1, on the reverse strand, counting down.
AATTTACGACCGTTTCGTTTTGATTCTCTTGCGTCGAACGCCTCGAGTAGGCCACGATTCCTTTATTCTGACGTCATTTCAACGCGAGGCGTGGCCTATTCGAGGCGTTCGACGCAAGAGAATCGAAACGAAACGGTCGTAACTTGGCTAGGGGTGCTGCAGCATCTTACCGCCCCAAAATTCTTCCTTTTAATACACCAACTTAATATCATTACACTCGTATTTGACAAAGACGGCTAAAAGCCTCTCCTATGATATGTAAAGCGTGAGTTTTCATCCCCTGTGTTATTGTTTCATACTTTTGTTTCATCTGCGGGGGCGAGTTGGGGCGAGTGGGGTGAGTTGGGGCGAACATTTTGTCGTCGATAATTTTCATGTTACAATTTGCTAGAATATAGGTAGATGTTTTGGAAGCTGGTGTGGTAATTTGGTTGTTGTTGTACATAGAATAAAGTCCCTTTTTTAAAAAAAAAGGTATAAACCAGTGCTTGACTGCGATCCTAATCCCTTACTTAGTCCCTCTCTTTCGGTCTGACAACTTGTCAAGAACACGTTAGGGTGACGTCATAATACAAACGCATTTTTATAAGTGACCACACGTGAGGGAACGGACATCCTTACGCCCCAGACGCCGCGACTCCGACCCCGACTATCAGCTACAGTAGGTGCGGGCTCGCGGACGACGAGCAATTGCAACTCGCCGTCCGGCCGTCCGGTAATCTTCTAGGCTCACAAGTTCTATTGAAGACTACATCCACCTTTTTCCAAAAGATGAAAAAAAAAACTGGATTAGTGCGAGTTTGACTTGCAGACGAAAGATTCCGTACTATAATATTAAAGCAAAAATCGCCGACAACATAATTTTTTTTTTATATGGAAACACTCTTTTATATATTAACTTTATTTTTATTTATTATAGTGGCAATAGTAAAACAAACCCCTCGAGCGCCGATTAGACATACGTCTGTACAACTTGAGTGACTTAAAAAACGCTTAATAGTCGTTTTGTACACACGGGTGTACGAAATTTATTCGTCCAAAAATTTTGGTCTCTATATTGTCGTTTTTTCAAGAAAAATCTAGAAAATGTTTTTTTTTGGTGATTTTACATAAAAACGCGCAATTACGTACCTAGTACTAATATCCTATACGCGTGAGGGGTTAAATATAAATATACTCTCCGTAAGAGGTACCTACTTACGGTTTATTGTGTGTCTTTCAGCAGGCTGTATCTACACAAGACAAGATAGACGGACCGACGAATGGACAGCGAAACCTTAGTATTAGGATCCCCCTTCGGATACATAACCCAAACTTACCTTGAAACTAATTACTGTCTATTAATTTATAATAGGTATATGTACAGATTTTATTATTATTTTGGATAGGCTCGCATTTGACCACTAGGACTCAAGAAATTGGGAAGATTCTTATTAAAACACCCGAAACTACAGCGACAATTAAACCCAATTCTACGGAAAAATATTTCATAAAGACTAATAGTTCAAAAGCATACAACACTTAAAGGACCAAAAATGCCAGCAGTGTCCGCGTCGCAGCAAAAAATGTTCTGTCCACAATGACGAATAACGTGCTATTTAATTTAATCATTCACTCACACGGTCGCCGTTCACTCATTCGGTCTGACAGCCCTCGCGCGTCTAATTTAATTCAATTTTTTTTTTGTCACTTTTAAATCATTCATTGGGAATATTTTTTTTATTGTTGCAACATTAAAATTTACTTTTGGAATGGGTGTTTCCTTTTGAGGGGGTCTTTGCATGACTAAACATAACATCACGCCTGTTTTTAGAAAGGATAGACAGGGGTGTAGGATATAATTTCATCAGTTATTTTAGTAAATATTACATTAGTGGAACGGTGAAGGAAAACATCGTGAGGAAACCGGCATGTTCTAGAACCAAAAATTCGAAGACATGTGACATTCACCAATCCGCACTGGGCCCTCGTGGTGGATTACGGCCTATTCCCTCTCTTAGAGAGGAGGCCTGAGTCCCAACACTGGGAACATTATAAGGCCGACTACGCTACGCTACATTAGTGAGAAAAATAAGTTTTTTAAATACTATTAGTCTGCACAGGACCCTTGAGGTGGATCATAACTTACTAGCTGCTGTTAACAGCTTCACTCGCGTGAAAGTAGAAAATTTGCTCCAGGGAACATATTCTTGGGATAAAAAGTCCCATGTGCTATTCCAGGATATGGTCTACTTGTGTGCCAAATTTCATCCAAAACAATTGTGCCGTTCGATCGTGAAGAAGCAACAAACACACCAACTTTTACCTCTATAATATTAGCGTGATTTCTTCTTACAAAGAGGAACCTGGGTCTCAGAAGTAAATAAACATGTCAAAGGCAATCAATAAGGTGATCGTTCCATCATTAGACCACTAGACTGACGGCGATGCGCCACCACGGTATATGGTCGTCACAAATCACTTTAGGAACACATTAATTGTGTGTACAGCGAGTGTGAGTGGAATTCCCTGCTAGAGTCAGTGTTTCCTGATAGCTACAACCTAAGGGTATAGTCTAGACTGAATAGTTTATTTTCTAAGCAAGCGTGTTATATTGTAGACCACAACGTCACTTACTATAGAGTGAGTTAATAGTCAAGCGTAGAAACAAAAACAATTACAATAAATTGACATAAATCCACACTCACATATGTTGCTAATAATTTGTCCGATCCAAGATTTATTCTCCAAAATCCAACATAATATTTTATAAAAATACCATTACATCGGCAAAAAACTTGTTTCATATTTCAATTCCCACAGACAATGAATTCAAATTATACCACACTACCATTTTCCTATGACAGCTGCCATTAATATGACACCCCGTGCCCGGGGGTATTTCAACCCCTTCATTTAATATGCACCCCTAATAACTGGACACCACAATTGATATTGACAGATTTACTAAACGATATTCATGATTTTTGTAACTGTAAATCTGTTGTTTTCTTCTGCAGATCCTGTCCGATTATAATATATTATTTAGATGTCTTTAAGGCTAGAGTGAATAGGCTCTTAATAAACTAGGGCGCTTCACCATCGACGTCGACAACTTTGTGTATTTTCATTAAATACATCGTGAGGAAACCGGTATGTCCTAGAACCAAAACTTCGAAGTCATGTGTGTGATATACTTTTGCTTTGATAAAACAATTACAATATCGACAATCAGTATCATTTGAAGTTATCAAATATTTATAGTTCATAGAAGTAATAAATTCAATGAGATGTTGCTTTCTTCGGTAACTAAAATAGAATGCATTAAAACATTCGGTAATTGTCAGTATTGCCGTACTTCAGTCGTATTCCATTTTAGTTGTCAGTGCAAAAAAAAAAATGTTGCATAATACAGAAAATAATCATAGTGAATGTTGCTTGGCATTTTTGCTGAACTGGACATATCTGGCGCAGCCATGAGACACATTTGTGTCAGTGATTTTTTCTTTTTTTATCTTAAGTTGTCTAAAATTTTGTTTTTACTGTCTATGTATCCATGCGTGCCAAATAAAATATTTTTCTTTCTTTTTGTAACTAATTATAAAAATCACGAATATGTGACATTTACCAATCCACAATGGGCTCGTTTGGTGGATTACCGGTCATTCCATCTCCTAGACTCCTGTCTGCTGTGAATTAGGCCTCCTGGCCTGAGTCACAGATGTGAGAACATTATAAGGCAAATTATGCTAAGCTATGAAATTGACAAAACACCGCAAAGGAAATCTCGCTAACAAGATCCTTGTGGTAACGTCGGTTACATAACAGCTAATTCGAATTTTCCAAACCTTTACAGAGTCACCCATCTGTTATATAGCTTGCGTGTTCTTATTTTTAATTGCATGTTCCTATTTGAGCCGAATTAAAAGTAATTTACAACAGCCGCCGCGCCTCTACCACAACTTTTCACATTTGGCAAACATTTTTGAACAATTAACCTTTTAAAATAGTACTGTTTCGCCTCCAAAATAGGTTAGTAGCGAGTTGCCAAGATAACATCTACTTACCACCCAAGCAAATATAAACTCTACACACTTGTTTTAAAGGTTCAAGTGGGTGTAAAGTTATAGTTGTTTTAGTAAATACCGTTTCCTTGCCTGGAGCAATTTGTCGGTTAATTTCTTATTATTTCAACTTTGGAACTGCTTAATTCTCTTGTCAGTTATGTTAGCACAATTTTTCGGGTGTGTACGTTTTGGGTCGAAACAGGACTAATAAGAGACGGATTCGGGGCGAACAGGGGATAAATTAGGTTGATATGATGTGTGTGGGAATTAAGGAAAATGCGGGAAGATTTTAGCACGCAAAAGGTTAAGGAAATTAGGTTAACGTTCATATACGCAGGACACATAATGTTGAGACGGACACACAATGACTTACTATTTAGTTTATTGGTGAGAACAATGTCTGGACTAAGCAACAAAATATATGTAAGAATTTTTGTGATATTTTTTTTATTTTTTAGAAGTCGAACGCTAATATTTGTGTAGGTCTAAAAAGGGTAAAGAGACGCGTCCTGGAACGCCAAGGGCAAAGAAGTAAAAGATAGACACACCCTCTCGACCACGACGACGATATGGCGACCACGTACCGGAAGACGCAGCGTTGGAAGGCCTCCCACAAGGTGGACCGATGACCTGGTGTGGGTCGCGGGAATCCGATGGATACGAGACGCACAGGACCGGTCATTGTGGCGACAGTTGGGGCAGGCCTATGTCCAACAGTGGACGACGAATGATGATGATGATGATGATGACACCTTCTCGCTCCGCCCTAGAGTGAGAGGGTGTTCACACAACTATACACCAATCAATATCAGCTATAAACCCAACAGCTATTAAGAGTATTACTAAATCAATACTACAGTTTACAGAGCTAATCAGTTTGACATGACTAAACATCACCGATGCATTTACGAAATATTAATAACAACAACAAAGCGGCCACAAAACGGATTCCTATCAAAGTTTGATGTATGCTGCGGACCTATCAGTAATGATGCGTAAGGCTGGGGACAGACTAGTGCGCGTAATTTTAAAGTCATCTTTTACTGGATGCATTTTGGAGAGTGTACGCGGAAATTGCACGAGTTGATTTCGCCATCTCCTTTCTACCATCAGACAATCCGACGTACGGCGAGTATCTACCCTGACGTTGTTGAAACCTCTACGGTCCGGACTAAGCGTTACACCTCGTCATTTATACCGAGTGCATCAAAGAACTGGAACAATTGATTTTTTTTTGTTCAATGGGTATGAAAGGATCTAGAGTGGTGACCATGTACCGGATGACGCAGCATTGAGCTTTCCACAAGGTGGACCGATGACTTGCAGAGGGTTGTGGGAATCCGATGGATGCGAGACGCACAGGACGATTTGGCAACGCTTGGCAGCGGCCTGGTACACACCATGGTCCGGAGCGAGGAGGAGTGACAGGCAGTGGCCTCCTCCTACGAAGCAGTAATGTTAGCAAAGGAAGTGGCTGCACGTTCGAGGGAATGGCCTTCTCGCCCCGGCCGCCGGGATCCCGAGCCCGATTTCCAGCTACCAGAGGCGCAGCCTTGCGGACGGTGTGCAATGGGTAGGACCAAGCCCAAGTCGTCGACGGCGCGTAGTGTTCCACGCTCGTCTCAAGGAGATGTCAGCAAATCGTAGGGGCCCAGCAGGGTCGAAGCCTACTGGGGCCTTTGAAACCCTGGGGCTCTGGAACGCAAGGCAAAGAAGGAACAAATAAGTAGGTTTTAGTTAGTAAAAGTCTGACACGCCCTCCCCGCTCCGACCAAGGGCTTGAGAAGTAATTAAATGATTTCCCATCAAAAAAAAACCCTAGTATATCATGACTCTTGCTTAAAATGACCTATAACAACAGTTTTGCGGTTGACGCCGATTTCCATTTAATTTATTGCTGTTATGCCGTAATTTTAAAACAATTAATACATGAATATGTTATGAGATACCTTTTTATTGTGTAGTACAGAATTTTAATTACGACAGGTATTTTTTTATTATTGATAGGCTCGCGTAAAACTATTATCTCACCTGCTGGTCGATAAGGGAGCACGCTTGTCTAGAAATAACTTATTCACTCTTGATTTAATGAGCTTTAGCCTATAGCTGACCGTTTTTAATATTGTTTTTTAGATGGGAAATTATAAAATGGCTTTTTTCGGCCTAGGGTGGAGCGGGTCACGTCTGATACACCCTATCAGACTTTTACTGACTAAAATCAAACCTGTACCCTTTAGTTGCCTTTTACTTTTTTAACGCAAATGTACCAGGCACTCATTGTAATTATTATTGTAGCAGAAGTGTTACTAAATAAATTTAAAATAAAATTTTAAAACCATAAAAAAATATTAATACATAAGTTCTTACAAATAGATTTTTTTATATTAAAATATTTAATATAAATTTAATAATTTATTTTTCTTATTTTCACAATCATAATCTTCCTGCCCTTGTCTCATTTTGTTTGGGGTCGGCGCAATACTTTTTTTCTTACATTCTGCCCTATCACTGGTCAAGCTACCAAAAATTTATTTTCTTTCATATCACTCTTCACACAATCCATCCATCTTTTTTTGGCCTCCCTCTCCCTCTCCATCCATCCACATTCTTATTTTCATAATACCTATATTAAAATCTAATTAAGTACCTACTATGGTGTTAGTGTTCTTAGTAACCTAGCTCTGAAAACTTCCCTGGTATATTCCGGGCTTCATAAGAATACTGTCGATAATGCGACAATTTTCAGAGGTAGGCTGTCAGCCTTTATAAAACCCAATCACATAAAAAACACGAAGACTGCAGACACTTCTATTTCAATGGCTTATTAAGAAAACACTCCTCCAAATTATGACTCAATTCCAGAGCGCAATACTATAATCTGGTCTTCTAATCCGAGTAAAACTTAATGTACCCTCAATAGTATTAAATAATGTCGAAATATCAGTTATCATAACAGTTACTTTATCATTTATTGGACAAAGATCTCGTGGCCCTAAAACCTTGGGAATCTCTTAATAAAGTTAATCCAATTATCCCCTAAAACCTTCTGCTTTACAGGCTTAATAGAAAATGGCCGAAAAAGGTATCCCCGCCTGAATTTCAGCCAATTCTTATATTTAACGAAGAGAAAAAACTCGATGTACCCTCTAATATAAATTATCTGGTGTCAACTGCGTTCTATTTTAGCCTAATACTCTCAAACACACTCGAAAATCTACCTTATTTTCTTAAAACCAAAGTTTCATTCCCTTTGAAATGATCTGAAAATATCACCGCCATTCAAAATTGAGATTTACAACTGAAGACATAGATTTGAAATTAGGGTACTTCAAACAAGTTTACCTCCTCAAACGATTCGTGAATCTATTGTTAAGAGATTAAGGTCAGTATTTGATTGGCAGATTTTTGTTATGAGTCATTTATCAGGTCGGATAAGTGATGTCAGAGGTTGATATGGCCTCGTACGTAGTGGTGTTTTTGCATGAGGCGAGCTGAGCGTAATGTATGTGGGACATAGATTATGTGTGATTAAAATATCATTATTATTTGTGATTCCTACCTACCACCACCAACCCACCCCACCCCCACTCCTACCCCCCTACCCACCCCCCTACTTCCTACTTTATATATGTTTACACACGTTATAAACACATTGTAAACACTTAAAAAAAAATCACTAGCCAATACTGTTTCGCTGCGGGGCAAAGGCCTCCATCATGAAAGGGCATTATAAACATATAAAATAGAAGCCCACTGCTATCGGGTTTAAGCTACTGGTGGTCAGGACTAGTAACTATTTACTTAAGAGGGCCCAACCCGAGATACATTTTCATAAATCGCTCTCACGTGATTATGGCGTTGTTACACATCTTTCTCTAGATATTGCGTGCGTACAGCTAAGGAGTGGAATTTTCTGCGGGACTGTTTCCTGATTGCTACAACCTTATTTAAGTCAAGAGGTTAATTCTAGGTAAGCGTGTGTTAGTAGTATGGAGGTAACTATATGTATATATATTTGTATCTTCCTACATACACGGTTATTTACTGTGTATCAAAATTCCTACGACTGAAATGTGTAAGGAAAGGGTTTATGAAGAATAGCACAGAAAGAAAAGTCTAAATATTTATTTCAAATAAGCTTGTCAATTGTTCGAATGACTAGTTGCTTGTTCCAAAACTAGGACCTCATGGGGAAGAACAAGCAAGAAACCTCATGGTAACTTCAATTATGGTATTTTATAGACGCATTTTACAGTATCAGTAATATAATTACATAGACCATACACAGAATCAATATAAATATTAGCAATAATATTAAGATAACATATTAAATAACTTACGTGAGCTTTGGTGGTCACTGACAGATTACTGCTGGATATCAATCGAATTCGAATTCTCTCCACCGTTTTGAGAGCAGTGATGATCTACAACTTGTAAGTCGGGGCCGTTACCACTCGGTCACCACTGCAGACACACATTTGTTCACACAACAATATTATACTTGTACATTAGATGTAAGCTTCATAAATGTTACCAATGTATAAAATACAGTTAAACGTATTGAGATACGTGAGATTGTGGTTAAGCAAAGCTTATCAACAATAAAAGAAAATCCATTAAAACCATGATCTAGAATACCACAAGACTATTTTTTCATCATCATCGTTTCATCCGAAAGACGTCTACTGTTGGACATAGGCCTCCCCAAGTGTCGCCACAATGAACGGTCCTGTGCCTCTTGCATCCATCGGATTCCCGCAACCCTTACCAGATCGTCGGTCCACCTTGTAGAAAGCCTTCCAACGCTACGTCTTCTGGTACGTGGTCGCCATTCCAGAACCTTTCGGCCCCAACGTTCTGCAAGCAATGTGTCCTGCCCATTGCCACATAAGTTTGGCTACTTTTTATCCTGGGAATATGTTCCATTGGGTCAATTTTCTACTTTTACGCGAGTGAAGCCGTTAGCAGAAACTTGTATTAAATATTCGTATTCAAGCGTGTCAATGCACACAATCATAAAATAGGTCTTATACCTATTTTTAGGGTTCTTTACCTATTTGTCTGTCTGTCCGTCTGTCACCAGTCTGTATCCCATCAACCGTGATAGTTAGACAGTTGAAATTTTCACAGATGATGTATTTCTGTTGCCGCTATAACAACAAAATACTAAAAAACAGAATAAAATAAATATCGAGGGCTCCCATACTACAAATGTGATTTTTTTTTCCGTATTTTGCTACGGGCGGTGGTACCCTTCATGCACGAGTCCAACTCGCTATTGGCTGGTTTTTAAATTACTTTTCCAAGTAAATGTAATTCCATTTTTCACCCCGATTTCCAAGAACGGAACTGTGTATTTCAAAGTATTTCCAGAAGGTCATTGTAGGCTGCCAATCAAGTTTCCTTCACCACCATTTAATTATGTTTTTTCTTCACAAAACCATAACATTTTCCCCAAACAAACCAAATTATTGCCACAAAAAAATGAAAACTATTATCTTTCAAAAGTCAATTTTCAATCTTAATTCTACGTGATAAGGTATCAATTTCTATGACAAGTGCGAATCGAATAGGCATAAAAGAGGTTTTAATTGAATATTAGCGTGTCAAGAACCATTAGTAACTGTTAATTGGCCCTCCCTGATAATGATTTACTGAGTATAAGTTATGAAAAGGGAATTTCAACTATGTCAACTCAAACATAGAGTTGATTTTGGTTAGTCAACCTTAATCCGTGTATGCGCCATTCTGTTCCACTGCTTAAGAATTAAATCCGAAATTCGAATGTCAATTCTTCATCTAGTTTTTATTATTCGTTTGTGTACACACGAATTTTAACCTTAACGTGAAGAGAATAAAGTTGAAATTAATTTGTATATTTAATTGTTTCAGGTAATCTTTTGTTTTGAAGTGAAGTGAAAAACGTTGAACAGCCGATCAACTTTTCATATAAACGAGGTGAGTTTTGAAGTGGAATTTCGTAAAGGAATTGAAAAACTTGACTGAGAAAAGCACAATTAATATTGCGGGCACTTTTCTTTTTGAAATATAAAAATTAAAACAATTTTTCTGACTATTCTGTTTCCTCTATTTTAGGTTGACAAACTAACTTAAAAATATGATAAAAGAAATCGTAGTTCGGAGTTTTTAGCGGAATTTTTGTTGTTTTGCAAACCTTGCAAAATTCATGGCCATCCGAAAGACAAAAAAAAACTAAATTCATTAAAAAAAAAACTACTTACTGTCTTACAATACTTACTTAACCTTTCGACATAGGAGGTAATACCGCCCCTATATAAAATGAAAAATTGTAGATTTAAATGTCAGACTTAAGTATAGCTACTCGGACTCCTGATGTCCTGGTAAGTGGGACATTATGGTCGTACTATAAGTACCGGAAGACATTCATGTTTTATTTGATAATGTCTGACAATTCTGTGTTTCAAGAAAAAGTATATTCTTTCTTTGAAGGATAAAGGCCTTACCACGAGCTGTACGCGATCCATTTGACGACCTCAACTGAAATATTAGAGGAATGGAGTTATACAGAGTGTAAAAGACAGGTGTCTGCAAACTTTAAGGGCTTGATCAGTTGACGAAACCAAACCACCTTGTACAAGTTTTTTTTTCCCGAAAACGGAAAAAAACGTTTTCTCCATACAAACTGTCCAATCAAGTTCATGATTTTGTATGGAGAGGTCGATTTCTTTTCGTTGCCGAAAAAAAAATCTTGTGGAAGGTTATTCAGCTGCGTCTGCTGAGCAAGCCGTTAAAGTTTGCGGAGGCCTGTCCCCTATACCCTGTACAGGGTGTACAGCTATACAAGCGGGAAAGAAAAATGGAGCTCCATCTTTCTTTCTCGCTCGCACGCCTCATACTTTAGTACGTCATGGTAAGGCCGCAGAGCTCTTATTTATTGACAAAATTGTTCGCAAGAGTCACTGACTATCATGAGATACAGCCTGGTGATAGACAGACGGACAGCGGAGTGACAGCAATAGCCGTTTTTACCCTTTGGGCACGAAACTCAAAAAACACATACTTAGAGCTACTAAAAGAAACCAGATATTTTAAAAAGTATGACCGTTGACTTACAATATATTTACTACAATTGACTTTTTTCCAATACTTAGGTATGTTTACAATTTCTTTTCTATAGCCAAATGATACAACACAATTTAGGCAACATCTTTACAAATCCAGACCAAATTCCACGAACGAATCTTTGCCCAAAACTGGGCAAACTAAACTAATTTATCACGAACATTGTACTTACGAGGAAAAACCTTCATTTTGTGAAGTTCTCGGTGATTTTTCTATGATTTATGCGTCCCCGCAGAGCACCTTTGTTATTACTTGGGCAATGAATGGGAGATGGAGGAGTCTTCCGAACTTCGACACAAGTTTGGTTTCAACTTTATTTTGTATTGTATCGTATTGGGAAAGTAATGATTTACTAGCTTTGAGCTTTTCCCTTGACGGGGTGCGCAGACGTTTGCCTTCAGATCTTTGAATGTGTGTGTCAAGATTGAAAGGACTTTTAGGCTGACAGAAGAAGAATATTTAACATACAATATAATAAACTCAGAGCAGTGGTGGCCGAGTGGTAAAGGCCCCGACTTACGAGTTGTAAGTTGCGGGTTCAGACCCGACCAGGCGCATTACTTTGTGGAATTTATTTCATCACCACTGCTCTCAAAACGGTGAAGGAACACATCCTGAGAAAACCGGCACGTCCTAGAACCAAAAATTCGAAGACATGTGACATCCACCAACCCGCATTGGGCCCGCGTGGTGGATTACGGCCCATACCCTCTCCTAGAGAGGAGGCCTGAGTCCCAGCAGTGTGAACATTATAAGGCCGACTAGGCTATAATAAATATCCTAAAAGTAGTATGTTCAGAATCAAGCATTACGACGATGCCGACGCCGACGCACGGCGAGTAATCACCCTTACGTTGTTGAAACTAAACTTATCCTTACGGTGTAACACATTCTTAAGTAGTTACAATTTTTGCCAGCAATTGTATCAAAAGAGCCTTAGCGACAAACTTCACTGAAGTAGTCATTATTGCAATACCATTTTCAACTCCATTTTATCCAAATCGCTCCTGTTTCAATGATTCCACATATTGTCCAGCTGTGTAAACACTTGACATAACAAACAATACCAATATTACAACACAATATACACTGGGTGTCAATTTGCGAATAATAAACAGCCACTGAACTTCATTCGAAAAATCTTCACCAAAATCTAGAAAGAAGAAAGAAAGAAAGAAAATATTTTTATTTGGCACACCATGATTAATTAATCAACAAATAATTGATTTACAACTAAAATTAAACTTTAAAAAAAAGGAAAAATAAAATTAACAATAAAAAAAATATGTCTCACGGCTACGCCAAATAGGTCCAGTTCAGCATAATGCCAGACAACTACGCAGCAGTTGCCTGACGCTGATTTTCAACTGAATCTTAGAGTGCAGATACGGATAATCTACTAACTTTAGGCACACTTCTGCCTAATGCTTTGGATAATATAGGTTATTATATTTATATTTGCTGAAATAATGCTTGCATCCTACCATCTGTAACTAATATAAACAGTCATTATACAAACTTAATTAATAATAATCGAATATAATTACGACTATGTTATATATATATATAGAGCAATATTATCGCCGCGGGTCGTTTGTTAGACATTCAATATACGAGTTACTTTGATTATTGTTTACCTATATACTCGTAGCTACAAATCGTGTACGTGGATTAATTGGATTACAATTATAGTCATCGTGATAAGATTAACCTGATCTAGACTGTACCTACTGAGTTAAATTTCAGTACTATGTACACCTGTGTTGACAACATTGCGCCATCCCATGTTCTTAGTTCGGTGGGCTATGCCAAGCTGCCGCTGCGTCTGCTGAGACCCTCAAAAGGCGGAAATACTGTAACCTTATTGGTAATTACAGTTTTGAGCCGTTTGGGTTCGGAATGCTTGGGTCATGGGGTCCAAGTGCGCGTCTCCTTTTCAAGGAACTTTCACGCCGACTGATAGACACTTTGCCTGACCAGAGGGCTGGCTCGTCCTTTGCCCAAAGAATTAGCATTGCCATTCAACGTGGCAATGCTGTCAGCCTTCTGGGCACATTTCCGAATGACAGCGATGTGGAGGAGTATTTATTTATTTATTTATTAAAACTTTATGCACAAGTAGTAAACACCGTACAAAGGCGGACTTAATGCCTTAGGCATTTTCTACCAGTCGACCTACTGTACTGTACTGTTGTGTGTGTGTGTGTGTGTCTGTGTACTGTGTGTGTGTGTCTGTGTACTGTGTGTGCGTGTGTGTGTGTGTACTGTAGGAGTACTTCGACGCCTGAGTGTATTTTTTGTTTTTGTATTATATGTACATAGTTAGGTTTAGTATGAAAGTATGGGCATCCAAAGTTTCGTATTCTCCGATGATCTCAAGTGTCTAAATGTCAGGCGTGGCAATATGGCTACTAACTTATCGTTTTCTACATTGCTGACACCGAGTCGTTACCGATTGGAGAACGGAATTCGACACGAAACGGTTGTAACTTAGCTAGAGTGACAGGTCTGTTTAGATTAAGCAAACATTAATCATAATCCCAACTGTAATATCAGTACTCGGAACTAAAATCAATATGTTTTGAACTTCAGACCAAATACCAACAGTTCGACGTCTAATGACAAGGGTATGTTCCGAAGTGTACCCTTAAGAATTAGAAGGTCATTTCCCTTTCAAAATTGTAAAGTGAAACGTTTGTTTGTCTGTCTGGCAGACAAACAAAACAAAACAAACAAAATTTTTATTTCTTAACAAAATAGTTTTCATTAGTAGGTGATTGGAGCCTCCTTTTAAGCATGTAATGCCTGTATTAGAAGACTCCGCTTTTCCACATCAATATACAATTATTTATTTATATATATTTTTTTAATAATTAGGATAAAACGCATGCTAGTGTGTTTGCGTGTGTGTGAGGGTGTGTTTGTGTGTGATGGTGCGTATATGTGTGTGTAAAATAAACCCTGTAGAAACTTCATTGAATTTGTCTAAAGTGCAATAGGATTTCTTATTTGGCTTCTTAACCATAAGGGGTTATGATAGGGCCAATAAGAAACTCCTTTCCCTAAAATAAAAGTATGATATCATTCTTATGTACAGATGTTTCTTATGTATTTTTTAGGATTCCGTAGCTAAAAGCTAAACCGGGACTCTATTACTAAGACTCCACTGTCCGTCCATTTCTCTGTCTGCCCATCTGTCACCGGGCTGTATCCCATCAACCGTGATAGCTAAACAGTTGAAATTTTCACAAATGATGTATTTCCTTTATCGATTTATCAACAAATACGAAAAACCGAATAAAATAAATATTTAACATTTATCCCATACAAAAAACGTGATTTTTGTTGTACTCGTAGTTTTTGCTACAGACGGTACGGAACCCAATGTGCGCGACTCTGACTCTTACTTGACCTGTATTTAAAGTCTGTGTCAGAAATATTCGTATATTCCTAATATCTTTGCGGAAACGGTTGCAAAAGTGACCGTGGCCATAGAACGCAAAGAGTAAGTAATTGAAGATCACAAGTAGGTTTTACTCAGTAAAAGTCTGACACGCCTTCTTGTTCTACCTTTGAGCAGAAGTCACTGGACGATATTCCAAAAAAAAAACAGCCTCTGTATCAGTAGTAAACGCATATACTTTCTTCCAAGTTATTCAAACATCATAGGCCTGTTGTTTAAAAATAAACATGATGTATTTTAAACGCTGATTAAATGTCTAAATTCAAATTCTCTAAAGAAAAAATTCGCAACACGTATTTTAGTAAATCTTGAAGGGCTAAAGTTCACGCGACAGAGCAAACTTTCAGAGGTCTTTACTGGATTAGTACTACACAAATTTAGGATTTGATCACTATAGACACCTGGTTATTATCAACAAGATACTTATGTTTACAAAATATCTAGAGAAAGATGTTCAATAACGTCATAATCACGTAAGAGCGATTGTATGAAAATGTAACTCGGGAAGGAACCTCTTTGTAATTAAGAGTGTCCTTTTCGAAGTACCTACATTTTCATACAACCACTCTGAGATTGATTGTATGATTTTAAGATTTTCATATCTCATATCTAACTCGTTCCTCTTCTCTTCTAAATCAAACTTGGGTGTACTTAAAGATTTCTTCGGCTGTACCTACAGTATACGTTAACCGAATCGATATTTTCGGTACTCATAGTGAAATATCTGTAGTTTGACGTACACTGACGAGGGTACAACTTTGTACCCTTAGGATAGACGGTCATGTGTAGAATAATGAAATATAAGGATTTTCGTACGAAAGAATACGTTAGGGCATTTGTTATTTATGATTTAAGTTGTTTTTGTTATGCTAAGTAAGTTAACTGATTCATTCATGTCTGAGAATGTTTTGAAAGCAATAATAAGGGTTTTGTTCGAGTTTTATTTTTGTGAGAGTTTTTGCAATACCTATTCAAATTGAGTTTGAATATTTTTGGAGATCAACTGTCGGACTTACTTATATATTTAACCATTATGTTCAGTAGTGTTTCAGTGGTGGTCATGTAAAGAGGAGAGATGAGACGCATGTTACTAAAAGAGTTATGAGTATACATGTGGATGGGTGCAGAGGGAGAGGGAGGCCAAAGAAAAGATGGATGGATTGTGTGAACAGTGATATGAAAGAAAAGGAAGTTAGTGATAGTATGACGGTTGACAGGATAGAATGGAAGAAATAAACGTGTTGCGCCGATCCCAAATAAGATGGGACAAGGGCAGGAAGATGATGATGATGATGATTTTCAGTAGTGGTACAAATACATGCATTTTCAACAAGTCAGCCTTTGGAAAGAATTGTACATAATAATATAATGCATTATCGAAACATAATGAAGTATTGTAACAAACAGCAACCTCTTGTTTATGTAGATTAAACTGTTTATTACGATTTACGCAAGCAGATACCCACTTAATGTTTGAAGTTCATCAGAAAAACTAGATGTTTAGAAGTCACAACAAGCACGCCGGTAACAAATAAAACTCTTTCTAAATGAAAATATTAATGTATACAAAAGTACAGTGTAGACCAGTAAAGATATGTATACTACCAAATAGGAGCAATTTTTTTTTTTGAAAGTGGATTTAAAGAGAAAATAATTGATACCTAAGTCTGCAAAATCTACAGTATTATCATGTAAACATTATAGAAAGAGATGAAAATATAAATAAAGATATTGATTAATCTTAAATTGATATAGTGAAACTGTAAAATTAACGTGATTATTTGAGTTTTAGAATCGCGTTAAAATAAACCCTAAGGTTGTCTGGTAGATATCGCTGTCAGCGATAAGACCGCCATTGTACCCATAGATTTAAGTTAGTGTAAAAGTTGTATTACAATTTTGGTGTACAATAAAGTTTATTATATTCTATTCTATTTTTTTTTTTATTCTTGATAGGTTCGCGCTTGACCGCCATCTCACCTGATGGAAAGCGACGATGCGGTCGACGATGGAACGCGCTTACCTAGAAGTAACCTATTCACTCTTGACTTAAACGTAAATATTGATATTAAAAGTGTAATCAGTGGCATTTAGTTACAATTACTAATAACCTCAATTTTTATACGCGACATATTTATTTAAGCGAACATTTATGTTAATGTGTTTGAATACGTTATATAACTTGCACCCTGTGTAGTTTCTATGTACACCCCATGCAAAGTTGATCACTTAAATGAACCTGTGACGTTTGCACAGCAAAAAACAATTAAAAACAGTTGTAAAATCAACAAAAGAGAACAGATAGTTAATAAAGAACCTGATGCACACGTCATTCATTCAGCTCAACGAGCAACAGAACCACTCAATCAAAATAAATCCGTGAGTACACTTCCAACCATAATAGCAGCACACGTACCTCCACAATTATTTACAAATTACATCCTACGATACACATTAAAACACAATAGTTTCCAATTAAGCATTTTTGGTGCAACGTCGCGTTCCCAGTTTTTAATTAACAATTGAATTATATATCGTTTAATTCGAATACTTTGCTGTATACTTATGTTTGGCCGAATCTGTAATTTGTGACTTTTGTCCGAAATTAATAGTGCTGTGCGGTATTTGTGTTGCACTTTCAACTCGATAAGCATTTTAATATTGAAACTAGTGATGTGGGTAATGTTGATATGTGGGTAATGTTATTGGGCTCTTTGTTCGAATCAATCATATATTCATAAGCCACTTACTGTTTTATTATATCTTTTTATATCGTCGAACATTTTACACTAATTACAATAGCTAACACATACCATTTATGACCAATTATAGTATTTTAATATCCACAACCATATTTATTAGCATCATAATTTTCCCACTGCTGGGACTCAGGCCTCCTCTCTAGGAGAGGAAATGGGTTGTAATCCCGCGAACACAGAGCGGATTGATGAATGTCACATGTCTTCGAATATTTGGTTCTAGGACATGCCGGTGTCTTCACGATGTTATCATTAACCGTTTGAGAGCAGAGTGATGAAATAATTACACAAATTAGTGCGCATGTCTGGGTTTGAACCCACCTACAACTCATAAGTTGGTGTCTTTACCACTAGGCTACCACTGCTTCCTATTTTAATATCAATCAGTTGAAAAATATTATTATTAATACAGTATTTTAGTAAGTCTTTATACTCCATTCCCAATACAATAAAACATGTAACAAACCTTTTACAGTCCGTTCAACCGATTTTGAGTTTTATTGCGTTCGTGACATGAACAATGGTGACTGCAGCAAATAGTTGGCATCACTTTTGTGCTTTAAATGCCATCCTTATATCTACGTTATTGAAGTCAAAATTGCTTGAATGGACAGTAAAAAAGGTTTGTCAAAGTTTTTTTATTTTTTTTGTCTCATCTCATTGCGAGTGGAGTATAGAATACTTTATACAATAATGGTAATAATATCCTAACCTATAAGGGTTTTTTTTTATTGGGTGGGAAAATCATCTTATGACAAATCCCGCTCTTGGGCGGAACGGGAAATAGTGTCAGACTTTTACTGACTAAAAACCCACTCCTGTTCCAGTAGGCTTCGACCCTGCTGGGCCCCTACGACTTGCTGACATCTCCTTCAGGCGCGCGTGGAACAGTACGCGCCGTCGACAACTTGGGTTCGGTCCGGACGGTTACCGGACGGTCGGACGGCGAGCCACCCATAGCTAGCCGACCGCAAGCCCGCGCCTACGGTGGCCTAAGGGGTTAATCGGACATTGGTGTTCATATTCTGTACATTACTATATGTATATATACTCTCCTAATCTCAATATATTTCGAAGCAAAAATAGCCTCCCTGTGTTTGACACTAACGAGTAAGTAATTCAAGTTGCGCTAGATTGTAGACATCAATCTTGTTCTGCTACACTTATTGGGGAACTCAATTTGTACTTGCTGGTACGATCTTATTTGGATATTTCATCTAAGGTGGCGAATTAAGTTTGCTGGCTGTAACTTATCGCACCTGTAGTAAAATAAGGGCAATGGCAATTGTACAGGAGAGCCATTTTAAGTATTTTTTGTTATGTGTTCAGAAATGTCTTGCTCTGCATAATATTCTTCTAATGTTATACTCCTTTCCAGAAAATAAACTATCCACAATAGTAATAATTTAGGCATGTTAACAAGAGAAAATATTTAAATCATTCTGACATAATGTACGAGTAAGTAACTTTTGTATAATTTTACAAATATATTTTTTATATCAATATAATAATTATTATTGATAAACTCTGGCTCGATAACTATCTCATCTGATGGTAAGCGAGAAAGTGGACGACGATGGAGGACGCTTGCCTAGAAGTAACATATTCACTGTTGACTAAAAGATTTCAAGGTTTCAGTTATCAAGAACAAAATGACTTCGGCACGGAATTCTACTCCTTAGCTGTATGCATACCTAATAGATACATTCCCAAAATGTTTTGTCCGTGTGAATGGGAATGTCTGACATGTAAAGATGGCGCAGTGCCGTACGCGCGTGTGATGCCCGTGGTCACACTTGTTCTACCAAAAACACGATATAAACCACTATTTTTAAATTAGTACAAAATAATGAGGCTCTATCCATACCCGTTACTGATCATATTTGCAAAAAAAAAGAAAAAATCGAATTTCCAAAATAGTCCACGAAAATTTATCATAATTGGTAAATTTATAATTGAATCAATCATTCATAACTTGCTACTAGAATATACTATGCGCAGTGTTTTTCCATTTTGATTGTCATTTATTCATTCATAGCCTGTACAATATTTCCATAAGTTGAGTGACATTTTGGGATATAAACAAACGTTTATAACTTTGCTGTTTATGAAAAACATTTATTGAGACTTTAATTAAATAATAACAAGACCTTTTCTAATAAGCCCTTTAAGTATTGTATTGAATTGTATTTCCCGAACTTACATGTCCGGTGAGAGTCTGTGTCATGCCGAAGGTCACAACGTGTTGCGTTTCCAGCTACTCCTCAAAGAAGGGACTTACTGCCATAAAAATGGCGAGCCCAGTCTACTTTTTCCAGCTACTAGACAATATTTTTGCCAGAACATGAAATGCCAAAAAAGACTTTGACAAGCCCGAATCTGCACCCCCTCATGTGCTAACTGAAAACGAAAGCTACGTATCGTCAGTAATGACCGGGTAATCGAGTTAGCGCAGTCTCTCGTTGTCGTGGCCAGTTGTCTGATCCGCTGAGTACTATGATAACTCGATTTTGGATTATATTATTGAAAGCTGTGCAAGTTTCTTACCGGGATAATATTACAAAGAGGAAAGATTTGTATTTCGTAATGAAAAAAATCTAAAATAGTGGTGGCCAAGTGGTAACGGCCAAGTGGTTCAAACCCAGCCAGGCGTATTACTTTGTGTAATTTATTTCATCACTACCTGCTCTTAAAACGGTGAAGGAAAACATCGTGAAGTAACTGGCATGTCCTAGAATCAAAAAATTCGAAAACATGTGACATTCACCAACCCGCACTGGGCCCGCGTGGTGTATTACGGCCCATTCCCTCTCCTAGAGAGAGTCAGAGTCTGCCTGAGTCTCAGCAGTGGGAACATTAAAAGGCTGATTATGCTATTATGCTATAATTTCTTGTGAAATAAGCATAGCACCTTTGTACTCTTCTGTTTTTATTATTTTTGTTTAAAGTGTTTGTGTGTACATATAATTTTTTTTTTTTTTTATTCAAACTTCATGGACAATTAATACTGTGGTGGACATAATGCAACATGGTATTCTCTACCGTCAATCTTTGGGTTAAAAAAGACAACACTGTGGTAGGTGTGCACAATAAATAAATAATAGATATTATCGTTAAATTACGTGGCTTTCAATAATAATAATGTATATTATCTGAAATAAATTTCCTATTATTTACTTAAGAAACTAACTAATAGTTTTTCTTATATGGCATAGGTAATTGAATTGTATTGTTAGTCTGTGTTTACTTGGAGGTAGGCTGTATAAAGTTATTGTATGCTTGAGCGAAAAACAATCGCAAAGAAATCACGTTTACTTAAGTATTACTAACAATTTTCAAACTTAAGTAGCAGTGGGCAGGGCGCGTGGCAAAAATATGACAGTTTTCGGTCGAGTCGAGAACCATCGGTACCATCTGTTAAGGAAAAAGAGAAATAAAATTAGTCTAGAAATTAAATAATGCAATTAGGCGGAGGGAAGGGGCCGTCTTTTTTATCTCAGTGCGAATTAGAGGCAGCTCTGAATTGCACAGACCATAGAACCATCGTACCCGCCAATTGGCAGCGAGTAATACCGCCAATAATGGTATAATAGTGAACGTGCCTATACAATGTGCGCTGAGCACAATTTTTGGTACACTGCGCGCCGTCGACGACTTGGGCTCGGTCCGGACGGTTATCGGACGGTCGGACGACGAGCTACCCACTGCTCGCCGTCCGTAAGTCCGCGTCTACGGTGGCTGGATATCGGGATTAGAATCTCGGCGGCTGGGGCTTGAGGGCCATTGCCTCGCGCGTGCACATGTGGCTTCCTCCATTGCTCCGCAGAAGGAGGCGACCACTTTCCGTTCCTCCTCGCTCCAGCCACGCAACCACGCTCGTGGGACCACGCCGATCGTGAGTGTGTCGGCGGCAGCGATCGCCCCTACGAAGACATGGCGGTGCTCTGCCCAGGCCGGGCACACCTCTACCGTATGTTCCACCGTGTCTTCCGGGCGGTCCACACAATGGTGGCAATCGTACGTGTCTTCCATGCCTAAGACATTAAGTCCGCCTCTGTACTTTTGTGCATAAAGTGTGTAATAAATAAATAAATTCTGGTACTCAGCAGCATCTCGTTATGCTGGAAGCCCACCTCATCAAAGTTGAAAAAAGACTTGGTAGATTGATATGCGTCAGCTATCAATCTACCAAGTCTTTTTTTTTTCTAAGTATTCAATAACTGAGCGTCGCATTGCACTGGAGTTTCCACCTACGCCAGTAGTTCAAAACCTAACCTATTGTCACTAGACAGAAAAATCACTCATATTTTTACTGATTTATAATGCCATAGAAGTGATTGTATAACAATCGTTTCTCGCCATCATACTATTAACTTTGGCGAGCTAAAAATATGTTAAACGAATGTTAAAAATGTATGAGAGAAATAAATTAAAGAAAAAACACATTGCAGTTTTTTTCTATTCTGTCCTTTCACCAGTTACTAACTCCCTTTTCTTAATTTTTCTACCTTTTTCGCTATTGGCACACCTGTGACTCTGAAAAGCGAGAACTACACTAGACCGACGCACACGTGGACCACGCCTGATGTGTACGTAGCGGAGCGTTGCGTGGCGTCGCGTGGCGTGGATCTAATGTAGCTCTGCAAGTCTAGATGCCATGTAAACTGTATGAAGACCGACGCGCTGAAATTGGCGTACGTGGCCCACATGTGCGCAATGTAGTTTTACCTTAATTCCTCGCGACGCACAGAGCAACAGATAGAACACGGTTTTAGTCAGTAAAAGGTTTGACTTCCTCTGTCACTGCACCTAGAGCAGGACAAGTTATTTGATGGTTTCCCAACCTAAATGGAATACAAACGCGTTCCGTGGTCTATGTCTGAATTGGACGGCTGGGTTTCAGACTGAAATACAGATGACAGGTGGGCGGTTCTGTTATTACAGGGTCTACTTGTGTTTATTTAGGCTTGGATTTTTTGGTGGTTGATTTTATAATTATTATTTTTTTGGACATTTTAATAGCTGTAGTAGTTAATATTAAAATGTTATTAACCTTTCTTGTACACGCACACATCACACTAATATTATAAAGTGAAAGTTTGTTAGTGTGTGTATGTTTGTTACTTGTTGACGCTCGAACTGCTGAACAGATTTCGATGAAACTTGGTACATGGGTATACCATGTCCTTGAATAGCACATATGAAATTTTAGAGGTCTTCCTGGTATAATTGTCTACTATGACGCTGGCGAAGTCGATGACAGCAACTAGTATATTAAGAAGACACGAAGAAACAAATCAAAATGTTCTGGATTCATTTCGCGTGTCAGGCAAACTGTAATTGTGTTTTTGCATTTGGAATCAATTTGCTCAATCCGAAATCTGGATTGTGTCTGGTTGATAACGAAATGCGATTATTATACCTCTGTACAAGCCATCAAAGAACACATTCTAACATAAAAGAAGAGTATTTACTATCTGACTGGCCTGTTGGTCTAGTGGTTAGTGGCCCTGACTGCTATGCTGGAGATCATGGGTTCAATACCCACCCAGGACAAATGTTTTTGTGATGAGCACGATAATTTTTCTGTGTCTGGGTGTAATTTATCTATATTATGTATATAATTATAAACATATAAATATGTTTATCAGTTGTCTAGTATTCATAACACAAGCTCTGCTTAGTTTGAGACTAGACGGCGTTGTGTGATAGCTGTGGAATATTATATTATTATAATTATCTATCTTCTCTTCCCTGAAATATTTTCGAGCGTCTTACACGTAATATTGGGCATTTTCAATAACAGTCCCGAATCAATTATCTAAAACAATAAGCATGTGTAGTGATGCCTGCTGAGGTTTCCAGATTATTCATCATCATCATCATCATTTCAGCCTATAGACCCCCACTGCTGGACATAAGGCTCCCCGAAATGTCGTCACAAAGAACGGTTCTATGCGTCATCCATCGGATTCCCGCTACCTTCACCAAGTCATCGGTCCAGCTTGTAGGAGGCCTTCCAACACTGCGTCTTCCGGTACGCGGTCGCCACTCCAGAACCTTTCGGCCCCAACGGCCATCTGATCTGGATTATTCGAGAGAGTTAAATATTGCGGCCCTGTAATGCAAAGGCCAGCTTAACTCCACCCAGAGCGGAATAAAAATGCGTGATAATTGACTCTCATACTAAGAGAAGAGGAATTTTCTTTGCATTGGGGAAATTGCAGACTTAGGTATTATCAGCCACATTCAGCTCAGTAAAAATAAAAGACTCTCCAACAGTCCTCGGATTCGCACAAAAACGAACATTTAAGCCACCCTGCGATAGTTTTTCAAAGAAACTGACATCATACTCGGAACTTTGGCAATAACCCGGCAGAATTTAGTGGCACCTCATCAATTTGGACGTCAGTACTAACGCCGCCTCATTCTACGTGGTCGGGTTATGTATTGGTGTTGGGAGTTTGAGGTTTTTTGCGGCCTTAGTTCAAATAGTGTGAATACTAGATTATATCATTTTGCCGGGCATACATAAAATGGTTGTGTTGCGTGTAATCGGTTGACGTTTGAAAATCTTTTTGATATCTTTGAATATATAGTAGAGGCGCTATTCCCTACAACACAACTGCTATAGGATGGTTATGGCTACCTATCATTTTCTCTCATTTTAATTAAAGATGCATATTTTCGTCCTACTGTATCGAGTGACAGGATAGAATGGAAGAAAAAAACGTGTTGCGCCGACGCCAAATAAAACGGGACAAGGGCAGGAAGATGATGATGATAAAGATATCTCATTCTACCCTTGCTATGTAAAAAAGACCTTAGCACCTAAGCAACACTTGCATCCTGACGTTGATGATGTTTTTGACAATTTTTTCTTTTTTAATTGATCTGTCATCAATTGACTTCTACCACTCTAAGGTGTTGAGAGAGAACTGGTCAAATTTTTAAATTACTGGACTAAGACTAAAACTCACCTGTGTTCTTTCATTTGCCATTTGTGTTCTAGGGCCATAGTAATTCTTTCGAATGTGCAAGTTTTTGACGTCGATGGTCGATTAGATCATATTGAGAGTTGAATTTAAAAAGTTTCACTAAGAGAATGATTTATTTTGATTTTTATATAGATATAAAATACCAGAAGTCGGTGTTAAATAACGAAGAGATAAAGGTATTATAGAAACACAGACTTCAAAAATTAAAGTTATTTTCACTTTTCAGTGTTTTTTTTTTACATTGAAGTCGGTTGTACTTTTTTTTTTGGAAAAAGTATTTTCTTTCCTGTCTAATTATAATAATATCTTTATTCATAAAAAAACATGTAGTAAATGATGACAATATACAGGTTCATTGACAGTGTGCAAAGACTACAAAAAATTAGTGGGTGAAGTGATGTCTAGCTAGGTGAATATATAACCTGCGTTAAAGAGTACAGTGCCAATTTTCTTTGTTATTGTCACTGGCAAATTTACCGAGAAAAAAATAACCACCCATATATATACACACTAATTAAAAAAATAAGTTACAAATAATAATTTAAACACTGAAATTATACTTAAATGCATTTAGATAGCGTTTATTAAAAAAAAAATATTCTACAACTATCACACAACGCTGTCTATCCCCAAGCTAAGTAGAGCTTTTGTTATGAGTACTAGACAACTGATAAACATACTTATATATTTCTAAATACATACACGTTATAGATAAATTACACCCAGACACAGACTAAATGATCGTGCTTTTCACACAAACATTTGTCCTGGATTGGAATCGAACACACGACCTCCGGCATAGCAGTCAGGGCCCCTAAGCACTAGGTCAACAGGCCAGTCAATTAGTTGTTCTAGTTGTAATCAAATGATATGGTCATCGACGCACTACATTAGCACATCGGTATTGGTATTTACGCACGCACACACAAACATGCTAATAACGCAATCAATATTTATCAAGGATTTATATATAAAATAGATCATATTTTATTTTAAAATATTTTTTTATTATCTAAGTAAAAAAAAACCTGTTCAGTGTAAATTTTATTTACAAACAGCTATTTCGTGATTTACTCGAAAATTACACAAAACTTGTTCCTTAAATTTTTTTGAAAAAAATTATTGGTATTCAGAATCTTAATCAAAGCAAGGCTTCTATTGTGATATATTTTTGACTTTTTAAAATTTTGAATATATTATGAAGTGTCAAAGGTAGTTTAGCTAGATTAGTTTTACACAAATTTTCAAATTGATTTCAATAGAAGCCTTGTTAATATCCACAAGATACTGTGTTCCCAAAATATCTAATGAAAAATGTGGAATAACGTCATAATCGCGTAAGAGCGACTGTATGAAAAATAGTGAAAATGTATATCGAATTGCACAATGCCCTTAAACACAAAATTGTCTACTCCAAATTACTTTTAAAAACTTAAACCCCACATTAATAAATTTTCCACCTAAACCACTACCCTACAATATAGTTAAAACTAATTTAGTATCGGATAGCTCTTCGGTAGCGTCGGCAACGGCAGCACTTGATTTATGCTAGTCGGGACGTTCACCGAAACTACTGTCATTAGTCACTGAGGATCGGTTTTTATGCTAACCGTACCGTGAGTGATGAGTAGGGGGAAGATGTATTGGTACCTATTGATTTTGAGGATAAATTATTTTTGGGTCAAACTGGGTTAATTGATTAAACTGGCCCAATGAGATTATTCTTAGGACATGGCGGTTTCATTGATCTGAAACTGAATATTAAAAAAAAAAAATGATCCATGAAATGTTTTTACTTTATGCACTTTAAAGGAGAGTGATCTCGGAGTTTGTTTCGGTGTTTCTTCTTAGAGTATTCAGCTAGGAAAGACCGGCCTTATCTACTTCAAATTGACGAAAAACATGATGTGTAAATGTGTTACTTAAACGTCAATTCGTAGTTTTTTTTTAATGCAAAATAAACAGAATTTATCTAAACTAATATTATCAAGAGGAAAGATTTGATTTATTGTTTCTTTGTTTGTATGTTACAATTTAACTCAAAAACTACTGCAGCTATTTTCAAAATTCTTTCACCAGTAGAAAGAAAGAAAGAAAACAATTTATTTAAGACTCGCACAGGATACAACAATAAAATAAAAAGTAAGTACTTAATCTATAAATACTTAAATAACAAGAAAACAATAAAATAAGAGACCTGTATGAGGCAAAAAAAGGCTCTTATCTCAGCTAACGCTGCGATATTTAAGACTTTCCTACTTTATGACTGTGTAACATAGGTCTATATTTTTTATTTTCACGCAAGCGTAAGCACTAACAAAAGCAAAGTCATTTATCAAATTAAAAAAACAAATGGTACCCCAGGGAAGTACGGCGGCGGCCTCTCGCGCCTAGCCCTGGTTTAGCCCTAGCCATAGTCCGGATCGAGAAGAAACAGAATGCTATTGCCTCCTTCTGCGAAGCAGTAATGTTGGAGAAGGTAGACCCGTGAGAGAACGGACATCCTGACGACCCAGCCGCCGCGGCAGGAGACCGCCCGGTCGTCTGAATTCGCAGGTTACTACATGCAAACGCAGGTTTGCGAACGATGAGCAATGGTCAGATCGCCGTCCAGTAGTCTGGCAAATGTCCGAACAAAGCCCAAGACGTCGATGGCGCTTATTGTTCCATACGCGCCTCAAAAAGATGTCATTACGTAGGGGGTTAGCAAAGCCGATGCCCGCTAGGACCTCGGGGTATTGCTGAAAAGGAAACCCTAGAACGCAAAAGGCAACTTAGCACGCACACGCACAGAGTAGTTTCAGTCAGTAAAAGTCTGACACACTCTCCCGCTCCACCCAAAAGCAGTAGAAGTCAGTGAATGATTACCCACCCCAGAAAAAAAAACTCTGGGAAGACCTTTTATTTTACAAGTGATTTCAAGGACCTTTGATTCTGATGGCAGACTTGTAAGACAGTAATAAAATAGTTTCAACCAAGCAAAATCATGGGTTTTAAACTTGTTTCAAGTAACTAATGAGTTTCAAATCTGAAATCAATAAATGTATAATTATTAAAAAAATATCACAATTAATAAATTAACAATTTTTTAAAATTCTTTTTTCATTAACGATTTTTTAAAATTCTTTTTTTCATTAACGATTTTTTTTATTTTTTTTTTTTATTATTATTTATTAATTATAATTTTTATTTTTGATGTACAATAGGCAAAGAATATATGTATCTATCTATCTATCAAAACGTATTAAAGCGATCATTAGTCACTTTAGCATTCATATTCTGGCTGAGGGACTACAAGGGGCAACTGAAAGAACACAGGCGAATCAGTAAAGTCTCTTACTTCCTCTCGCTTCATTCAGAGCCGGAAAAAAAATCGCCAACATGTAGAAAACTAGACTATTAAAATTAAAGTTAATCAAGAAGGCACGATTGCCGCAGTGGTTGAGCAATCGCTTGTTGCACTGCGTGTTGCTGATTCGATTCCTGAACCGAACAAATATTTGTATGGCCTACAGCTAGTTGTTTCGGGTCTGGCTGTCTTGTATATTGTGTAAGTTTATACGTCAGAAGTTCAGAAGTCACATACAGGAGTAATTGTTAAAGTCCACTGCTGGACATAGGCCTCCCCCAAGTATCACCACAATAAACGGTCCTGTGCGTCTCACATCCATTGGACTCCCGCAACCGTTACCAGGTCATTGGTCCACCTTTTTTTTCTATTCTTGATAGAACGACGCGCTTGACCGCTTGACCGCTTGACCTTGTAGGAGGCCTTCCAACGTTACGTCTTCCGATACGTGGTCGCCATTCCAGAACCCTTCGGCCCCAACGGCCATACGTTCTGCGAGCAATCTGCCGTGCCCAATGTGCCTATTGCCACCAATTCTAACGTGCTATGTCGGTGACCTTGGTTCTCCTGCGGATAACCTCATTCCTGATTCGATCACTCAAGGAAACTCCGAGCATAGCCCTTTCCATTGTTAAAGTAGGGCAAATTAAAAAGAAAAATCTTCCTGTAACCTGCAGTGCATTAATTACAAAAGCTACATTTTGCAAATTTATTCATACGCAGCAATGATTTAAAAGCATCGGTGAAGCAGTGGGATAATGTGAATTAAACAGTGTCATGCGAGCGTCCGACCGTGACGGGGTCTAATAGGGCTGTCGCTATTGTCTGCTGACTGACTGACGTGTGGCTCGAGATTAAACGCAGATAGTTTAGGGTATATTATGGCCACAGATGGATGCAGAATAACATAATAACATAATTTGGGTGTAATAAACCATGAGCATGCCACCATACGTCCACTAGGGTCTGATTCTGAAAAAGTCAAAGTCAAAGTCAAAGTTTTTTATTTCACATAGGCCTACATGGGCACTTATAAAACGTCAGAAGCTAGTGCACGGTTCCAAATTGGTCGTTTTCTATGGAGAAGAACCGGCAAGAAACTCCATGGTTACTCTTTTAAAAAAACTCGGCAAGGAAGACTCGGCCACGGTACGAAAGGCAACGAAGGAACAGGAGTGGGTTTTTAGTCAGTAAAAGTCTGACACTATCTCCCGCCCCGCCCAAGAGCGGGAGATGTCATAAGATGATTTTTCCACCGGATAAAAAACCCTACGTCCACTTTTTGAGGAGTAGATAGAGAGGTGCCCGGCGTTTCGAGTTTCTACCTAAAAAAGGTCCTAACCAGACACGATACCTTCAGGAGATTACTGGTTTAGATTGGGCGGTAAGAACGCTCGGGTATCACCATTGGGCGAATCTCCCCGAGTTAACGATGGAGCACCACGTTGTCCTCATAGAGGCGATTGGTGTAGGTAACTAATAGCTTCCGACCTTGGTCGTGACTATAGTACGGAGCAAAAGGGCATTGGAAGTAGTCTAATTGTAATATTTAAGCTAGAGGAATAGGAACCAACGAAGATAAATATAGGATTTATTTTATTTCTTCGTAATCAGTCCAGCATTGAGAGATAATGTGAATTAAATGGCGTCATGTGTGCATCCGACCGTAACGGGGTCTAATAGGGTTGTCACGCTACTGTCTGGTTACTGAGTGACGTGTGGGTACTCCGTCTCGAGATTTTATTGTGATAGATCTGTTTTTAACGAAATAGGCTATGATGCGCTAATACATGTTCATACTTAAGAAGGTTAAAGACAAATTGAATGCAATTATTTAGGAAGCGGCCAAGTTTTGTGAGGATATATTTATTTAGAAATATTAAGGACTGTACAAGCATTGCCTTTATGTGCTTTTTTAAGATTTTTTTAATATCGACTTGATACTTTTGATCACAGTTCACCAAAGTGCTTGGTATATTTGGTGTTTCCGTGACATTACATTTTTTTTTTTTTCGTTAATTTTAACAGTATTAAATTAAATCCCAAATTGAATGATCTCACGATGCCGATGCGGGATACACTAACTTTTTTTTTGTATTACCGAATTTATAAAGTATCAAAAAGCAATTTGATTTAAAAGAACGGAGTAAATTTATTACTCTGTAAGAAAAAAAAATAAAAAGCACAGATTTCATCTTAGCTTCTAATAAAATACTCGAATAATATACGACCCCACGCTACCTACCTTACTCTTAAAATAAAAACCCCCCCTCCCGTATTTCACCCCCTTAGTCCCCCAAAACTGTCAACCCTGAACTCGCGTCGCCTATAAAGGTCCACGTGATTTGTAGCCGCGTCGCGCTCTACATCAAAGTTCCCGAACATCCGAACACCTGGATTTGCGACTCCCGTGGGGGTGAAACTACAGTTTTGTTCCTTTTTGGGGGTGATCGATGGGGGCGTTTGGGATGTATGGGTGACAGGTTAGGTTTTTAGTTTGGACTAACCTTGGCCTGGAGTTTTGGTAATTTATGGCTTCGTTGCGTTTTGGCTTACGTAAGCTTACTAACTGATTTTGTTTGAGTGTGAGTGTATGTGTGTTGTTTGTCTGTTTTTGTATATTGTAAGATTAAGACATATTGAATTACGGCAAGGAATTTAATTCTCAAAATAAAATTTGATTAATCAAATAGGTAGTTATAACGTAATTCTATTGCATCAAGTATGGCACGTATCTACCCTTATATTGTTAACATCTCTTCGGTCCAGACTAAGCGTTTCGCTTCTTCATTTATACCTCGTACATCAAAGGACTCGAACAATTTGCCTGCTGCGATTTTAATTCAAGTGTCTTCAAAGCCAGAGTGAATAGGCTCTTAATAAACTAGTGCATTTTACCATCAACGATTGCATCACTGCATACGCAATCAAGCACTAGTTTGTATCATTAAAAAAAACTTTCAAAATTTAACCGTATGTATTTCAACCCGCATTTCCTCCATCAGCGCCCAAACCTACTCACATTACCATTACCAAACACTATTTAGTGCCATTGACTTTCTAAACAAACGTACTAAGGTACTAACACTAATTGCGTTGGCACTTCTCATCGGGTTAAGTGCCAAGATAAAGACTAAGGCGTGAGAGTATAGAGGTGCACCCATTCGTGGGCGCAAGTAGTGCTGTGGGTCGATGCACATCTATGGACGTTATTGGGGTGGGGGTAATGGGAGAATTATAATAATGGGTTGTATAGATATTAGTACCAATACAACCCATTATTACGCGTAGTACAGACAGCGGAAAAAATTGTCAAGATTATTTGATTTATTCTAATATTTTTGTACACACAATAGAGCTACATACTGTGTTTAAATATGATGAGTATTGAAATCAAATGCCAACAACAGAAATTTAAATTTCAAAATTTCAATGATAAAGAATTGCTAGATTCATCAAGAACGCCTGGAAGAGCTATTGAAAAGCTAAAAAAGCTATTTCTAATGAATGACCTGATGGATGGATCACTTCTAGTTTCCCTTAAAAGGAAACTCATGGACTGTGCATCCTTCCCACCCTCACCTACTCTGGGTCTACTAGCGAGCAAAGGAACAAAGTGTTCTTGGTTTTTTTTTTATTTTTGAATGAATGTCTTCACGCCCCAGCCGCCGAGATTCCGACTCCGACTACCAGCCACGGTAGATGCGGGCTTGCGGTACTAGACAGACAGTACTAGACAACTGATAAACATACTTACCTATATATTTCTAAATACATACAAATTACAGATAAATAACACTCAGACACAGAACAAATGATCGTGCTGAAGCCTTTTCGGGACCCGGCTTGGCCAGGAGGCTGGAGGTCGTCGAACCGAGAGCGAGACGGTTCGTGATGACTCTGGAAAACAGCTTATAGATAAGGCTCAGAAGTGAGATGGACCTATATTTCTTTAGCAGGGCCTTGTCGCCCTTCTTAAAGAAGAGTTTTTCTCCTCAAATATGACTTAATCAAACAGCTTCTGAAGGCTTCTTTTCTTCTACAATCTTTATAAAGATTTAAATTTTATATTATAGTTCCGAAAAAGGGAAATGCTGTGTTCTAAAACAATTCTTTGAACTTTAGAAAGTTTAAAAATGTCTGCACTAGAGTGTTTCACAGTTTTGTGTTTTAAAACACAATTTTCCTCTTAATAAAAGTTTTTGAAAAACTTATTCTTTGTCGAAGAGAACTTTGAAAGGCAAAAAAATAAACTCTTCAGAACTAATACTTCTGTGCTTTATTTAAATTAATATTAAAATATACTAAGAAAATGTTTTCGATCTGAAACCTCCGCTTTTTATTAGATCCCTTGTTCTAGATTCTACATTACATCAAATTGACGAATCATGATTTAAATCATGCAGCTTATCTAAATGAATTAAACTATTTTGAACATATTTTATCATCATTTCAGCCTAAAAATCGTCCACTGTTGGACATAGACCTCCCTCAAGTATCACCGAAAAGAACGGTCGTGTACGTACATTCGATTCCCACGACCTTCACCAGGTCATTGGTCCACCTAGCCCAGCGCGAGAGATCGTTGCCAATGATCGCCCCCACGAGGACACGGTGGTGCTCTGCCCAAGCGGGGCATACCTCTACCGTATGCTCCACCGTATCCTCCGGGTGGTCCACACAGTGGTGACACACGATTCGAATCGTTCGTCCGTCATGCGGAAGGACGCCGTGAGGTCTTTCCAGCCACTCCTCAAAAAGGAAACTTACCGCCACAATTATGGCGTGCCCAGCACTGGGTTGCGACAGTCGCTGTCGCCATTCCACCATGAGATCCTGTTGGAACTCTATCTGTCATGCCTCGATTTGTTTCGGTAGCGGAGTTTCGCCCCGGCGTTACATCTCCACACGCAAATCGTGCATGCATGCAGTGGACTATTGCCTCCAGATCCCATGGTGGCAGGCCAGCAAGGAGGGTAGTCGCTTCGCGGGAAACCGTGCGGTATCCCCGCACCATCAGGATGGTCATGACCCTCTGGAATGCGTTCAGCTTGGCCGCCGTTCGCTTTCACAGCGACGGCTTGAAGGCAGCCCCAGTCCGATCCAGTTTGGGAGCCAGACGTTGGAAGCGCTGGGTATAAGAGCTGTGTTTGCTCAGTGGTTACGGCCACGACTTACGAGTTGTGGGTCACGGGATCAAACCCAGGTAGGCGCATTACTTTGTGTTAATCAGTATCGTCACTGCTCTCAAAACGGTGACGAAAAACATCGACGGAACGAAAAATTCGATGGCATGTAATATCCACCAGACCGCACTACCCGTGTACTACGGCCCAAAGAAGAGGACTATGAGAATTGTAAGAGGGAATGGGCCGTGGGACCTGCGGTAGAAAAATTTAAAAATATATATCTATTAAAATATTCACATTATTGTATGCATTTGTATATGTTACCAAAAAAATTACAAACTCTGTATGATTGTAATAAATCTTTATTAGATTATAATTTCTCGATAAATTATGAAAAAATCTTTTTGTATACGATAAATCACATACAAATCCATTATTCCAACATAACTGTGTCTTATTCAGAAAATAATTTTTACGATTGCTCGCCATATTTCACAATCTTACGGCGTTTGCAATTTTCCGGGACTCAAAAGCTTTTGCACACATATTTGGCACACAGATATACTATGTCCTGGAATGTGACATAGGCGAACTTTTTGTTCCGAGAGTAGGCATGTTCCCTTGGGATATTATTTAACTTCTAACCAATAACGGGCATTACACTCTAAAATGATTTTAAGAACGGCTAATCAAGAACAAAGATTTAACATGCCATTTATGGGTCAACTAATCTAGGTCACCCTACTAATAACCTAAATAATGTAAAAAAAATATCCAAAACACAAAGCTTTTACATAAACCCATAAAAATACAAGTGAAACAATAAACCTATACAAATGGGTACAGTGAGCGATAAATGTAATTGTCCACAAAAAAAGAATTGATGACAAGAGTACAATGAATAAAATTCGACGATAACACTTGCGTGTGCGACCGTACGTGAATGTCAAATGTTATGCGATTGGATTAAGTAAATACTGCTTTGAATTTTGTCGCTCTCGTGTTTTATTTTTTCGGGGTTTTTCGTTTTTGTGAGCTGAACATCACGCGTTAATGGTATGCCTCTACAAAAGCGTACAGACGATCACGTAACCGCTTAAAATCAGTTGCCATAATATGTGACCTGTTGGTCTAATGGTTAGTAGCTCTAACTGCTGTGCTGGAGGTCGTGGGTTTGATTCCCACACAGGACAAATGTTTGTGAGATGAACACGATCATTTTTACTGTGTCTGGGTGTAATTTGTCTATAACGTGTATGTATTTAGAAATATAAAAGTTTGTTTCTCAGTTGTCTAGTACTCATAACACAAGCTCTGCTTAGTTTAGGGCTAGATGGCGTTGTGTGATTTTGTGGAATATTATATATAATTTTTTAGTAATTTTGTAGAGTAAGTATAAAATTGCGTGAAAAATGCTTGGGGTCTCTTGGATCTAGTTTTGGACAAACGTTTCCATTCTTGAGGAACTGGGCATGAAGGAACACTTGTATACGCTGGAAGTGTGCATGGAAGTGAGAAGTGGTGATATGAAAGTGACTCCATCGAAAGCCTTGTTATACATGGAAAGGTGGATGTAACAAGGGCGCGTAGCAGATCACCGATGCGATGGACTGACCAAATCAAAACGGCTGTTGGCGGCTGGAAGGCATGCGGGTTACCATGATGAGTTCCGGAGAGATATCTTCATAATGACCACAACCACTCTGGCAAGAGTGAAACGACCAAGAGGAAGGTAAAATTGCATGCCGAGATCAGTCAGGTCCCTTCGTCATTTTTAGATCTTTGACAGTCTTTACGGATGATCAGAAGCCAGGACATCTGACAGCTGTCTTACTAAAAGCGTATTGTGTTTGAATTACTGGATTGTGGATCAAATGTTCTGTAATAGTTTTTTTTGTTCTGTTTTTTTTTTGTCCACTCCTTCCATCTTTCGTGCGTCCGCGCTTCCTCCTTTCAATTCTGGCAAAATCGGTCTAGTTCGTCCCCCCCTTATTTTTTTTCAACTAAAGAGATGCAGGTCAGCAAAAAAAAAAAATAGAATAAACTTTATTGTACACCAAAATAGTAACAAAACTTAACTTAATTTATATTTCGTTTATATCTGTCCTGTGCTATCCCACTGCTCAGCGAAGGCCTCCTTCTATTTCCACCACCTTCCATTGTTCCCGGCTGGGCTACTTCTTGTCAATTCTTAAAAAAGACATTTAAGTCGTCCCGCACTTTCTTTTTTTTTATTCTTGATAGGTTCGCTCTTGACCGACGATGCGGTCGCTGATGGAACGCGCTTACCTAGAAGTAACCTTGACTTAAAGATTCCCGGGTTGTAGCCATCAGGAAACCCAGATTCCGGCAAGGAATTCCACTCCGTAACTGTACGCACATTGAATGTGTTCCTAAAACGTTTCGTGCACATAGGTGGACGATTGTCGACCATGTACCGGTGGCGCATTGCCGTACGCCTGGAGGTCCGATGATGGAACGGGTGTGGGTGGAATTAGGTTATGCAATTCCGACGCACACTTCCCGAAATGCAACCGGTAGAAAACCGACAGACTAGCAACTCGGCGTCGATGCTCTTTCGTGGTCTGCTGCGGCCCTGTAATAACAAACGTGTGTATTAACCACACGGTTACATAAAACATTCTGCATGTTCACGTGAAATCCCCAGCATTAAAAGCTTGTAGGTACAATCCATCCTCACGGTAAAATTACATATAACATGTTTATGTTAATACGAAAATTCTCACTACTAGAGAAAACTAGTTAAAACCAGTTGGAACCACTTATAACAGCGTTAGGGTTGGCACTGTTACGTTGAATAATATTAGATTTTAATTTAGTTAGTTTAATTACTTGAAAACTGAAGTTTTTTACGAAAAATAAATAGTTCCGAGTTTCTCTTAAATGAGGTCCTGAAAAAAAAGCATTAGTTACTCACCTCCAGGCAAAATTTAAGTGGTACTTAATGAAATGTTGTAATAACTGGAATTTGTTAGAGTATGTTATTATTATATTAACTAGCACTATTTCTGGTTAAAATTATGCTTTTCTATTGTTAGAATTCTACCTAATAGTTTCAGATTAGGAGAGCATTGGTGGCTTAGCCGTAACTGCCCTAGCTTACGAGTTATAGGTCGCGTGTACCCAGCCAGGCGCATTACTTTGTGTAATTTATTTCATCACCACTGTTCTCAAAACGGTGAAGAATAACATTGTGATTAAACCGGCATTTCTTATAATAAAAAACTCAAAGACGTGACATCCACGAATCCACACTGGGCCCACGTGATGGATTAAGGTCCATTCCCTCTCCTAGAGAGGAGGACTGAGTCCCAGCAGTGAGAATATTACAAGGCCGATTATATTTATGCTTATTATTGTTAAAATTACACTTAACAGTTTCAGATTTGGTACCATTTTTATAAATAAATAAAAAAAAAAATTAATGTGAATTAATAAATTTTAATCTCATTTTCTCATCATGACTTCATCATGTCCACAAAGAAGCAAATATTCAATGATGTCTCTGTGATCAATGGTGTGAAAACCGGAAGTGATCACCGCCTGGTAAGGGGCTCATTGAATATCAATGTCAAGCTTGAAAGGTCACGACTGATGAGGTCTACGCTCCGTCCTGCACATATCCAGATCCAAAACTCCGAGAGCTTTCAGCTCGAACTTCAAAATCGTTTCGAATGCCTAGGAAGCTCTGTGGATGAATACAACGATGGGTTCGTGGAAACTGTCCATACGGTCGGGTCTAAATTCTATAAGACTCGTACAAGTAAGAGCAAGAGGCTCACAGATCGAACTCTCCAGCTTATGAAGGAGAGGCGTGAGATGATTCTGCAGTCTTCAGACGATGCGTGCACATATCGGCAGCTCAATAAACAGATCTCAAAGTCCTTGAAACGCGATCTCCGTCACTTTAATACCGGAAAAATTAAAGACGCGATTGAGCGAAATAAGGGCTCTAAGGTGTTTGCAAGAGATCTGTCTATTGGGCAGAGCCAGCTCACGAAACTGAAGACCGACGATGGCAGAGTCATATCCGCCAAATCGGAGCTTCTGGGAGCAATCGAGGCTTTTTATGGACAGTTGTACACGTCAATCACAAAACCCACTGCGAATCTAGCAAACGACCCAAGAGCTAGATTGACCCGACACTATACCGAAGATATCCCGGACGTCAGCCTGTACGAGATTAGGATGGCTCTGAAGCAGCTTAATAACAACAAGGCACCAGGTGATGACGGAATTACGGCCGAACTCTTGAAGGCGGGCGGGAAACCGATCCTTAAGGCCCTTCAGAAGCTGTTTGATTCCGTCATATTCGAGGGAAAAACGCCACAGGCGTGGAGCAGAGGTGTGGTGGTACTCTTCTTTAAGAAGGGCGACAAGGCCCTGCTCAAGAATTATAGGCCCATCTCACTTCTGAGCCACGTCTACAAGCTGTTTTCCAGAGTCATCACGAACCGTCTCGCGCGCAGGTTCGACGACTTCCAGCCTCCCGAACAAGCCGGATTCCGAAAAGGCTTCAGCACCATAGACCACATACATACGCTACGGCAGGTTATACAGAAGACCGAGGAGTATAATCTGCCTCTGTGCCTAGCGTTTGTGGACTATGAGAAAGCCTTTGATTCGATCGAGACTTGGGCTGTGCTGCAGTCTCTCCAGCGGTGCCAGATTGACTATCGGTACATCGAGGTGCTGAAGTGTTTGTACAAAAACGCCACTATGTCAGTCAGACTACAGGACCAGACCTCGAAACCTGTCCTCCTGCAGCGGGGTGTGAGGCAGGGAGACGTCATTTCTCCGAAACTGTTCACGGCCGCAATGGAGGATGTCTTCAAGGTTCTGGACTGGAGTGGATTAGGCATTAATGTCAATGGCGAGTACATCACTCATCTTCGGTTTGCCGACGACATAGTAGTCATGGCTGAGACTGCGGAAGAGCTCAGCACAATGCTAAATGACCTCAGTAGAGCTTCCGAAAGAGTGGGTCTCAAAATGAACATGGACAAAACTAAAGTCATGATAAACATCCATGTAGCACCCACTCCGATCAAGATCGGAGACTCTGCACTCGAAGTTGTAGACGATTACGTTTACCTGGGACAGACAATCCAGTTGGGTAGATCTAATTTCGAGAAAGAGGTCAACCGTCGAATCCAACTCGGCTGGGCAGCGTTCGGGAAGCTGCGCGGTATCTTCTCATCCAATATACCACAGTGTCTCAAGACGAAAGTCTATGACCAGTGCGTGTTGCCAGTGATGACATATGGTTCCGAAACGTGGTCGCTCACAGTGGGCCTCATCAGAAGGCTTAAAGTCACCCAAAGGGCAATGGAAAGGGCTATGCTCGGAGTTTCCTTGCGTGATCGAATCAGAAATGAAGATATCCGCAGGAGAACCAAGGTTGCCGACATAGCACGAAGAATCGCCAAACTTAAGTGGCAATGGGCAGGGCACATTGCTCGCAGAACGGATGGCCGTTGGGGCCAAAAGGTTCTGGAGTGGCGACCGCGTACCGGAAGACGCAGTGTTGGAAGGCCCCCTACAAGGTGGACCGATGACCTGGTGAAGGTTGCGGGAATCCGATGGATGCGAGACGCGCGGGACCGTTCTTTGTGGCGACATTTGGGGGAGGCCTATGTCCAGCAGTGGACGTCTATCGGCTGAAATGATGATGATGATGAATCTCATTTTGTTCAAAAACTCATTCAAAACTATACAATTGTTTAGATTAAACCATGTTCACACTATTCCATATCTACATCAGCTATCCTTTGTTCAGGTTCAGCGTTAATTTTGACATAACTCGTTATCAAAACTCATTATTATCATGCAATGAACCAGAAATCATGCAAGCGATTACACAATCACTGGGCAGCTACTGAAATTAAATTATAATAGTTTTGACAACCCTATAGCGTCGGAAAATTCAGTTTTATCGATTGAAACTTTTAGTTAAATTCTATCACGGCCTGATATTATAAAATACTAGTTTTAGCCAGTGGTTTTGTTTCTTTGAATGTCGAAATAGAAGGTTCATGTTTCCTCCTGGTAGCCTGGTAATTATGGCGGTAAGTCCCCTCTTTGAGAAGTGGCTGGAAAGACGTCACCGCGTCCTCACCTTCTTTATGACGCAGGTTCTCACCGAGCATGGTAAGTTCGGGAAGTTCCTGCACCTGATTCGTGTGGAACAAACGTCTGGGTGTCACCATTGTGAGGACCGCCCGTAGGACACGGTAGAGGTGTATCCCACTTGGGTAGAACACCGCCGTGTCCTGGTGAGGGCGATCGGCGGCAATGACTTCTCGCGCCGGGCCAGTCTATGTTCCAGAGCTAGAAGGAATGGCATGCGGTTGCCTCCTTCTGCTAAGCAGTAATGCTAATGAATGTGGCGGCCGCATGCATGAGGGAACGCACTTGCGGGATCTCAACCCCGTTTTCCAGCCACCGTAGACGTGGGCTTGCAGACCTTCCGGTAACCATCCGCATCCTCAAGAAGATGTAAGCTAAACGGTAGGGGTTCAGCAGGGCCGAAGCCTACTGGGGCCATGGCTTTGCTTATGAAAGAAAAACCCGAGGGCCTGGAACACAAGGCAAAGAAGGAACACAGGAATTGGTTTTAGTCATCAAAAGTCTGACAAGCCCTGACGCTCCGCCTTAGTGCGAGAAAAGTCATCAGATGATACCCACCTAAAAATAAAAGCCTCCTTATAGCTTGTGATGCCCGTCTGCCGGCTTCTGCGACCTTCAGTCACCTGAAGTCATTTCATTTACTGAGTAAAAAGTATTTTAATGTATTACATCTAGCTGTAAGCTATCTGTGTGTATTTATATCCGTTTAGCCGTTTTTGATTGAGTAATAGTACAAACATACACCCTTTGACATGTGTAGTTCAATAGGATTTTATTTTGAAATGGCGCAGTTGTAAGGAACTTTGTTTGTGAATTAATAAAGGTATGGCTTGTGCTATGTATCTACAACATGCAAAGTGAATAAAAGTGGAGTTTTGTAATAGAAAATGTAATAACATTTTTCTGAGAAATTGTAAATATGTACGCTTCTGCTATGAGCGGGTTCGTGAAAATAGAGATTCATCCTAAGAGACTATAGAGATAACAAGTGTCCTATATTGTATTTCAGGATATAGTTTACAGGTGTGTCAAATTTTATCAAAACCAGTTCAGTCATTTTAGCGTGAAAGAGTAACAAACAGACATACAAACTATCGCCCTTTTTCTTAGTGTGGGAAACCCTAAAATAAGCATAGTTGTATTAAACTTTTACTGACTTAAACCCACGCGTTTTCCTTCATTTGCCCTTTACGTTCCAAAACCACGGTAATAACTTTATATCGCTTTTAATATACACCTAAACAAATATTATGAAGAGGTAAAATTGTTACAATAGTTTATAATTTGTTTGTAATAGGTTTTAACTAATCCTTGAAGCCGTGAGTAAAAACTTCTCCTCAGTCATACACTCCTAGCGGAGTGGCCGTGGTCATGGATCAGCTAGTAGTTTGGTTGCGGCTTTTACGAGACTGCTTCTCCATCTCTCTATATTCATGGTATTGCGTGTGCATTCAATGATGGCACTTTGAAGATGATTTGTTCAGGTCTGTCCATCTGGTAGGTGATCAACTGCGAGAACATTGGCCCTTTACTCTTCCCTGTACTACTAAACGTTACAAAGAGCTTTCATTGAGGATAGCATAATCAGCCCTTTAATGTTCACACGGGCCCAGTGCGGATTGGTGAATGTCACATCTCTTCGAATTTTTGGTTCTCTGACATGCCGGTTTCCTCACTATGTTTTCCTTTACCGTTTTGAGAGCAGTGGTGATAATAAATTACACAAAGTAATGCGCCTGGCTGGGTTTGACCACGACCTACAACTCGTAAGTCGGGGCCGTTACCACTCGGCCACCAATGCTCTCATTACGGATGATATGTCCTAACATTTACAGTTGCACAACGATTTGCAGTTGCACAATCGATGAAAGTCTTTGTTTGATGCGAAGCTCTTTCAGAATGGAAACGTCAGTGCGGTGAGCAGTCCATTTTATCCTCAGTAGACGCCTCCAGCACCACATCTCAAGAGCGTAATTTTTTTTACGGTGCTTTTTTTGGATCGTCCATGTTTCAGCTCCATACAGGTAAATCGGGAATATTAAATATCTCATTAAGCGGCCTTGGTGTTTTTCGTTATACGGCGATCTTTCCATACCATCGTGAGCTTCTATATGTCTGATCGTGCTATGGTACATCGTCTCTTGATTTCTTCTTCACAACTTCCAGTATTTGTAGTGGTGGATCCCAAGTAGATACAACATTGGACTACGAGTAAAAATTAATCAAGAAAAATAGGCCAAAAAAAAAAAATATGAAAGAAAATGGAGTTAGTGAGAGTGATGAGTGTGAGTTAGCATGTCAGGTGCCAGAACAGAATGAAAGAATTAAACGTGTTGCGCGAACCCTAAGTAAAACGGGACAAGGGCGGATCATTGTAATAATGTAAATTGTAAAATCTATCATTTTTTTAAAAGAGTACCTATGGCGTTCTTCTCCATGAGAGTATAAGAAAGTCCACGACATAAAAAGATAGAAAATAAATCTTTCTTTATGGGCGCAATACAACATAATTTGTCTACGTTGCGAGTGATACCGACGGCCCTAACTAGTTAGTTGACGACACGTTTAACGTCCTGGCCCAGTGGTTGAGCAATTGGATGCTGCGTTGCATATCAAGGGTTCGATTCCCACACGGAACGAATATTTATCTTGCATAACTGTACCTGTTATCCTAGTACTAAGCTTTTTTGAAATAAATTATTATTGTGTTTTTTAGGTAATTTTTCTCAGGCAGTACCTGGTGTTCTTTTAGAATCTCACGGGTGTGAACCAAGGTGAGAATTATTGTTTTAAGATGGTAAAAGACTTTGTACTGAATTTAAATTTATTATTATTATTATTATTTGTGTGGCCTAAGGATAGGTGCGGCGAGTCTCGATGTCTTGTGCGTGTGAAATGTTTACAATTTCATTCACGATTCAAGAGTTATTTACAGTGTGGAGCAAAATAAATAAAGTTATTCATACACGATTCTCGTTATTTATATCGATAATTTAATGAAAATATTGATTCACAGTATAATTCAAATTTAAGTACGTATCGTTGCCAGGTCAGTGAGCGTGTGTTTACACTTAATTTACTATGAAAAATAAGGTAGGTTTTTTTTAAATTCCGATTTTTAAGGTTGTTTACCCTTTTAACAGCGTACGTCGGATATATCCGACAAACATTTATGTTTATTCCGCCAGGGTCGCACATCCATGACCAAATACTCCATCTCGTCAGGCACCGGTTTAAATGGTTCTCATATCATTTGAGTATTATATGTTTACTGTCATCATAATCATCCTGTCCTTGTCCCGTGTTATTTGGGGTCGGCGCAACACGTTTTTTTCTTCCACTCTGCCCTGTCACTCGTCATGCTATCACTAACTTCCTTTTCTTTCATATCAATGTTCACACAATCTATCCATCTTTTCTTTGGTCTCCCTCTCCCTCTATCCACATGTAAACTCATAACTCTTTTAGTAACATGCGTCTCATCCCTCCTCTTCGCATGACCATACCAAGACAAACGATTCCTTTTCAACTTTTCAGTCACTGGCGCCACTTTCAAACTTCCCCTAATATATTCATTTCTCACTTTATCCATATCCGTATTATATGTTTACTGTATGGACTTTAAATGAGACTTTGACCCGAGATTATTTCGGTTTCTTCTCAGAGTAGTCAGCTAGGTAACTCTGGTTTCATCTACTTTAAATTGACGAAAAATTCGACTAATAAAAGTGTTTTAAAAAAACCTATTTGTAAAATAAATATCATTTAATATTTTATCAGCTGCTATCCTATCGAGTGAGGTAATAAATTGAAAGAAACCACTTTTTACCACATTTCAGCGTTTATTTGTTTATTTTGGTAAGCCAAAAGTTGTGTACACAATACTTTTACAATATTTATGTTAAAGCGAAACACATTCATTAGTATAACAATTAATTATTATTCAAAGCCAATATCATATGTTGTACTCTTTGTTATTATACATATGTTAACATTATTATTAAAATCAATAAAACATATTTAACATTTTAAATGAAAGATAAACATTGCTGATAACAACAAGTTTAGGTAATAAATATAATTATATATTTCAAAAGGTAAAAATTATTTTTCACGTCAATGAAAAATAATAAGTTAAAAATCTTTGGGAACACATTAATTCTGCGTACAACTACGGGGTGGAATTCCCTGCCGGAGTCTTTCCTGATAGCTATAACCTGGAGGTCTTTAAGTCAAGAGTAAATAGGTTAGGTACTACAAGTAAGCGTGC
The DNA here is from genome assembly GCA_949316375.1 of Mythimna vitellina. Taxonomy (NCBI): domain Eukaryota; kingdom Metazoa; phylum Arthropoda; class Insecta; order Lepidoptera; family Noctuidae; genus Mythimna; species Mythimna vitellina. The sequence continues at coordinate 16,299,753 of OX438710.1, read as the reverse complement.
TTAAAAGTCGACCCCATCATCGCTTACCGTCGTGTGAGATAGTGGTCAAGCGTAAACTTATCGATCATAAAAAATATACACCACTAGTTTTTAATTAGTACAAATACTTAAAAAGCTTATTAGAAGAAATCTTGCTATGATTTAAGTGAAGTCTCAATAAATAATATTCATAAACAGAAAAGTTATTAGCGTTTGTTTATATTCTCAAAATGTCACTCAATTTATGGAAATATTGTACAGGCTATGAATGATTAAATGACGATCAAAATGGAAAAACACAGCGCGTAGTATTTTCTAGTAGCAATTGTTATGAATTATTGATTCTATTATGAATTTACCAATTATGATAAATTTTCGTGGAAAATTTTGAGATTTCTTTTTTTTTACTTTTTTCTATAAAAATATGATCAGTAACGGGTACGGATAAAGCCCCATTTTTATTTCTTATATAAAAAACTAGCTTCTGCCAGCGGCTTCGCCCGCATGAAAGTAGGTTACTACTAACAAACTTTGGTAGATATTTATAAGATCTACAATTAATTTGAACATTTTATGGTTCTATCTTTTATAGTTTAGGCAGCGTACGCAAAATAAGTAACTTTTCTGGTTGACTTTTTACACCTTGTGTTCGAAAAACTCAAATATCTTACGGAATCCTATTTTTTTCCAAAATAAAATATAGCTTATGTTACTCGTTGATAATGTAGCTTTCGAATGGTGAAAGAATTTTTTAAATCGGTCCAGTAGTTTTTGAGCCTATTCATTACAAACAAACAAACAAAGTTTTCCTCTTTATAATATTAGTGTAGATAAGGGTGTATAAATACTCTCAGAGTTTCAGCAGTAGGGTTCGCGACCACTGGATTAGAAAGTTAAGAACTAAATCTAGTGCGAATTTTTTATTATTTTAAACAAGCAAAAGTAACATACAGTTATCAACCCTTAGCACGGTTGGCAGTGTGGTTGAGAGACTGATTGTTGCTCCGGGTGTCGAGTTTGATTCCCGAATAGAACGAATATTTTGTATGGCCTAGAATACTGTTTTTCCGGGTCTAGAGTACGTGTTGTGAATGAACCAACGACACACAATTCCTAGTATGGGGCAATATATTTTTCTTAATTGAAATATGTCATACTCGTGAATGGGCACGGCGCCCATTCACGAGTATGACAGTTGAGACTGGTCATCTCTTAGTTGGTAGTGGTTTATTTCAATTTCTATTTTTAATTATTTTTTTTTTCATCTTTTATCTACATTGTGCTCACATAATTTTCTTAATTGATATAAACTAGTGCTTGACTACGACCCCACCTGATGCTAGGCAGTGATGCTATCATTGATGACAAGGCGCACTAGTTTATTAAAGACAAATTATAATCGGACGGAAGGACCGCAGCCGGCAAAATGTTCCAGTCCTGCGATGTATACGCGGTATAAACGACGAGGCAAAATGCTTAGTCCGGACCGTAGAGGTTTCAACAACGTAAGGGTGGATACTGGCCGTACATCGGGTTGTCCTATGGTAGGAAATGAGATGGATTAATCAAGTCATGCAATTCCCGCGCATAATGGAAGCGATAAGAAATATGTAACCAAGGTTATATGTAACTCATAGCATAGCACAGTTCCCACTGTTGGGACTCAGGCGTCTTGAGTGTTGAAAATTATTAAATAACTTCTTACTTTCTGTGTGGAGCGACAGAGAGTAGCAGTCCAGTAGTCCGCCTTATAATGTTCCCACTGTTGAGACTCAGGCCTCCTGTCTAGGTGAGGGAATAGGCCGTAATACACCACGCGGGCCCAGTGCGGGTTGGTGAAAGTCACATGTCTTCGAATTTTTGGTTCTAGGACATGCCGGTTTCCTCACGATGTTTTCCTTCACCGTTTTGAGAGCAGTGGTGATGAAATCAATTACACAAAGTATTGCGCCTGGCTGGGTTTGAACCCGCGACCTACAACTCGTAAGTCGGGGCCGTTACCACTCGGCTACCACTGCTCACTCATAATATGATATGTAACTCATAATATGATTTAAAAGTTTGTCCATGGAGTTGCTTGCACGGCATAGAGATCTACGCTTTGAAACGTGCCATTTAGTTTCAGTTTTTTTCCGACATTTTGACAATTTAAAAGTGAAATAAATTTTTCTGATTTCTGAACTCCCTAGCTGTCCGTACAATGAATGTGTTCCCAAAACGTTTTGTACGTATCGATGGAATAATATAATAATAATAATATATAAAATATAATATTCCACAACTATCACACAACACCGTCTAGTCCCAAGCTAAGCAGAGCTTGTGATATGGGTACTAGACAACTGATAAAAATACTTATATTTTTTAAATACATACATATTTTAGATAAATTACACCCAGACACAGAACAAATGATCGTGCTCATCACACAAACATTTGTCCTGGGTGGGAATCGAACCCACGACCTCCAGCATAGTAGTCAAGGCCGCTGACCACTAGACCAACAGGCCAGTCATGAATGTCCAACATGTACCGGAATTCAAGAATTTCCTACCAAATAATGCTTGAGTACTTCCTTAGTCAGGCAAGGGATGCTAATACTCGGGTAGTTCCCACCGATCCCATCAATCGATAGTTTATTTAGTTTGCAGACTGATCCTAACTAGAATGGGGAGGTTCACTACGTGCACGGTTTCAGCTGTAAACGAGCCAGGTAGGTAGAATGCGATCTGGGTTCATTTAAGTTAGGTACTTAATGCTGAAGTTTAGGTTTTAAGTGAATGTGAGATGGTGTTTAAATGTAACTGTTTCCATTTTTGGATATCTTCAAGTCACGATTCAAAGCCACCTAGCGCCGTCAATAGAAAAAAATATAACTCTTTGTATTACAGATAGCGGCGCAATTCTTAAGTGCTCGGCGAAAGAGCGAAGATCGCTTTGCGCATCGTACACATCGAGGGCCAATCACTGTACAAGGATTGCACTCCCCGCCCCCGCATTTCTTTTCATACCACTAAAGAGACCTGTACTGTAGAAGTCAGCGCTCAAGATCCGTGCCGGTATCTGTACACATTGAAATTTTGCTGTGTAGCATTATCGAGTGCTATCAGTGATGATGGACCGATGTCTCGTGGAAAAGAAACCTCATGCTCAGCAGTAGTACTTCCAACTACTAGACCAACGAGGAAAAAACCTAAAGAAAAAACTTTGTCCATAGTGGACGGCGAGCAATGTGTAGCTCGCCGTCCGGCCGTCCGGTAACCACCCGAACCGGACCCGGACGATGCGCGTAGGGTTCTTCGCGCGCCTCAAGGTAATGTCATCAAAACCGTAGGGGTCCAGCAAGGTCGAAGCCCAATGGAGTCATGGATTAGCTTCTGAAAGGTAAATCCAGGGTCCAGGAATGCAAGGCAAAAAGACCAAGGTTAACTGGCAGAGAATGCCTAAGGCATTAAGTCCGCCTTTGTACTTTTGTGTTGCATGAAATTAAAAAAAAATAATAATAATAAAAAAGAGGGAACATAGGTGTGGGTTTAGTAAAAGTCTGACACGCCCTCGCGCTCATCCCTTGGTCGAGAAAAGTTATTGGATGGTTTCCCAACTAAAAAAAAGCATTAACAATGGTCACCCGTCCTTGAGCTGTCTGCAGCAATCGCACTTTAACCTTGCAGATCTAAACTGTGCATCTGCTGTTTTTAACAATAATATGTAAGCGACCCATTACTACGCATTTTATAGAAAACAACCTTGAAATTGAATATAAAAAACTTTGTATTTCAAAGAATATATAACCTTTAAAATACAATGTTTTTTTTATGAGAAAACACCTCTAGAGCTTCCTTCAAACTAGGAACGAACAAAATCTGCGAGAGGACACAATATAACGATATTACCTACTGCAGCGAAGCGAATTACGAATCAAAATCCTCAAAACATTCAAAAATCAACTCTATTTCCACAACTCCTACAAAGAAAATCCCTTAACACAACACCCAAGAAATGGAAAATAGAGAATTAGACTCTACATCTATAGTTTTAAAATTCAATTTTCAATAAAAGCAATTCCACTTTTGTTATGAAAAGGTAATGGTTTTACGATTTTGAGCCGTATCTTTTGTCAGTTAGGGTGCAATATTGTTTGTTCTGAATTAAATATTTGTATTTCGCTGGCGGAATTCGGATACATTTACTTAGCTTACACTAAATATTATTTAATTTCATTGTTTTAAAGGGATTTAAGTGTGAAAACCACACTAATATTATCCGTACATATTGTAAAACAAAGTCTTCTAACGAATATGTCTGTCTGTATGAACGCGATAAAATTAAAACCTTAAAAACTGCTGAATAGATTTTCATGCAGTTTTCACTTTTTTTTTAAATTCTTGATAGGTTCGCGCTTGACCGCTATCTTACATGATGGAAAGCGATGATGCACTCGACGATGGAGCGCGCTTACCTAGAAGTAACCTATTCACTCTTGACTCAAAGATTCCCGGGTTGTACTTAGACATAGTGATTTATTAGGAAGGTTTAAATGTGTACATTTAAACCTTCCAACAATACATGCGCTTAGTAGAGAAAAGCCGAGAATTTCAATTTTTTTCGGTGAAAAAAGAAATATCGTGAGAAAACAAGCATGTTCTAAAACCAAAAATTCTAAGATGGTGACATCTACCAATCCGCACAGGGCCCGCGTGGTAGATAGTGGTTCATTCCCTTTCTTAGAAAGGAGGCCTCAGTCCCAGCAGTAGGAACATTATTAGTTAGATGATAGCATAGCTTAGTCGGCCTTATAATTTATACCCACTGTTGGGACTCAGGCCTCCTCTCTCTCCTCTAGGAGAGGGTATGGGCCGTAATCTACCACAAATACTCAGGTCTACGATCCCATAAAGCTGTGAAAAAATCAAACTTCTGAGTTAATGGAAAAAAAAGATACGGCCGTATATGTCGCAAAAAACGTATATTTCGACACTCTCAAGGGAATCAAAATTCATTCCCGTTGGAACAGAATCCTGAAATTTGGCATAAAGCAAAGACCATGCGCGCCTCACGGAGATGTCAGCAAACCGTAGGGGCCCAGCAGGGTCGAAGCTTACTGGGGGTAAAGGGTTTGTTTCTGAAAGTAAAACTCGGCAATGTATGAAAGGCAACGAAGGAACAGGAGTGGTGACACACCCTCTCGCACCGTCCAATAGCGGGAGACGTCACTGGATTATTTTCCCACTTAAAAAAAAAGTGGTCAAGCGCAAGCCGACTATTTAAAAAAAAAAACTTTTTTCTATAAACTATTTAATCCTTGCTAGGCAATTTTATGTAATCTCCATTTTTTCTCAAACCCCAACAGATTCTCTTCATCCAAGATATCAAATATCAGTCACCATGCGGTAGTATCCAGATTATTTACCATTTTAACTTGACCTACCCTGCCCTCTTCACTCCATTCATTATCTTCAATAAAAACGGTGTATAGGAAGAAAGAAAGGGGTCTTGTTGAAATGGTATTGGCAGGAAATATGATAGGCGAAGCCTTAGGAATCGGTAGGATCCAGTTGGGTGGTATGTGAGTACCTTTGTTTTTTTTTTTGGTTCGACAGTAGGTAAAGGCATGTGGTGTAAATCTGTAGTAACAGATGCGAACAGCTAACGAGTAGAATTCTCTGCCGGAATCTAGGTTTTCTAATAGCTTCTATGGCTACAACGTTGGAGTGTTTGGGTCAAGAGTGAATAGGTTAATGCTAAGCAAGCGTACTCCACCGTCGGCCACAACACCTTCGGGTAAAGTGGTCAATGAAATAAAAATAAAAAATGTGAAAAAAGGGTCTTAAATTGGATAATAAATAATTTGATGATTGATCGGATGATATTGTGATGGGCGGAGACGCAATTGAAAAGCTTCTTTGTAATTATTAAATTATGTTTATATTGCACGAAGCACTTTATATCATATTTTAATATCAGAGGTGGTGTTGAACCAACGGCTAGCGTATTATTGACATGAAACCACTCCAAATAAAAGGGTATCAGGGGGGAGTGTTTCAGGGGTTAACAGGAGTTTTGGTAATTTGGGACCCGCATAGTGATATACGTTAAGTTTGAATCGTTTGTCTTGGTATGGTCATGTAAAGACGAGAGATAAAACGCATGTTACTAAAAGAGTTATGAGTGTACAGGTGGATGGGTGGAGAGGGAGAGGAACGCCAAATAAAAGATGGATGGATTGTGTGAAGAGTGATATGAAAGAAAAGGAAGTTAGTGATAGCATGACGGGTGACAGGATAGAATGAAAAAAAAAAACACGTGTTGCGGCGACCCCAAATAAGATGGGACAAGGGCAGGAAGATGATGATGATTGTGACATAAGTTACAAAACATTCAATATCCTAGAAGACTTACATTAAGACTCGATACATGGTTCATTAAAACATAAGATAGGATATGGATTTTACTCTTGTTACTCTTTGAATTCTCGCAACCCTCAGCAGATCATCTGTCCACCTTGTGAGAGGCGTTGCGTGTGCCGGATGGCACCGGACCGGTCGTTGTGGCCGGATATACCACGTACATCAAAGGACTGGAACAATATGCCTGCTGAGGTCTTTCCATCCGATTATAATTTGGGTGTCTTTAATGATAGAGTGAATAGGCTCTTAATAAACGCCTCACCATCAAAATTGCATCACTGCTTACCATCAGGGGGGATCACAGTCAAGCCCTAGTTTATATAAATAAAATAAAAAAAACTTTAAACATACTTTTATAACCCACGTAATCAGTTACACACATCGTTACAAACATCACAAAAAGTGTTTCCCATCGGGTCGCGGGTTCGAACCGGTGGCAAGCGGAGCGTGGCGTGATATTAATATTAACGCCCCCGTGGGAACATCTAGACGCAGTCAAGTGATAGTTTTTGAAGTTACAGGTAACAGTTTTGTACCTATATGTGTGATTTTTAGAACTAAGAATAATGCCAGCTAGTAGATTTCATTCTTCTTCTCAATTGAAACACTGGTAAATGGTGAAACAGTCGTTGTACAAAGAGGGTTTCAGGTGTGTCGTGGAGGCGATCAGCGACAACGACCTCTCACGTTCAGGCCTTTTTTCGGAGTGAGAGTGAATAGGATGTGATCGCCTTCTTTTGTAAAACCAGCAAAGCTAGAACAGACATCCGCACGCCCCAATAGGAGAAGTCCCGGTCCTCAAAAAAAGAGTGGTCTTTGAAAAGATCGTGGAGCCCCGACATGCTAATTGTGAGTGTTGGATAAAATTATTTAGTGAGGTAGAAATTTTACACAACGTGGACTTATTTCCAAACTCTGGGCGCCTTTTAAAAGCGAATAAAAAATAAAGTGTGCCAGGGTGAAAGTCCGCTGACACTACCGCACCGCCCAAGAGCGGGAGATGGAAAAATTTTAACATGACACCAGATAAAATTAGCATTTAGTGAAAAATTAATAATAACTTAAACCCACCCATATTCCTTCAGTTGCCCTTGAAATACACTTAGCCTCAAATCGACATAAGAAACACATTACAGAACAATAAGGAAGTAACGCAACAATATTGTTCTAACATCTACAGCATGTTCCCATTTCCTCGTCCTTGAACTCCAAGGTCAAAGGTCACTCAAGGAAAATGATGTGATTAAACAACAAATACACAACCAGGAAATCACATTATTATACTAATGTAACTTTGTACGCGTATATATTATTATAGTAGAGTATCTTTGAAGTCAATAATACCTACTAATATTACAGGCTTTGGTACTAGAATAACATGAAAGGCAAGAGAATGTTGTATAACGGCAGGATTTTCTGGGAATTTCCTTCTGTGTAACAAGCTGTTTGCTAAAAAAAAGAAATATGATGGCTATTGAAGTATACTGTTCGTGGTTTTAATCATGTGTACCAATTATCAAGAAATCGACTCGAAAGACGTCCACTGTTGGACATAAGCCTACCTCAAGCGTCACCATAGCGAAAGGTCCTGTGCGTAATACATACATCGGATTCCCACCACCCTCACTAAGTCATCGGTCCAACTTGTTTGCCTGCCTTGTCGGCTTGCCAACGCTGCATCTTACAGTATGTGGTCGCCACTTCAGAACCTTTCGGCCCTATCGACGATCTGTTCTGCGAGCAATGTGCCCTGCCCACTGCCATTTAAAGTACGCGATTCTTCGAACTCTCGGTAATCTCGGTTCTGCTGCGAATATCTTCATTTCTGATGTGGTCACGTAAGGAAACTCCGAGCCCTTTCCATTGTGCTTTGGGCGACTTTTACCCTCTGATGAAGGTCATTGTGAGCAACCACATTTCGTAGCCATATGTCATCACTGGCAACACCTGGCTTTCCCATGTACAATAAAGTAACTTTATAATAAATAAATAAATAAAATTACCTGTTCAGTAGCTCACTGGAGCATAAAGTGTTATTAACACCAACAATGTAGGTTGCGCTTTTAATTACTAGTGGTCTCGTAAAGTTGTGCAATTAAAATAATTACGGTTGTATATGTATAGGTACATATAAATGGAGTAATGGGCAAGCTTTTGAAAGGTTGATGCTTAAATCGATTAGTTTGTCATGACGTTGTTATTATAATAATGGCAATATCTAAAACACACGCACATAGCTTACTTATAAGGGTAATATATTTAAATATATTCCTTGATCCATATGGGAAGCCAAAGCTTTTTAAGGCTTAATGCTCTTTTTGTTTCGTTTACACTCTTTTAACAAGTTATACACACGCCTGCCCCCCAAGTTACAATCGTATCGTTCGCGCCGAACAACTCGAGTAGACCACGCCTCCGATTCCTTTGTTCTGACCACGTGACTGAGCGTTGAGATGACGTCATAACAAAGGAATCGGAGGCGTGGCCTACTCGAGGGGTTCGACGCAAACGATACGATTGTAACTTGGCTAGGGGGGCTGTACTCATAACTCGTAACGTGGCCTTTTGGGAGAACCAATTTACTAATATGATCTATGTTTATCCTTCTAGGGATATATTTCTGACTGCTATGGCGGAGGTCGTGGGTTCGATTCCCACCCAGGACAAATGTTTGTGTGATGAGCACGATCATTTGTTCTGTGTCTGGGTTTAATTTATCTATATATGTATGTATTTAGAAATATATTAGTATGTTTATAAGTTGTCTAGTACCCATAACACAAACTCTGCTTAGCTTGGGACTAGACGGCGTTGTGTGATAGTTGTGGAATATTACATATATATTATATATTTATTTTCACATAGCTAAGTTCAGTTTGCGTGCTTAATCCCAAAGAATTTTGACACGCTCCGCAATAGAAAACTGCCAAAGATCAGAAAAATTATACATCAAACAAGGGAGCTCGTATACTATGATATATATAAACTTCAAGCTTTTGTTATTAACTAAACTATAACACAAACACATCTACCCACCCAAGTAACCCTGTTACCTTGACATTTCAAGGTCAGGGTCGCTCGACAACAGGAAGATAAAATGACAAAGATGGCGGACCCCGGCGTCGCTGTGAAATAAAAGAGCGGAAAGTTTATGAAGTAATAAGAATATCAGCCATGACAGTTGGTATAGGGAAGTGACCTTTTATTATGGTGTTGACCTTTCGCTTTTCATTTTTTTGGACCGTTGAGAAACAAATTAGTTTTTCAGCGGTCTTCACGTCCGATTATAATTTAGGTGTCTTCAAGGCTAGAGTGAATAGGCTCTTAATGAACTAGTTCGCTTCACCATCAACGATTGCATTACATCACTAATTACCGTCAGTTGGGATTGCAGTCAAGAACTAGTCGATGCCATTTAAAAAAAAAAAGCGGTAGAATCTTGTGTTCGATTTTTGAATACATCACGTTCTTTAATTGTTTTTAAATATCTAAAGTTCGTTTTTTAAATGATTTTATGGTATTCTGTAATGCATTTGATATTGGATATTAAAGATAATTTGAATATAGAACGTAACCTAAAATCTTCTACCATATGCCGCGACTAGCTTTTTCCTGTGAAATAAATATATTTATGCAAAAATTGTGCATATTTCCGGAATATATAGTTACCTATGATACTTAGCAACCGTCTAGCTTTATTGAAAATTAGCATTTGCCGGCGGCTTCACCCGCGTACATAAAATAAAACCTATGTCACTCAGGAATAAAGCAGCTTTCTAGCAGTGAAAAAAATTTAACAATCTGACCAGTACTCTCAGAGATTCACTCTTAGAAACAAAAAAAAAACAAACTTTACCTCTTTATAATATTAGTGTAGATTAATTCGATTGCTCATACTGGAATTGGAATTACTCCTATGACCATCTCAAAAGATCCGTAACAACTATTTACACACCATACAAATATTAATTCCGTGCGTTAATCTTACCCGCGATTCCTTGCTCAGTAGCGAAAGCTCTGAACCACTGCGAATTAAAATAGAATAGTAGCATCATCTGACTGACTCAGGCCTCCTTTCTAAGAAAGGGAATGAACCACTATCCACCACGCGGGCCCTGTGCGGGTTGGTAGATGTCACATCTTAGAATTTTTGATTCTAGAACATGCTGGTTTTCTCACGATATTGTTTTTTTCAACGTTTTGAAAACAGTGGGGATGAAATAAAATAAACAAAGTAATGCGCTGGGCTGGGTTTGAACTCGAGACCTACGATTCGTAAGTCGAGGCCGTTACCATTGGGCTACCACAGCTGTTAAAAAAAAGAATGGTAATAACAAAGTTCTTAAGTAAGTCCTTCAAGAGAAAGTCGTTTGAAGTACTTTCTTAAGAACTTTGTTACTAAAGAACAAACAATTTTAAATTTACATTTGTAGTTTTCCTTTACAAGTCCCGTCCTTGATATTTGTAACTGATACAAGCTTTTATGTTTCTCAAGGTTAAGATCTCACGACAAAGTCAGATAAAGTGACAAAGCTATCGCAAAGTATCTTCTTTGAAATAATATGATAACTGTTTTCTCATGTTCAATGCCAGCTTGTAAAAAGGTGTGAGTTGGAGTCGGATATCAAATCAGTCAAGGATTTGTTATAAAAACGTTACAAAAGTCTAAGGACAGGGTATTGTTGAAAAGGTTTGTTAGGAAAACTTGTAAAGGTCTATATCTGTTTTTTTTTATATTGTAGGAATTAGAGTATGTGTATTTATTTATTTATCTATTTATTTAAAACTTCATGCAAAATAAAGTACAAAGGCGGACTTAATGCCTTAGGCATTCTCTACCAGTCAACCTAGGGTGGTGAAGAGACAATATGGTAGGCGCATAAAAATAAAATTTTACAAAAAAACAAGATTAAAAAAAAAGTATACATCTAATTAAAATGCACATACACATATATTTAATATAATATATATGCATATATACATATATATTAATATAAAATAAAGAAATAAGTTTTGAGACAATTCTGCCATTGATGGAGCAAATGATTCCGCACCTTCCGCTTAAATGCATATCGACTTTCGGCCGTCCTGATATCGAGAGGAAGCGCATTCCACAGAAGGATGGACTGTATATAGAAGGAAGAATGGACAAAATCAGAAGTATGAGAAGGACAGCGCAGAAGGAGATTGTTAGAAGAACGCAGATTCCTTGCGTGTGAAGAACATAGGTATTGAAAGTGACTAATGAGATAGGATGGAGGCGTGGGAGAGTTGAGTAGAGAGAAAAGTGTAGTCAAAGCGCGCAAAGTTCTTCTCTGGCGAATTGGCAATCATTTAAGCTCAGACCTGAAATTCGACACATGATCATATTTTCTCAGATTAAATATAAATCGGATGCAGTTGTTAAGGAGTCTATCGACCTTATCCAGTAAGACCGAGGTGTAGTATGAAGGAAGAAGATATAAAGCCCGAAGTGCACAATAGAAAGAAAGTTTATTGGACAGGGTCACTGCAATAGAATAGAACGAGTAGTATAAATAAGAAGATGACAGAGGCTGGAGGTTTTGATTGTATAATTGAGGCCGCCACAGGCAAGTCCGGTTGAGCAGCAACAACCTTCCAGGTTCACTTGCGAGAGGCCACACACAAAAAAAAACACAGAAAGAACGTAGGAGTACAAAAGATTTTAGAGCGGTGAATTATTTTACAGAAAACTTTTATATTTATAAGAACAATAATTAGTTGTTGACAACTGATGGTGACATGACATCATGTCGTTCATTCACGAATGCGTTTATACAGGGTTATTTGTAAAACACTAACAAGCTTGCAGAACTGTATTACTAACAACATAAACAACAACTTTAGTTTTATGACTTTTAACAAAACATAATCCATTTACAAAAAACAAACCTTCAAGATATCGTTGTTATATCTAACACATTTCAACTCTGTATTTTGCTATACCTACCTACGACGCTACGCAAAGAAAAGATGGATGGATTGTGTGAACAGTGCTATGAAAGAAAAGGAAGTTAGTGATAGCATGACAGTTGACAGGATAGAATGGAAGAAAAAAATGAGTTGCGCTGACCCCAAATTAGATGGGACAAGGGCAGGAAGATGATGATACCTACGACGCAACGCGCGATCTGTGTGACGTGACGCAAGCGCATCAAGCATCCCCGCCGCCCGGTCCCTTAAAGCTGTGATAAAATCAAACTTTTGAGTTTTTAGCCATTTATGTCGCAAAAAACTGTATTACAGCACTCTCAAGGAAATCAAAATTCATAGAGTACTTCGTATTGACCTAGCATCTTGAAATTTGGTGAGGTATTATAGTAAAGATATAGGAATAAATCTGAAAACCGAAAATTTGTTGTTATGGCACAAAAAAAAATGCGATTCGGAAAAAAATTCGTGACTCCAGGTATTGGGTTTGTACGGAACCATCAGTACAGCGACTTGCTTTTGGCCAGTTTTTTTATTACTACAACATTTTATCACAAACTCACGGCATGGAGTAAGTACTCGTCTTTGATGTATATTGCGAAGCAGTTGTTTATTTTCCGAATATTATCAACTACAATTAGAACACTATTTTTTAAACCTTTTTTAGTAAGTATCTTTCATTATTTTTTTCTATTTAGGTAATTTTATTTCGCTTACATTTAGAAGCACCTTTTCTATTCTATATCACCTAGTTCGATCATCAATAAAAAAGGTCATTAAGGAAATATTATTAGAACATTATTAGTTCTCATCCATTTATCATATTACATATAAAAGTAGGGCTTGATATATATATAGGGGTTGTAGAAATGATGGATAGATTATGATTATTGGTGATTATTCTTTACGCTAGCGGCTTCTCCCGTGTAAAAGTTGAAAAAGATCCCCAGGGAACATATTATGTATGTTGGTGTCATGTAATGTTAAATGGGAGTATTACCCGGGATAAAAAAGAAACGTACATCCATACATACATACAAATTTTTACCTGTAAATATATTTTAAAATGTTTTTTTTTTTAAATTTTTTTATTGAAATATTTAAAAATATAATTTATATTTTAAAGTAGTGAATAAACGAATAATACTAACATTTATTTCAAACCACAATGAATCCATAGAATAGTTTAATTTTTGCGTAGTCAAGTCATCATCATCTTCCTGCCCTTATCCCGTATTATTTGGGGTCGGCGCAACACGTTTTTTTCTTCCACTCTGCCCTGTTAGTCGTCATGGTATCACTAACTTCCTTTTCTTTCATATCACTTTTTCAATTTTTACGTAGTCAAGTAATAAACTTAAAATTAATGTTAGTGTCTTTAAAAAAATTAAAATGAAGTGTGCTCAAGCTTCTTTTTTATGATGTGAATGTGAGAATACTGTAAACTCTGTAGACTCATTATATTTCGCTGCTTAAATTCAAAGGGCCACAAATCGATATAATCAAATATATTTTTTATTGCAAGAATCATAATAATATTACTTCTTTTTATAATTTTATATGCAAAAAAGGGCAGTAATCTGATTGGACAATTTATAATGCAAGAATACTGGGTGTCTTTTTTTGCATATAAGAATTTAAAGAGAAGTGAGAGATTTTTGCAATAAAAATTTGATTATTTTGATTTGTGGCTCTTTTTAATATATGTAGCGATTTGCTCCACGTGAAGTGTTTTTTTCAAATATTTTCTTTATTTTTTTCTATTTTAATGACTATAAGGTGTAAAAAAATGAACTTTAAGAATTTCGAGGGGACATTGTACTCCTCATTATGAACAACTTTTACTATGGGATCAATCCTGAAATAGTGAAAAAAAAAATCAGCTGCTCCATACATTTTGACGAGTTATGCGAACATAAATGTAGGGAACAGCTAATTTTTCTTTCGCGATTTCATGTTTGGTCCCATAGTAAAAATTGTTAAAACCCACTCATGTTCGTTCACTTGTATTTGTGTTCCAGAGCCGCGGATCTATCTCGTAATCCTGGGTTTAACGGCTTAACGTGATTGTCTCAGTATGTAATGGATGGACACCCATCCAATTACATAAAAACTTAAGCCGTTATTATATTGTTAACATACCGTCGGTACAGAGGGTATCATGACCTTGTGAGGAGGATTCACGCATCGGTGCGCACTCCTTGATGGGGCATTTAGAGTGTACGATACGGGAACGATACGATATTATTAGTCTTTTGTGTGTCTATTTTTCATAATTCTATTTTGTTTTGTCACGAATTCTGAAAATCGACCTCAAATATTTCTAAAATGTAAAACATATTTATGGTCGATTTGGTTTAGGTATCTATTCTGATGATTAATTACGAAAAAATCAGAAATCACGTATAATAATACAAATTTTATTTAAACGAATCACTCAAAATCCACAAAGACGTCATAACACATTCTACCACAGAACCTACAAAAATACAAAGCTCTAGTAACTTGCAGTTTAGATACACAAGAAACTTAAATATTAACTAAGTACTTATACTAAACCTATATACATATATAATGATTTTTAAGTTTAGTGGGTAAAAAAGGCGAAATTGCGTTTTTCTGAAACCAAAAATTGTTTTCATTAACTAAACATTTTCGTACATCGCTTAAATAACATAAAATAACTATCATAAATGATTAGTGACTGACTCACCTGTAACCAAAAAACAACAACATTTAAAGCCTTTACTTTACTTATTTTTATAATGGATTTCTTTTATAGGAATCAATCACTGCACGATCTTTTCATAACCTATCATCACAAAACCAATTGACAATGATGTTTTTATGTTACTGTTAAATGTGACATCTAAACTGTAAAAGGAGGCAAATTCGAAATAGTTAAGAAAAGCTACACTTTATAGTATGGTGATTTTCTTTACACATATACAAAAACACAAAATACACTCAGGCGTCAAAGTAATCCTCCACATCGCTGTCATATGGAAACGTGCCCAGAGCTAGTTTTAGTCTGGGCACGTTTCAAGTTTTATAAAATAGACCGTTTCAACCAGCCTTTCACAATCTCACCGATAAAAAAAAACACAGATGACAGCTAAGCCCCCTTCCCCAATTTTTTTGATATTGCTGTCAGCGATAAGACCGCCATTGCACCCATAGATTTAAGTTTCTGTAAAATTGTTACTATTTTGGTTTACAATAAAGTTAATTTAATTACATTTATTCTATTCAAAGCGACTAGTCGTTTCCAAACTTTCTTAGAAAATAATCGTATCGTCTAAAAACCTTCCAAGTTTCGTACCCACGGTGGCGAGTAACCACGCTCCACGGCCCAGCGGACACAAGCTTTGTGTTTTTTTTATACACATACATACATACAAACGAACAGACTTGAGTGGGTGGCTTTCTGTGCACACTCATTGTTTGGTGAACTTGACCTTGGGGTGATGGCGAAATGGAGCATACTGTATACAAATCCTGTAATAATAGGTTTATTTGTAGAACGGGGCTTATTTTGGACTATTTTTTTTTTGTTTTAAATACAGCCTCTTTCTTTTAATGTGAATCTGAGAACACTGTAGACTTTGCGAATTCTTAGATTACGTCCTATTACGACTGACTTTTTATTGTGTGAAAAAAGTGATGACACAGACATTTAAACGATGTTATTTGATTTTCAATGGATGTTTTTGAGGGTTCCGTACCCAAAGGATAAAAACCGTATGGAACCCTGTTGCTAAGACTGCATTGTCCGTCCGCCTGTCACCAGGCTGTACCTCATGACCCGTGATAGCTAGACAGCTGAGATGTTCACAGATGATGTATTTCTGTTGCCGTTATAACAAAAACCGGGTAAGTGCGAGTCGGACTCGTGCACTGAGAGTTCCGTACTTCTAAATCTTCGTAACTCAATTCGGGAATTGAAAACAGTTCAATTCCCGAATTGAGCTACGAAGATTTTTCCGAATCACATATAAAGTTTTTTTTTTGTTATTAGAAAATATAAATTCACAGTTTTCAGATTTTTCCCTATACTTGTGCAATGAGACCTTGTTTTATACTAAATTGCAGGATAGAATCCTGCAATTTAGTATAAAACAAGGTCCTAGGGTTGACCTAGAATCCTGAAATTTGGCTGATTTTTTTCCATTGGAGAAGTACTCTTTGAAGTTTGATTCCCTTAAGAGTTCTGAATAAAAGTTATTTGCTACTTAAACGACCGTATCTTTTTTTTTCGTAAACTCCGAAGTTTGACTTTTTTTACAGCTTCAAGCGGCCACTCACCTGAGTATATAATTTTAATTTCAACTCGATACCTCCACGCGTTCCCGAGATAAAGGGTCTTCTCAGACAGACAGACGGACGGACAACAAAGTGATCCTATAAGGATTTCGTTTTTTCTTTTGAGGTACGGAATGGCTCGCGTTTGACCACTATCTCACCTGAAGGTAAGCGATAATGTAGCCGACGATGGAGCGCGCTTGCCTACAATGACCTATTCACTCATTAAATTGATTTAAAGACCCCTAGGTTATAGCTATCAGGAAACACAAACTCCGGCAGGGAATTTCACTTCTTAGTTTGCACAATAAATGTGTTCACAAAACACTTTGTATGTATTTTTTATTTTTTTATTATTGATAGGTTCGCGCTTGACCGCTGTCTCACCTGATGGAAAGCGACGATGCGGTCGACGATAGAACGCGCTTACCTAGAAGTAACCTGTAGCGACATCTATGGCGTCACATAAGAACTAATCCTGCATCGCGCAATCAAAGTTCTCCGCGCGATTAGAACATATAGAATAGCCCGAAATCATCTATCGGGCAGCTGCCCACCAGACATAACACCCGTCTGGCCGGAGGATCCTCTCTTTTCAACGGAGGTTTGCGGGACTTTACTCTCTGTTCCGCCTATCTCTAAAAACCTATTCACTCTTTTCTTAAAGATTCCTGAGTTGTAGCCATGTATGGGTGGAATGGGCTTTACTGGGCTAAAGTGACTTTTCAATGGTGCAGTTTTATCACACAAATAAACCACGCTAAATTATCTATACTAGCCTTGAACAACATCTCATAATAATGGTGTCAAGATGACACTCAAGCTACAAACCAGCATAAGATGACCTCACATTGTACAGACCTTACCAACAATGAGAGGTGAACTTACACCGGACACTCAATAATAAAACCAGTATAAACTAACCTTTGAATGTATAGACCCTGTTTACAATGACAGTTCAGTTTATACTGGAGTTGATTACCTAATATGTCGTCGAGCGTACATCCTTATCAGGCTGTTGTACCCTCAAGCTCGTTCACGCGTGCTTCCTTGAAGGGTAAGCAGGATGCCAGGAAACCGTTGGTGCCCTCAAGTGGAACGATGAGGTAAAAACGTGGAGAATTGTCTTTAAGATGGTTTGAAGACGGTTAGGTGTGAGTTATTTTCGCGGTTAGATAATAAAAGTTTATTTGTTACTATTTGTACTTTCCTGATAGTTACAACCTGGGGATAGTTAAATTTAGAGTGAATAAGTTCCCGATTTCCAGCCACCGTAGGTAGCAAGGGGTAGCTCACCGTCCGGCCATCTGGTAACCGCCCGGACCGAGGCCGAGTCGTCAACGATGCATAGTGTTTCACGCGTGCCTTAAGAAGATGTCAGAAAAATCGCAGGATCGAAGCCTACTGGGGCCATAAGTTGTGAGAAAGAGAACCCTGAGGGAGAGGGCCCTGGAACAAAGGCAAAGAAGGAACAGGAGTGGGTTTTAGTCGACCTGCTGGGCAGGGGCCCAGCAGGTCGGTCATAGGGATGAAGATAGTTCCAGATATGTGTGATGTACTCGTATATGATGTGTCTGTAGGTACTTACTTTATATTTATATAAATAAAATAAAAAACTGGCCAAGTGCGTGTCGGATTCGCGCAAAAAAGGTTCCGTACCGTCCGTAGCAAAATACGGCACAAAAAATAACGTTCTTTGTATGGCAGCCCTCTTAAATATGTATTTTAATTGATTTTTTATTGTTTGTTGTTATAGCGGCAACAAAATACATCATCTGTGAAAATTTCAACTATCTGATTATCATGGTTCATAAGATACAGCCTGGGCTTCAAGTCTGCTATTACAATAGTGTCAGCATGTTCTATCATTGACTTCATAATTGTTGATTTTGACAAGTTTGGTAATCTACTAATATAATGGCGTCATTATGACTTTCCAATGGTCAACCACTGACACTCCATTGAAAGAAATGGCATAGAATGACAATCTCGTACTTAATGACAAATAAATGTTTGACGTATGCGGGAATTTGCTAAAATTTTGACAGTTCCTTTGATCAGTCATTGCTTATAATTTTTTACGAGACAACTCGATATTGTCATTCTACCACAAGACCATTGACCGATAAATGATCGACCGTTATGAATTAGCAGATTACTAACTTTTAGCAAAATGACAATGGGATCGTGTTGGAATGACGTATTTATAAAAATAGCAGACTTGGGCCCCAGGTGACAGGAGGAGAGACAGACAGACATACGGACAGCGAAGTTTTAGTAATAGGATCACGTTTTATCTTTTGAGTAGAGAACCCTATAAAAGATCTATCAATCACAAAATGTCAGTAATTTACTGTATTTATGTACATCTTCAAACCCCTTTGGCAAATAAAAACGTCATAGAATTAAAAACACAATTTCAAAGACATTAAAAATTACAAAGTTTTCAGCTTGTCAAAAGAAACTTCTCACTGGATTTGCACGCAAAATTGGACCAACAAAGTATCGGAAAAATCTAAAATTACGAAGACAAAAAAAAAAACTTCAGTATTCAGGGCCTGAAAAGAAACATTCTTCTATTCAAAAGTTGTTGTCAATACATTTCAACATAATACATTGAACGAGAAGAATTCAAAAGATTCAGTTAGCAATTAAAACCTAAACGGAAGAACGGAATGGAAAGTTTTTTGAAGAACAACTCACTTAAAACTCCATCATCAATTCATTCGTTCATTCATTCATTCTTATTAAACTCTGACAATTACTGCGAATGAACGATTCTTCGATGTCAACTAATGGAATATTTTAGTAGATTTTTAAGGAAAGGGCACTAAAAGGGTGAAACAGGACCTTTAGAATTTATTATAAGTTGCTTAAATGAAAATATTGATAGCTCTTTTATGCTTAAAATGATTGATTTTAAGTGCTTTGAACTCTTGGGCATAAAAAGCTTGTGTTATTATTTAGTTAGTCTTTTAAATCTAGTCTCAAACTACTAAGATCACAGTTCATACTAAATTGGTGAGGGTGGTGGGAACCCGATGGTTGCGAGGCGAATAGGACTGCTGTTTTTGGCGACACTTAGAGGAGGCCCATGGCCAACAGTAGACGTCTTTCTGCTGAAATGTTGGTGATTGGACTTAAATAATTTGCAACACGGCAAGATGACAGACCTTTTTTTTTTGAGTGTCGAAAATTATTCAATTACTTCTCCCATTCACTGTGGAGTGACAAAGAGTAGCAGTCCAGTAGTCCGCCTTATAATGTTCCCACTGTTGGGACTCAGGCCTTCTCTCTAGGAGAGGGAATGGGCCGTAATCCACCACGCGGGGCCAGTGCGGGTTGGTGGATGTCACATGTCTTCGAATTTTTGGTTCTAGGACATGCCGGTTTCCTCACGATGTTTTCCTTCACCGTTTTGAGAGCAGTGGTGATGAAATAAATTACACAAAGTAATGCGCCTGGCTGGGTTTGAACCCGCAACCTACAACTCGTTAGTTGGGGCTGTTACCACTTGACCACCACTGCTCTAGACTCTCTGACAGAGAGTGTCAGACTTTTATTGAATAAAATAGTGTTTCTTTCAATTACCTTTGCGTTCGAGGGCCCTGGTGTCTCTTTCGAACAACCATGCAACTCGGTCTACCGTAGATACCCAAATTGCAAAACTCATTTTAGTCAGTGCTAGGTACTAAAAGTATATCAAGGTAAGCCTTGGTCACACTTTGAGAAATGTAAGTGCCTAATATATGATGAAAAATTTTCACAAAAGCATTCTACGAACCTAACAACGTAAATTTGAACAAAAGCCTAACGGACAAGATTGTCAACTTTATCAGAAAAGTATATTTATAAATATTTTCTTCTATGAAATTCTACAATGTTCTCTATTTCAAAGTCGCTGCCTCTTGGGACGTCGATTCAATTCTCAGTTGAGGTATTATTAAAATATTCTATTTGAAACAGCCAGTAACTGGTTGGAACAGTCTAGAATTTCTAGATATTAATTGGAAAGTGTGTTGGTACTACAGGGACTGGAGTAGTTTACTAACTGTGACTAGTGGTTCATTAATTATACCTAGTTTAGTTTTGAATTCTACCTAATAGGTATACACTTTAACTGGCCAATTTATAAACTGCGTTTCTTTTACTCATTTTCTTTTTAATATTCAACAACTATCACACAGCGCCATCTAGTCCCAAACTAAGCATAGCTAGTGCTATGAGTATTAGATAATTGATAAACATACTTATATATGTCTAAATACAAACATATCTATATATATAAAAATAAGTAGCTGTTCGTTAGACTCGCTAAGACTCGAGAACGGCTTGGTTTGGCTAATTTTGGTCCAGGGAAGGTTTAAATGGTGAGAAAAAATGGAAATATCTATGTATGCTTCTTTGTTAGCTCAATTTCCCTAGAAGAGGACACCATATCTTAGTGTGGAGCCGACATATGCTTGACAGTCACTCAGAAAAGTAGGTACTCTCACTTGTAACTTTTCTTAACATATAGAGGTATGAAAATTTGATTTAGTTTTTTGCAAACATTGTCTACTTGCATTTTCTAGTTCACTTTGGAGTCATTTTGAAAGCCAAGATTTTTTATGGTCTTGACGGAAGTCAAGACCATCATTCACCATTTCATCCTTATAATGTATTCGAAGACTTTTTATTTTCTTAGTTTTATTTGCAAAGAACATATAGCATATTTTGTCGATGTTAACATTTAGATTATTTGCTCTTAACCAATTATTATATTTTCGAGAGAATCATTTATATTAATTTCATAATTGTCTTGAATTTCGTCAGTGAAAACAGCATTACTATCGTCTGCAAATAATATCATTTCATTATTTATGGCTTTCGGCAGGTCATTGATATATATACTAAACAAAAATGGGCCGAGAATACTTCCTTGGAGCACTCCGTAATTAACAATTTTAGGCTCTGACTTAAACGTTTCTTCGGATTTTGTTGCATCAGCTATTCTAGATACTTGAGTAATTCGAAATCTGTTTATGTGATAGAAGTCAAGAGCAAGCCTTTCAATAAAAAATATATAATTACTACTTATTATGGTATTCCTCTTCATAAGCGAAGAGTTCCTTTGTGGTCCTACCAACTATATACACAAGCTATAGAATCTTACCCTTGAAGATATACAGATACCTAAATAACTTGGGCATCCCTCTCACATGAAAATACCTTAGAAAAGAGGGTAAGCAGTTGATGACGTTGTCTGTACCACAACGGATTAGAGTCGAGTAAAACGTCTTCGCTAAGTAAAAAACCTATTGCAACTAAAGTTTCAATACAGAGTGTACTTAGCAATCCCTACTTACCTCCCAGCCAACTTTTCTTTTACCGAATTGAAAACAACTTGCGTTCGAGTTAAATTCAATTTTAAGTTGCTAATAAAAGAAATGTAGAGAATAACGTTCTTTATGCATAGTTGGGCAGGAAAAGAAATGGTTTTACGGTAAAAGAAACAGATGAAATGGTAATTAATGTGCTGGGTTTTACGTAGGGGTTGTAAATAGGGGTGGGATTTGTGAAGGGGTTTGAAACGTCTTATGTCATCGTTCATATTTGAATGATGGTTATGGCTGAAGTTAATCTCAACGTATTTTTCTTTTTATTATTCATTTTGACTGGCAATGGATCGCAGAACAATAGGTTTTAAGCGAATAGATCACATTAGAAACACCACGCTGTGCTCCGTAATTCAAATAGCAGATGTCGGAGAAAAAACAGCCAGGCTGAAGTGGCAGTAGACTGGCCACGTCACACGAATGAACCCGGACTGGTGGGTTAAATTGTCACTCACTGGACGCCTGAAAGAGGTCAATGACATTGAGGTTGATTACGCTAAAGGTCAATCTGATCATATTGACGGGCAAACTTGGTCAGAGATCGCCCTAGACAGATTTGTTTGGTAGGAGAAAGGAGAGGCTTTTGCACATCAATGGGACATGCAATAGGCTATAAAAAATATATATATAGATATAGATCCCACCTGATAGTAAGCGGTGATGCAATCGTTGATGGAGAGGCGCACTAGTTTATTAGGAACTTGAACACTGTAGCCTTGAAAGCAAATCGTTTAATTCTTTCGATGTACGCAGTATAAACGATGAGGCGAAACGCTTAGTCCGGACCGCAGAGGTTTCAAAAACGTAAGGGACACTCGTCGTATGTCGGGTGGTCCAATAGTAGAAATGAGATGGCGGAATCAATTCCAAGAAAAAAAAATCCTAAATAATTTACAAAGTTGTAGAGGGATTTGAATAAACAAAGCTCTTCAGCTTATAAATAAAAGGCATGAAAATGAATGAAAGCATATTCAAATATATAAAAAAATCTTATCCACAAATTCTATGCCACTAACTACCATACACGGCCCAACAACTATCAACAACACAAACTGCCCATTATCCTTTTCGCCCCTCACCATTCACAACAACACCCCCACAGATCCACAACTATATTTTCACCCCTATAATTAACAAGCCTATGAAAAAAATCGACGTGAAAAATGCTGCTTGCATATTTCCCTATTTTTCTTAAGTCTTCAAATTGTAAAAGCCTCTCGTGAAATAATAGAGGGGTAAGTAGAAGTGGGTGCTTGTGTCGAGACCGCTACTGAATGGGAAGTACCCTTGGGTACCAGACATTTGACGGAACTGCATTTTTTTCCTAGGTAATTGGTAGGTGGCGACACTTGCCCCTTTAAATTGACTAGGTAATTTCAGTTTTTATATTTTTATTGTTTGAATTCTTAATTATGAATCCGGATTTAATTAGAGGCGAAGGAGTGAGAATATGAAGGAGCTAACATAGCGGTTTAATTAAATTAAATTGTAGTTTAAGTTAGGTTTACGTGTATTAATGCTAGGAATTGGAATATTATGTAGTTTTTGGTAAGGACGTATTGATTCTACCCCTTTTTTAAGGTGGTTAATCATCTAATGACTTCTCTTGCACTAGGATAGAGCGAAAAGGCGAGTCAGACTTTTACTGATTAAAACTACACCTATGTTCGTTAACTTGCCTTTTTTGTTCTATGACTGCGAGTATCATTCGGTTACCTTCAAAATGGTTGAGCTGAGGGGTGCTAATATTCGCGTTATGTTCGTGAACGGAGGCTGTCAGTTGAGACTGGTCATCTTTTAGCTGGCAGTTGCTATTTTAATGTCTATATTTAGTTTTTATTTTTACTTTATTTACATTGTTCTCACATGACAGCGACAAGAAACGTGTAACAGAGATATTTGTAATTAAAAAACATGATTGAAAAGAGTGTCCATGGAGTTTCTTGCACATTCTTCTCCATAGAGATCTACGCTTTGGAATGTGCAATTAGCATCATTTCTTTCTGACTAACAGACTTCTTGACATTTCAAAAGTGCCTGTAAATGGTTTATTTGAAATAAAATGCTATGAATCTAATCTATGAATGAATCTATCCCTTTCATTCGAGTACATTTCTCCATGGCCCTAGCAGGATTCGGCTCCGCTGGCCCCTAAGGTTTGCTGATATATCTTTGAGGCGCACGTGGAACACTACGCGCCGTTGACGACTAGGGTTCGGTCCTTGTATGCCGAGCGGTCGGCGAACTATTATTTCTACCCCTCAGGTAGAAGTTTAGCCTTTTGGGTTTCTAAAAGGATTAAAGATTTAAAAAACCGAATATTAAAATATTTATTTACAAAGTTCAGTGTGTTTACTCTGAACTCATAAATCTTAATATTCATACTTTTTGAAAAAATGAAACTTGAGACGAAGGTATTTCGACTTTAATAGTAATTCAAAAACAAACAAAAAAAAAAATACACATAGAAAAACATCTCCTTTTTGAAATAGTAAAATATTTTAAATTAACAAAATGAGAAATATGCAAAAATAGTATATAAATAAATTAATATGCAGATAAGCCTTTTTCAAGAATGCATTCTGAGTTTTAATATTTCAAGCACGACTTTCCATTAAAGTTTTGTAGCAAGAATACAAATATCAAAGTTAATTATGTATTGCATATTTTTTCTCTATGTTTATTTAATGAATGGGTAGAAAAAAATTCATTAAATTTTTCACACAACACCTTGTCTGCTGCCTAACGCAACTTTGCTAGCTAGGTATCTTTTTCTTTTTTACCATAAATACAGTCTTTTTTACAGTTTTGTTTTCTTTTGTACCATTAAACCAGAATTGGTTTGTATTGGTACTCACATTCGCATAACAACACTGCTTACTTAATCAGTAATGCTTACCAAAAATGTTATAAATTCCGTTAATACAGACGTTCAAATAGGTAACATTCATACGCCATTGCGGGTAAAAAAATAAAAAATAATCGCACGAGACAAAGAAACGTAAACATCTATTAGTACGTGGACTTGTAGGTACTTGAATAATTTGTACGTTACGTATCTACGGAGCTTTGCGCTATTGGTCACTCATTATAACATAAGTTTAAGTCAATGTATACACCTGTATACATTGACTTTTCTTGAACTTTAATGTGGTTTCTTATGTTGTTGCTTTAATACCGAATTTTAATTAAGTTTGCTGTTATCTACTTATCTATTTATTTATATTTATTAATATATACTTTATTGTACACCAAGATAATAAATGATACATATGAGCCTTATATTAAAAAAACATACAATTGGCGACCTTATCGCATTCCGCGATCTCTTCCAGGCATCCTGGTATGGAAAGAGATTATCTGGACACAAAATGGGGTTAAACTTGGTGCATTAAAAAACAAGCTAGACAATTGGTGAGAAAAAATAAATAAGCAAAGTACATACTTAACACTAAAATACATACATACTAAATAATTATATGGCCAAGGAAACAAGTGACAACTACAATTAATACAGCTAAAAACGGAACAAAATTACAAGGACAAGTAATATTCCTTCACAAGTGTGTCTACATAATTATACGTTGAGCTGAAATCGTACATTATTTTATTTTGACAACATAATTTAGATAATTAGATTATTGTACTTATAAACACTTGCTGATATTTTAAAAAATGTATGCCTATTTCATTTTGAATTATGATAATTTGCATGCCCCTTTTTTAAATTGGGAAAATCATCCAATGACATCTCTCGTTCTTGAGCGACGCAGGAGGATGTGTCAGACTTTTACTGACTAAAAACCCACTCCTGTTCCTTCTTTGCCTTCGTCTCAGGGCCCCGGGTTTCACTTTCACACTACTCGTGGCCCCAGTAGGCTTAAACCCTGCTGGGCCCCTACGGTTTGCAGACATCTCCTTGAGGTGCGCGTGGAACAATACGCGCCATCGATGACTTGGGCTCAGTCCGGTCGGAAGTTTCTGAGTGTGTATGAGTATGTTTGTTAATCATTCCCGTTCGAACGGATGAATGCTTTTTTTTTTATTGTTATAAACTAGTGCTTGACTGCGATCCTACCTGATGGTAACCAGTGAAACAATCGTTGATGGTGAGGCGCACTAGTTTATTAAGAGCCTATTCACTCTAACCTTGAAGACACCCAAATTATAATCGGATGGAAGGCCTCAGTAAGCTAATTGTTCCAATCCTTCGGTGTACGCGGTATAAACAACAAGGCGATACACTTACCATCAGGTAGGATCGCAGTCAAGCACTAGTTTACATCAAATTTAAAAAAAAAAACTTGATGCTATAACAGCTAAGGTTATTCACCTCTCTACCATTTCTACTTACCCTCCAAAATCGATAGCCTAGGCAATAAACTTTGACAATAAAATAAACGGCTCTCATTCTAGACCGAGATTCAGGAAAAATGGCCTTTATGTACCTTTGTATATGTATGGGCTATTGGATCGCTATCTATCACTACCTTTTGTGTTTGTAAAACCTATTTGTTCCAGATATATGCCAATTGAATTATATTTATATTGGATATCTGGTGATATCTGATCGCAAATCGCATTGTTTTTGATTAGTAAGAAAGCAATAAACTTTTTTGCTAAAAAAGTATTCTGAAGGCTTTAATTTAATGAAAAGACTTGTGAATATTGAATCATTATTTTATATTTTAAATAGTACTTTATGATATATTATTATAAAATTATTTCCATAGTGGCTTGACAACTTAACAAATCTTACTTCACCGACATTGAAACTAATTTTTTTTTTGGCATATCATATACGAACGCCCATCTGTATTTATAAAAGGAGAAACTAACTGACTGATATATCAACGCACATTTGAATATACTGGGACTAAGAATGTGAAATTGTGCACAAGGTTTCCTTGTATGACAAAAATATTTTGCAACATTTACCTCCTAAGGGGTTGGAAACATAGTTCGCATGGAGAAACCTATTTTCCCGCAAGCAAAGCTGCTAGAAGAAGCTAGTTTTATACAGCCTCATTTTAAGTATATGCGAAACATGAATACACTTTGTTCAGAAACAGTAACTGAATCGATTGCAACAATTTTTACACCATGTTATATTTTTACACAAAAAAATGACTGAAAAATTGAAAGGGAATCGTTTGTCTTGGTATGGTCATGTGAAGAGGAGAGATGAAACAGATGTTACTAAAAGAGTCATGAGTTTACATGTAGATGGATGGAGCGGGAGAGGGAGACCAAATAAAAGATGGATGGATTATGTAAAGAGTGATATGAAAGAAAAGGAAGTTAGTGATAGCATGAGGGTTTTGGGTAAAAATATAACACCATCATCATCTTCCTGCTCTTCTCCCATATTAGTGCCCAACCTGTTTATTTCTTCCTTTCCGTCCTGTCAATCATCACACTATCACTGATTCTCTTTTTTTTTCGTATCACTTCTCACATAATCCATTCATCTTGGTATTGGCCCAACTCTCCCTTTTCAACCCTTAACATGTCATACTCATAATTGTTTAGTAACATAATTATGTTACATTCACCGTGTATAATTTATATACACACAAATAATTAAGTTAAATTATTAAGTTAATTATTAAATTAAAGTTAATTGGTAAAATAATATAATACATAAAATAATAATAATAAGTTAAAATGTGTATATAAAAAAATCATTGGGCATAAAAAAAAGTCATTTTTGTAAATCGATTATAATGAATTGTATTTCCAACCGAAATCACGATATTACAAATTTTTATAACAGACTCTTCGAATACACCATGAAATGTTCATGTAATATTTAATTTAAACTTAAAGTTACAAACATACCAACTTTTATAATGATGATAAGCTATAAACCCACAAAAATAATGACCAATTTTATCAGCAACAAAATTACTGTGACCAGAACAATCAGGCACCTCCTCATATATTAAAAAGTAGCACGCTCGTAAAAGCGATGTCATCCCCAAACTGTAAAATACGATAATTAAAATATTATCCCACAAAACCCATCGCTTTAAGTGGGTGATTTTAAAACCGGCCAAGTGCGAATAGGGCTCGCGAACAACGGGTTCCGTAACGTTCGTAGCAAAAAATGTAGATAAAATCACATTTGTAATATGGGAGCCCTACTTAAATATGTTATTTTATTCGGTTTTTAATATTGGCTGTTAAAGCGGCAATAGAAATACACCATCTATGAAAATTTCAACTGTCTATCACGGTTCATGAGATACAGGCTGGTGACATACGGATAGACAGATGGACGGACAGCGGAGTCTTAGGAAATAGCATCCCATTTTACCCTTTAGGTACAGAACCCTAAAAATGAGCTCATTTCGCCCCCTAGGGGTTGAATCGTGAGCCTAAAACTGAGGCATTCAGGCTGTACGCCACTTCACCCCCTTGGGAAAATGATAGTTAGCATTCATTAGATTCCCGACAATGCTCCGATTTCCCCATTGATTTTTCATTTTGTTTTCCCCGTGTTATTAACGGCGGTACTTGAATTAGTTCGAAACTTTGCTGCATAGATTTTGTTGGTGAGGTAGGCTTTTTGATTGGTATAAAGTAATAAGGGTTTTATTTTAGTTTCCTTGAGTGTTATGATGGCATGGTTGGCGCTTTGGTTGAGCGATTCCTGCACGGAAATAGTACATTTTGATACAAGTGCAGAAAGATTGTGATTGCGTCCGAGGGCTACATTGATAAATTTGCACGTGTATGAAACGACTTTTTTTAATACACTTACGAAGAAATGAATAAACGGGGGTTGACCGGCGACTCGTGGGGGTCGACCGCTACGAGTGTCCGGTCCGCACGTTCAGCCTAACTTTTTTGCACTAGTGCGGAAAACAGTATATTTCGTGCCTAAAAGCTGTGGAATAAGAAGGGATTTTTATATTCTTGATAGGTTCGCGCTTGACCGCTATCTCACCTGATGGAAAGCGACGATGCGGTCGAGGGGGGAGCGCGCTTACCTAGAAGTATCCTATTCACTCTTGACTATGTTAAGTAGTCTAAGTTGATTTTGAGTAAGTGTATTGAAAAAATATTTCTATGGCCTACAAATAGATATTTCGGGTCTGGTTGTCTTATATATATGAGATGACATATCATCCACGACACAGGAGTAATTCCCAGTATGAGGTAAAGTTTAATTTTAAAAAATTAAAATATAATTTAGACGTACGAGGAATAGGGTGTAAAATCGCGCAAACCTTCTTTGATAAAGAAGGGTCCTCCAATGGCATGGACACACGGTATTGTGTCTTGTACGGGCAACTACCCGATAGTTAATTTAGGACTAGCGTGGAGAATTCTAAGGCCCCTCGCCCACGGCGACTTTTTGTAGCGATGATGTCGCGCGTTAGACGTATTTGCAAGCGCTATAGAATAATAATAATAATAATAATAATAATAATATGACGAATAACTACCGGAGATTTATTGTGAAGGACGGCACGGTTGACATCTGTCGGGCATGTCACCGTCCGGGAGAATCAATTCGTCACATAATCTCTGGTTGTTCTCGTCTAGCTAACGGAGAGTACTTGCATAGGCACAACCTAGTAGCCAGAATTATCCATCAGCAACTGGCTCTGAAATACTCTCTTGTGGAATCGGAAGTGCCTTACTACAGGTATGAGCCCGACCCAGTTCTTGATAATGGTCATATCACTTTGTACTGGGATAGGTCCATCATCACTGACAGGACTATTGTAGCCAATAAGCCTGATATAGTGGTGGTGGACCGAAACGAGAGGCGTGCAATGATCGTTGACATTTCCGTTCCACATGACGAGAACCTCGTGAAAGCCGAGAAAGATAAACAAATTAAGTATATTGACTTGGCTCGCGAGGTTGTCGACATGTGGGATGTGGACTCAGCGATCATTGTACCGATAGTCGTGTCGGGCAATGGCTTAATAGCCAAGAGCCTCGATCAACACCTTAGGAGGCTCGCGTTAGGCGGCTGGATCAAGGGCTTGATTCAGAAAGCGGTACTCTTGGACACGGCTCGTATTGTTAGGAGGTTCCTTTCTCTGGAGCCCTAACCGCCGGTAGCTTGGACCCTGTTCCCGATACCGGTGGGGTACTATTTTTTATATTTTTAAATGTTTTTTTTTTTTTTTTGTATCATTTTGTTTAAGAAAAATATTTAAAAATGTAATTAATATGTGTTTATAGTGAATAAAGGATAATAATATATTTATTTGTGAACATAGGGTATGATTAAAGATGTTATACAAAAAATATAATGTCCCAACAATGTCCCGCCAGAAGGCATACAAATATTATCAATATTGTAATGATTCTAATTTGTAATATTTATAAATTGCAATATAAGTTTAATATAAGTTTTTGTTACTATTTTGGTGTACAATAAAGTTTATTCTATTCTATTCTATTCTATTAGAAAAGATGCCAACGCGCTACTAACGCGCTACAGTATCGCGACTCTATCGATACCAACGCGCTACAGCATCGATCTACGAAAAGTCGTTGTGGGCGAAAGCCCTAACACCGCGATGCAAGATTTTAAATTTTAGTTCCTTAAAGGCGTTACAGATGTCGCTATCTAAGACTTCCCTTAAGAGATAATAGATCGAAAAATGTTTTTTTTTTTTGATATCCTAGAAGAATGAGTTTCAATCACCCATTTTGATAGATCATATAGGAAAAGTAACCAAGTTAAAATTCGTGTAATTTTGCAATTCATGTTTGTTTTATTAGGTAATTGACGAGTCATCCCGGGATGATACTTTTAGCACACGACAAAAATACCAGAGTTGTGAGTAAATTATTTCGTAATAATAAATACCTCGCCTCAATTTCCTGAGTATTACAAGGATCATGACCTGCAAACAATGACACCACATAGGCAGTTTTAAGGCCCTGGCCCCCGAACGGTGCCATGAAACAGTAACTTTTTGAAGCCTACTCCTCGGTAACAGCCGGGTTAATAGATTTGGAAAAAATATATATTTATAATAGATTCATATGCCAAAGAATTGTAACGAACTCACTCGCCGCGGGAGGAAGACCTGGAATCCTGAAATACAGGGCTACCCTAGTTTAGGCTCCAGTCCACTCCATTTATTATACTGTATGTACTGTGTTACATCAATGTGGAAAAATAAATGATTTTTTTATTTTATATATGCAACATTCGTAACATAAGATTTTTTTGTACGACTAATACTTTCGCAAAAAAATTAATTTTAACGACATGATATTTCACGGTGGAGGTGTGCCCCGCTTGGGCAGAGCAACGCCGTGTCCTCGTGGGGGCAATCGGCGGCGGTGATCTCTCGCACCGGGCCTTGGTTCAGGCCATGCTCCGGAGCGAGGAGGAGTGGCAGGCGGTCGCCTCCTTCTGCGAAGCAGTAATGCTAGCTAAGGAGGCGGCCGATCGCGTGAGGCAACGGTCCTTACGCTCCAACCGCCGCCGGGATTCCGATCCCGATTTCCGGCCACCGTAGGCGCAAGCTTGCAGACGGCGAGCAATGGGTGGCTCGCCGTCTGACCGTCCGGTAACCGTCCGGACCGAGACCAAGTCGTCGACGGCGCGTTTTGTTCCACGCGCGCCTCAAGGAGATGTCAGCAAATCGTAGGGGCCCAGCAGGGTCGAAGCCTACTGGGGCCACGGGTAGTGTGAAAGCGGAACCCGGGGCCCTGGGACGAAGGCAACGAAGGAACAGGAGTGGGTTTTTAGTCAGTAAGAGTCTGACACTATCTCCCGCTCCGCCCAAGAGCGGGGATGTCATTAGGATGATTTTCCCACCCAAATAAAAAAAAAAGACATGATATTTTTCGCTTGTTTTACCTTTCAAACGGCTTTGATTTTTTAAAAACCTGTTTACAAAAAAGGAATTGCTAGTTAAGTGTTGTTCAGAATATACATAGCATTTGTAAATCAATCAATATCTTGCAAAGAAAATTGTTTTAAAGGTCAGGGGAGCTCTATACAAAAAAAAAGTTAACATAAAGTTTTTGTTACTATTTTGGTGTACAATAAAGTTTTTTCTATTCTATTCAATTCTATTCTATACAGGCGCAGGCGGCAATACGAGTGTGTGTGCACACATACTCATTCTGCCGCCTGCGCCTACATAGACTTAGGTCAGATGTTCGTTGTTAACGCCTTAATAAGCTTTTCTGAAAAATTAAAATGCCCACGTTATTTATTACAAAATCCAACAATAAGGACACACGACGTGATAAAACCCATTGTACAAAAATACACATAGGAAGTAGGAACCTCGCAAAAAAACGCCATTCATTGCAGTCCCCATAGAATTTTCAATTAAGCCCATGAATCTTGTAGCACAACGCATGGGGCAGCCTTGTCCTATGGCCACCATTGAACTGGTCGTTCGGACGTCCGGCGGGTTTTCGCTTTTATTTTTAAAACCTATTGAAAGAGGGTTAATGAGACCTGTTATGTGAGGTTTTGTTGGTGTCTGTGTGGAGGTGGGAAGGGGTGAAATATAGTTGATATTTATTTTCAAGGGGAGATGTGTTTTTGTTTTTTTGTGGGTTCATAGATACTTGGTATAATATCCCGTTCAGATGTAGCGGTAAGTTCTGAATTGATTAAAAATTATATTTTCTAATCCATGTTTTTTTTTTAGTTTTTTGTAATATGCAAAAGGGACGAGTATGTGTAGATACAGTTATTGGTCCATTTTTTTAGGCTATACTTTTCCACTGCTGGGCAAAAGTCTCCACCAACTTCTTCCGGGTATTTTTTTTACACTAGTTAAAAAAAGAAAACTTTATTTCAGACCGTGGTCCACATGATGTGACAAAAATGATAAGTGTGAGTGTTATATTATGTGTGTGTGTGTTATTGTGTGTTATTTTAAAACACACACTGTTTTGTGTGTTATATTAGAGTACCAATTTAATTATTTATTTTATTTTTGTTTTTCCGTATAGATTTTGGCTTAATCTAAGTACATGTTTTTTTTAAAGAGTGACCATGGAATTTCTTGCCGGTTCTTCTCCATAGGAAACGACCACTTTGGAACCGTGCGCTAGTTTCCAACGTTTTGTAAGTGCCCATGTAGGTCTATATTAAAGAGGTAAACTTTGTTTTTTTGTTTGTAGGAGATAATCTCTGAAATTACTGGTTCGATTGCGAAATATTTTTCACAATTAGAAAGCTATAGAAAGCTGCTTTATTTCTGAGTGACATAGGCTATATTTTAAACAAAAGTTAGTATCAAATAAAATAATAATGATTTTGAGTTTGATAGATGTGCCTGTCTCTATAGATAAAATTATAGTTTAAAAAAGACAACCTTCATTCTTTTTCAGGTACCTACAAAAACGACTTATCTAAAACGGCACTTACAAACCCACGGATCTTCATCAAACATAATTTGAAAAATAATCACAGAAAGCCTTTTCATAAAAAAACATTTATTTACAACCCTCAGAGCCTTCTAGAGCATCTCTATGTCATCACTTGTGTGTAGAGCTCTATAGGAAGCATTGAGCGTGCAATTTTATCAAGAGGCTCTAGGCTATGTGTGTCTGTGCAGTTTGAATTCTATGACTGTTGATATAAAGTTTAAATTACAATGAAGTGCGTGTAGAATGAAATAACTGTGATTATTTTGAGTAGTACCAAGAAAGTTAATGTTTGTTTTGAACTTTAATAATATTATTTAACATGGTAGCTATCATGTTAAAGTGTAGTAGCAATACTCAACATATAATATGTACTGGTTCCGTGGGTTGGCTTTCGAAAAGGAAACCCGGGGTCCTGAAACGCTAGGAAAAAAAGGAACATAGGTGTGGTTTTAGTCAGTAAAAGTCTGACACGCCCTCTCGCTCCGTTCAAGAGCGGGAGAGAAGTCATTGGATGAATTCCCACCTTAAAAAAACATAATGAGTAGGTAAGTTTGACTAGATAAATAACTTAAGTATTCCCATATCGACACGTCTATCGTCAACCTGAGCATAGTTTAAAAGCTTATTGGTTAGAGGAGGCTGCACGTGCATACGAGAGGGAGTGGCCCTCACGCCCCAGCCGCCGGGATCCCGATCCAAATTTCCAGCCACCGTTGGCGCAGGCTTGCGGACGGCGAGCAATGGGTATCTCGCAGTCCGACTTTCCGGTAACCGTCAAGACCGAGCCCAAGTCATCGAGCCGATGGCGCGTACTGTTCCACATGCCAAGGACATGTCAGCAAACCGTAGGGCCTCAGCAGTGTCGAAGCCTACTGGGGCCACGGGTAGTTAAGAAGCAACAGGAGTGGGTTTTTAGTCAGCAAAAGTCTGACAAGCTCTTTCGCCCACCCAAGAGCGAGAGATGACATTAGATTATTTTACCACCTAAAAATAATAATAATATCAACAAAATGTGTGTTTTCAAAATATCTTGAGTGTGTATTAACGTTATAATCGTAAGAGCGGTTACAAATGCTCAAAATAAACGAAGATCACAAAACATTAGACTTTTACCATAACAAGTTCGAAAATCTTAGGATTTACCATAATTCAAACTTGTACAGTAACATAACACAACTAACTCTACCAATTTCTTTTGAAGAATAAAGTCTCGATGTTCAATACCTTGTATTTTTTCCTTTGATTCCAAAATGATCAATCATTGGCCTTAATCGCCTGTACGACTACAAAAACCCTTGAACACAATTGTTCAGTTTTCATAATACATGATTGATTGACTTACTGTAATCTAATATTTTATACCTTCTGGTATTGTACGAAAATGTTTTTCATGAAACATATATTGATTATTCAGTTATAGATAATTTACTTTACCTGAGGTAATTTTGTAAAGGCTCCTGCGAAAACTGATGCAGGCTTTTGTACTTATTTTGTGCGTTATTCATATTTTTAGGGTTCCATACCACAAAAGGAAAAACGGAACCCTTATAGGCCAACTTTGTTGTCAGTCTGTCTGTGTGTAAAGACCCTTTATCTCGAGAAAGCGTGAAGGTATCGAGTTGAAATTAAAACCATATACTCAGGTCTGAGGTCCCTTAAAGCTGTGAAAAAATCAAACATCTTAGTTAACGAGAAAAAAAAAACGGCTGTTTATGTCGCAAAAAAAGTATATTTGGACACTATCAAGGGAATCAAAATTTATAGGGTTCCGTTGACCTAGAATCCTGTAGATATCGTGTTAAAATGCAGTAGCAATACTCAACATATAATATGTACTGGTTCCGTGGGTTGGCTTCCGAAATGGAAACCCAGGCTCCTGGAACGCTAGGCAAAAAAGGAACATAGGTGTGGTTTTACTCGCCCGTAAAAGTCTGACTCGCCCTCGTGCTCCCCCCAAGATTAGGAGAAGTCATTGGATGATTTCTCACCTTAAAAAAAAAACATAATGTATAAATTTAACTAGATGAATAACTATAAGTATTCCCATCTCGACCCTTCTATCGTCACCTGAGCATGGTTTAAAAGCTTAATGGTTGGAGGAGGCTGCACGTGCACACGCGAGGGAGTGGCCCTCACGCCCCAGCCACCGGAATCCCGATCCCAATTTCCGGCCATTGTCGGCGCGGGCTTGCGGACGGCGAGCAATGGGTATCTCGCTGTCCGATCGTCCGGTAACCGTCAAGACCGAGCCCAAGTCATCGAGTCGACGGCGCGTACTGTTTTGTAAAGATTAAGAATAGAAATGAATTTTGTAAAGACTCCTGCGAAAACTGATGCAGACTTTTGTACCTAATGTATTGTGCGTTATTCATATTTTTAGGGTTCCATACCACAAAAGGAAAAAAGGAACCCTTATAGGCCAACTTTGTTGTCAGTCTGTCTGTGTGTAAAGACCCTTTATCGAGTTGAAATTAAAACCATATACTCAGGTCTGAGGTCCCTTAAAGCTGTGAAAAAATCAAACATCTTAGTTAACGAGAGAAAAAAAACGGCTGTTTATGTCGCAAAAAAAGTATATTTGGACACTATCAAGGGAATCAAAATTTATAGGGTTCCGTTGACCTAGAATCCTGAAATTTGGTATGAAGCAAGGTCTCATAGCACAGGTATAGGAATAAATCTGAAATCTGTAAATTTGTAGTTACGTCACAAAAAAAAACTTT
Organism: Mythimna vitellina; assembly: GCA_949316375.1. Taxonomy (NCBI): domain Eukaryota; kingdom Metazoa; phylum Arthropoda; class Insecta; order Lepidoptera; family Noctuidae; genus Mythimna; species Mythimna vitellina. Next base: position 16,263,633 of record OX438710.1, on the reverse strand, counting down.
TTTGCGATTCGGAAAAATCTTCGTAACTCAATTTGGGATTTGAACTGTTTTCGTCAGTAAGTTTGTACAGAGCCTTCAGTGCGCAATTCTGACTCGTACTTATCTAGTTTTTTTTATACCACTACAAACCACAATAAAAATAAATCTAACAGACAACCTTAGGATGGACTGAACGAAAGAAGATATATTTAGGGCTGTAAGTTAGTGTACAAACAACTTATCAAATACTTATAAGACCTAATAATATAAGATACGATACTAAATAATATAGTTGTAAATATCAAATTGAGAAAATAGAAGAAAAAATAAACTGACAGGCTAAGCAGATTGATTTTGAAATCAAGTAATATAAACAAACTTCTACGAAAATAAGCATGAAAGAAACAATAAAAAAGATTTTCTGACAACATTAAGAAAATCTACAAAATTACAATTTCACAGAAATAGACAGACATTGAAAAGAAAGTCAAAATGAAAATCCAGAGTAAAAATACCCTAATTCTTGCTTAAAAATTAGCGAGTGAATGAATGAACGATATGAATGGAAAACACCGTCCGCTCTTTCATTCAAATGTAAATGTGAACATTTGCATTCAAATGAGCCTTTCTGGAATTATTACTGTCAACGCACAGCCTAACAATTAAAATAATTATTAATATCACACCGTTAATTATATAAGAGACTAGCTTCTGGCAGCGGCTTCGCCCGTGTGAAAGTAGGTTTATCCATACAAACTTTGGACCTCCGTTTCATCCCTTTAGGGGGTGAATTTTGGAAAATCCTCTCTTAATGCTAACCTGCATAATAAAAGGTAACCTTGTGCAAAATTTCACTCTCCGAGTCCCAGTAGTTTCGGCAGTTTTTGTGCGTTGACAGTCAGTTTCTCCTTTTATATATATAGATATGGCAGACAGAATTTTAGTCGTTATTTCGGGAATTCAAACACTAATATTCTGAAAACCAACTCAACCAAAAAAGGAATTATATAGGAGGAATAATATGTTTGTATATATATATATATATATAAAGTATTGCAAAGTTATGTATTGTATTTTACATCTTAATATAATAATTATTCTATACACTTATTTGTCACCTAACTCCTCTTTAACGGCTTGACTGATTTTAACCCGCTATGTGGCGCTGCAATCGGGTCTTCAATTTTTTTTTCAGACGAAAAGCCGTTTTTTGGACAGATTAATGTCTTTCGGGACCGCTAGTTTAACATAATTATATACTTATCACCACAGACCATCCCCTGTATTATTTTAAGTTCTTACGATGCATCCTAAGGTTGTCTAGTAGATATCTCTGCCAACGATAAGACCACCATTATATCCATAGACTTAAGTTTGCGTACAAGTTGTATTATTAAGGAACAGGTGTGGGTTTCAATGATAGTCAGACACACTCTCGCGCTCCACCTAGTACGAGAGAAGTTATTTGGTGATTTCCCACCACAAAAAAGCCGGTGAACTTCGCCCAAATGCAGGAGATGTTATTGGATGAATGCCCAATTTAAAAAAATAAGTGTATCTACATGGATGGTCTAATCCATGAGGAAACTACTTAAAGGAAACTCGGGCCCGATTTTGATAAATACTAAAACTGCATAATTGGATTTTTTTTAAGAAATGCGAAAGCTTGTGAGAGTGTCTGTGTGTGTGTACATCTGTTACTTCTTCACGGATTTCAATTAAACTTAGTACACGAGTAGACCATGATACTTTTAATCCCGGCAGTATATTCGTTTGTATATTTTTACGCGGGCAAAGTCGCTGGTAGCAGCTAGTTAAAAATATTCCTAGCACAAAATCAGGAGAAGTAAATTTGAGGTTATTGACTTTCGAGTATGTTCTGTGAGCTAAAATATTTTTTCTTTTTCAGGTACGTTTTCACCGACATCTGAAAAAACAATTCCAGCTTTCGTTTGTGTAAGTATATTATTAAAGTAAGATGGATAGTTATATGCTAAAGTGGTTAACTTACTTTGTTACAACGAACTGTTTGTATTCCTAATGATGAAAATAGGCTCACAAAATTTCACGACTTGTGGTAAAATTGAGGACATTATACAACATTTGCTCATGGAGTGTGTTCGGAACGAGGTAGAGTAGAGGGAGCCGGTAATGACCAAGTTTAACATTAATAAGATGGATATGAGCAGTAGACTTACGAGTTGTACGTCGCGGGTTCAAACCCAGCCAGGCGCATTAAGTACTTTGTGTAATTTATTTCATCACCACTGCTCCCAAAACGGTGAAGGAAAACATCGTGAGGAAACCGGCATGTCCTAGAACCAAAAAATTCGAAGACATGTGACATTCACCAACCCGCACTGGGGCCGCGAGGTGGATTACGGCCCATTACCTCTCCTAGAGAGGAGGCCTGAGTCCCAGCAGTAGAAACATTAAAAGGCTGATTATGCTATTATTATGTTAAGATGGATATAGGAGTAATTCAGGATGGTATAGCTGATTCGGTATCCGAAGTGGCGAAAATGTCTTACTTGCTATTACCACAGCCCAAATACCGACTACTCCCTCAGTAGCCAATTGAATTGCAATATACTTATAGCTGTTAGTAAATTAATATTGTAGATATTGTTCCTTTAGTATATACATATACAAAGAACAATAAAACCCTAACAAAAATAAATTGAAAAAACAAAAACAAACTGTTTTGATTTTTAATAATAGTAAGTAAATTTCTCGTTGTGCACTATCGCAGTTATACTAAGCCTGTTGTCCTAGGTTCGATTCCCAGGCCGGGAATAGTTTTATTGGTTTTTTAGTAAAACGAATTTCTCAATAGCTACTGTCTGTATTAATAACTTATTGATAGCTGAAGTGTTGTCTTCAACTGTCCTACTTCTGGGCAAAGGTTTTCCCCAGTTCTTCCAGACATTTTTCTCCCGGGCCGTCTCAAACCAGTCCTCGTTGTACGAGTCTAGAACATCTCATCACCTCTTTCCGAGTTCTCTTAAACTTTGGTTTCTATCTACAGGAACCCACTGTGTGAAGAATTGCCTAACGGTCACCATGTATGCAGCCTTTATGCGCTGTGTGCTATTCTTTCCATATTTTTTAAAAAACTTTATCCCACACTAGGAATTACTCTTGTACCGTGAGTGCCACCCAGCACAACTATCTGCAGGTTATACAAATGTTTGCCCCATACGGGAATCGAACCCGCGACACGCAGCGCAACAGCTGTTCGCTCATCCGCTGCGCAGACCATGCTGTCGTGCCGTATTTATTCGATAGGTAAATGTATCACGGAATTTTCATAGATACCACTATAGGTACCAGATATGTAGTTTAATTACATACTATCATGTTATGATCCGTTCCCGATTTCCAGCCACCGTAGGCGCGGACTTGCGGACGGCGAGCAATAGGTAGCTCGCCGTCCGACCGTCCGGTAACCGTCCGGACCCAGATCAAGTAGTCGACGGCACGTAGTGTTCCACACGCGCCTCAAGGAGATGTCAGCAAAATCGTTGAGGCCCAGATGGGTTAAAGCTTACTGGGGCCATGGGTTGTGCGAAAGAGAACCCCAGGGCTCTAGAAAAAAAAACAAAAAAGGAACAGGCGTGGTTTTAGTCAATAAAAATCTGACACTTCCTCTCGCTCCACCCAATGGCGCGAGATGTTATTTGATAATTTCCCACCTAAAAAATAATACTATCATATTATGTTGTATCAATTAACGTTCGTTTCAACCGTGTTGTAAGTTTTACGGGCTTGAAGCACGAAATTACTTAACAACACTTCTTTTAGTAGACCGAGTTACGTGGTAATTATATAGCAGGTCTAATGGTGTATATCGTGGTACCCAAAGGACCGCAATCGTTGGCAATTTACGTTAAAATCACACTTATATTATAAAAGTGAAAGTTTATGAAGATTTCATTTAAATTTAAAATAAGATTTAAATAATATAAACTAGTGCTTGACTGCGATTATACTTGATGGTAAGTAGTGATGCAATCGTTGATGGTGAGGCGTACTAGTTAATTAAGAACCTATGCACTCTAGCTTTGAAGACAGCTAAATTATAATCAGGCGGGAAATCCGCAGCAGGCAAACTGTTCCAGTCTTTCGATGTACGCGGTATAAACGACGAGGCGAAACGCTTAGTCCGGACCGTAGCGGGGTTAACAATGTAAGGTTGGATACTCTCCGTAGGTTTAAAAACAAAAAGGTATAACGTACTTTCGAGGTACGAAGAAATCTCGCTCCACAATGATTTTTTGATCTATGTCAACTCTCCGCGAGTTATCCCCATTTACAAAAATAAAAAAAAACTGCCCCCATAACAGTAGCAGATGCCACATCAAGCATTCGAGCCGGTTCTCGAATAAATGCTGATCCACAAGCATAACGCGAAAACAATAGATTGATTCCGAAGAACATTCGGACGCTATTCATTGTCGGGGAGCGCGCGGGGAATTGGTAATTTTTTATATTCTGGAATAGGGTTCCGTGGTTTTTAGTGTAGCAATTCATTTGCTGACATTAACGGAAGGTTTTGTACATTTCAATGCAACGAATGAGTGTATATGTAAGCATTTTTTTGCCTTTTTTTACTTAAGATCCTATGTCCCCCCTAGCTGCGGCAGAGGGTCTCAACAGCAGTGACCCCTCACAAACGATATTGAACTCTAATCTTCACCTCGCTCCATGTCAGTCATTGGCCGTCGCTTCTGCCATCACGGTGCGTCGCCAGGTTTGCTGACGACCGCGCTTCCTTTTCCTTTGAGGATTCCAGTTTAATTCCTGTTTAGGAATCCCTCCTAAGCTTCTGACCAATCCATCTCCAATTACGACGTTTGATCTGATGGACGATCGGGCTTTAGTGGCATTTCTCCAACAGCTCTACGATAGAGGTGGTCTCGGGCCAGTGAATCCTGAGGATGCTTAGTTTTTGGTAAAAATAATAAACTTGCTAGAAAGAAGAAAGAAAGAAAAATAGTTAATTTACGTCAAACATGACGCACACCTTAAAAAACCACCTACCTACTTTCTTTAGACCTTTTATTATCATAGAAATCCTACATCAATGATATGGCCAGTTTTACTTGGCCTTTTCATAAGTGATCAGTTTCCAAGATCTGGCCACGACATATACACATATACACTCAAAATCTTTCGCATTTATAATTTTAGTGTAATTCATTTTAGATACAAGATGCATGACTTTTGTCAGTAGTGTATATAATAAACTAGGTTATTAACAAATTTACACACATTACAGACTATAAAAATGCGACTAACAAACAAATAATAATCCACATTCATATTAATTTAAATTATAATAAGCTATTTATTCACAGCTGTTCAAATTATTTATTAAAATCTACTAAATCCATTATAATTACTATTTTAGTTAGGTACCTACCTGTGATGTTCAGTCGAAACCTGAGAATTATAATTTTTATTCTTTACACAATCAATCAATCAATAATTTTGACTTACCCGTTTTTTTTTTTTTATTGTGTGGGAAAATCATCCTTATGACATCCCCGCCCTTGGGCGTAGCGGGAGATAGTGTCAGACTCTTACTGACTAAAAACCCACTCCTGTTCCTTCGTTGCCTTCGTCCCAGGGCCCCGGGTTCCGCTTTCACACTACCCGTGGCCCCAGTAGGCTTCGACCCTGCTGGGCCCCTACGATTTGCTGACATCTCCTTGAGGCGCGCGTGGAACAGTACGCGCCGTCGACGACTTGGGCTCGGTCCGGACGTAGTTTAATGGTTAGTGGCCCTGACTGCTATGCCGGAGGTCGTGGGTTCAATTCCCACCCAGGACAATTGTTTGTGTAAAAACCACAATCATTTGTTCTGTGTCTGTGTAATTTATCTATAATATGTATGTATTTAGAAATATTTAAGTATGTTTATCAGTTGTCTAGTACTCATGACACAAGCTCTGCTTAGCTTGGGACTAGACGGCGTTGTGTGATAGTTGTAGTAGTGTGAATATTATATTAATATTTATATATAATATTAATCATGTAAGTTGACCTTATGAGGTTTATTTCTTAGAAGATTGAAAGTTAACTAGCAAGTTTTGTAAACTCTAGAAAATATACTACTTCGTTTGTAGACAAAAAAAATGTTCCATCTTTTTGAATATCAACTGTTGACACTACACATATGAAATCTAGACTCGAACAACAGTTAAATTCCCTGTCAATTTTTCGCCAAAAATCCTTACAGAACCGCCAAATTTTAAAAGCTTTTTCGCTTGACAGTTTTTTTTGCAGCGGCTCCTATTGTGAGTCGTAACTAGATTTGAATGTGTTGACAATGAATCGTTCGCCACTCGAATTCTCTAACGGAACTGAAAAATTTTCGCGCATTCAACGCATATTGAGTTCATGAATAAGTTACTTTAGCGGAAGTCGGGCTTTCGAATAATGTGGCAACTGTAGGTACGTTGTCTTTTGTTTTGATTGGGGAATGAATATTGATAGGGTTTCTGATTAAAGATATTTTGTTTTAGGGGTTAGAGAAAGACCTTTTATCGAGTTTAGAAGTGGTATTTTACTTCGTATATAATCACAGCTAGTGGAAGTAGAAAATGGTCTCAAAGAAACAATACTTTTGATGATCGCTGATGATGATGGCATCTATTATGAGTATGTACGTATTTGCGTCTACTATAGAATTTTTAAACCCTTTTTTTTAATTGTTGATAGGTTCGCGCTTGACCGTTACCTATCTCACCTGATGGAAAGCGACAATTCAATCGACGATAGAGCGCGCTTGTAAACTATTCACTCTTGACTTAAAGACTTTCGGGTTGGTGCCATCAGGAAACACAGATTCCGGCAAGAAATTCCACTCTTTAGCTGTACGTACAATGTATGTGTTCCCGAAACGTTTTGTGCGCATAAGTGGGATGTCAACCATGTACCAGTGGCGCATCGCCGTACGCCTGGTGGTCCGATTCTTGTACAATAACATTTTAAACCAGCTCTCCCATCAGCGGATTCGCCCGTGTAATAACAGAAAATTGTCCTAAGGAACCATATTCCCGATATACAAAGTATCTTATGTGTTGTTCTAGCCGTGTGCCAAATTTCAATTAAATTCATTCGTTTGGATGGATGATGCGATGCGTTTGAATGTCAAGAAGTAACATACATACACGCACGCCTTTATATTATTAGTGTGATTTATATTTATTTAATTTATGTACACACAAATGTACAGAAGAAGACATCTTGTTGTAAAAATTTGTACAAAGGTGCTGTTTATTTAAAAAATACATTTCTTCGATCAGACTTGTGAAACGAGAGATTAGAAGAGATGTAGACCATAATGTGTAGAAGCAAGAGTTGGTGAAATCTTAAATTAAACTAATAAACACAAAAAAAATATATAAATATGAGTTTTCTGCTTGTTTATATTATTATTATAGAGAAGAACAACAGTCTTCTTAATTTAAGAGATTCATAGCACTTTATAAAATATAAGTATAAAGCTGTAATTAAAAAATATAGTAGAATAGAATAGAATAAACTTTATTGTACACCAAAATAGTAACAAAAACTTTTACATTAACTTAAATCTATGGGTACAAAGGCGGTCTTATCGCTGACAGCGATATCTACCAGACAACCTTAGGGTGGAATGTAAGAATTTGAAATAGAAACAAAGGGGGGTAGTCTGCGGTGTACAGCAAATTAATAATGTAAATATTAAATTTAAATTATATACTAGACCATACATAGAAATAATATAGCTGTTACATATAAAAGACAATATATAAATATAATATAATCTATTCAGTTTATGTAAAATAAATAAATGTCATTATTACGTTAAAATATATAAATATTATAATATATATAATTATATTATATATTATTTTAATAGTAATATCAGCAGACGACTTTTTTTCTGAGTATGGGAAACGAGAGGACATGTCACAGTTTTACTGACTCCTTCGTATTCCTTCTGTTGTTCTTGACTCTCTCAAACAATCCTGCAGCACATAAAAACTTTGATTTTAGCATAATTCGATATCTGAGACTATTTAAATCATTAGTCAACTGCATCAAGAACCTAAAAACAGACATCATTTCAATAAGTCAAGCAGAAAACTCATATTTATATTATTTTCAATTGTTGCAAAGTTGTTACATCAGATTTGGATCTGTGCCATTAAAATCATACTGTCAGTATTTAACAAATATAAAATTTTACACAACCAAATCAAAACGAAAACCAATGAAATACCTAGCACCTCATAAAAAGAGATATGAAATCAATCTCCATACAAACTCACATAACATAACATAACAAGTACTTATAATGTATTTCCTTGCACGTAAATTTTTAACATCGCCCAAAATGGCTGTTGTAGAATTAATGAGAACATTTCAACTGGCAACCCCAGAGTTTGAATTTATTTTTCATGGCAACATTGGAATAAATTATCTGTGCGTTAATTGTTATCTGTTGCTATTAAAATTTATTTTATTGGATTTAGTTGTGTAGGGTTGCCAGTGCATTAGGGGATTTTGTTTAGTTGATATAGCTTTGGTGGCCCAGTGGTAACGGTCCAGACTTACGAGTTGTAGGTCGTGGGTTTAGACCCAGCCAGGCACGTGACTTTGTGTAATTTATTTAATTATGACTGCTCTCAAAACGGTTAATCGTGGATCCATTCACTACATACTCAGGAGGGCTTTTCTGAGCCTCAGAAAGCAGCAAAGTTTAGCTGTTGCCGTTAGCCCAGGTTGTTATTAAGAGATACATGACGTAACGTCCTGCAAACGGGTGTTGTGTCTGATCCGGGCAACCGCCCAATTACATGTTCTAATTGTGCAGAGAACTTTTATACAAATTCTTTATATTAAAATTTGGTCTGTCGTAAATAACAATGTTGTGTAATATTAGACTACAACGGCCTGAAAAGCAACAGCCCTAGGCTATTATTGAAAGTATTTCAAGGTTAGTACAAACTATAAGCATATCTAAAAAATTATTATAAAGATATAAATTCATTTCTAGGTGCTAATCTTTTGAAAAATTTTGGTTGACAATAGAGCAGGCTTGCCTAGTCCTTAAAGACCCTATCACGAAACAGATACTACAGCAAGTAATTTTACTCCTGTATGCACAATGGAAGTATTCCCAAATCTTTTTGTGTCTATGAGTGGGATGTCCACCATGTAACCGGCGCATCACCATACGTCTGGTGGTCCAAAGATGAAACGAATTGGGCCGAATTAAATTTTGCAATTCCAATGCACACTCCCCAAAATGTAAATGATGGAAAATCGACAGAGTAGTGATTTGGTGTCGATGCTCAAGACTTTGAAGTTTTAACTCGATCTTCTTGGTTTGTTTCTCAATTGACTCCCGTGCATTAACCTGATATTTGGCAGATTCATCACAGATGATATTTTGTCACTGATTTATCTCGGAAAATTTACAATCAGAGAAAAGCAGTTTCTTAAAGGGTACAGAATTTGTCACCAAGATATAACCATTAACCCCGTTAGGACCAATATAGAGATATGTACAGAATGCATAGAATTAATGATAATTAGACTTTAAAGTAAGGCCCTAAAGGTTTTACAGTAGACCTTTGTAAACTAGTGAAGCTTGGAGATCTCAAGCAAAAGAAATTGGCATTCAAAAGTCCCATAAGCTAATGCAACATAAAATTCCTTGAACACACATATACACACAATAGAGAGTACCCTTTTACCATTTTTTTAAAAGGATTAGTTTTTAAAGTGATGGCATTTGAAGTCCATTAAGTTTCGGTGTTCCCTACTACCGCAGTAGTGCTGACCAATATTTTTTTAATAAAAAAGATGCAAATGTAACACTCTACAGCAACGGTGACCAAAAAAAAACTGACAAAGCGCGCATATTTCCGTAGAATTTTTAACGCGAACCGTCATTGCCAGTAAAAAAATACCGACGCCATGTTAATAGAACAATTTTTGAGTTTGCAACACTGTCGTTTGCCGGGAGTCGATCTAAATTCAAAACGCCAGCTTCGTGTCAAACGGCTATTCTTTATTCGAATATATTTTCCGAATTCGGAACATAATATAAGGCGACCGTTAGAAATAATCGCTTCCACGTACGACCTTTGTTATAATGGGATGCCTTCGTAATTTTATTGCGTTATAAAATGCCGTTTTGTTTTGGTGTGACTGCTAAGTATTGGCGGAGAATGTCTCGTTCTAATTTATTGCTAGGGTGATAATTTAATTTTACATTCAAAGGGCTAGTTTTACAACACGATACTCTTTGGATAGACTGATGGTTAGAATTATTGGCGTTTGACTTGTAACGACTGTCAAAACTCTACTAATGACAACCAGGACCAACGGCTTTACGTGTTTTCTGAGCCACGGGGTTTTTTTAAGATAGGAAATCATCCGATGACTTCTCCCGCTCTATGGCGGAACGAGAGAGCGTGTCAGGGATTTTTACTGGCTAAAAACTCACTCCTATGTTCCTTCTTTGCTTTCGTTCTAAGACCCCAGATTTTCTTTCGCACAACCCATGGCTACTGTTAAGCTTCGACCCTGCTGGGCCCCTACGGTTTTGCTGACATCTTCTTGAGGTGAGCTTGGGACACTACGCGCCGTGGACGTCTCAGACTCGATCCGAACGGCGAGCTAGACACTGCTCGCCATCCGTAAGTGGCTAGAAATTGTGGTCGGGATCCTGGCGGCTGGGGCGTGAGGAACTTTTCTGAGGCACGGGTTACCATACTAACATAGAATCTATGTTCAAAGAAAACACTGGATCTAAGCTACAACATATTCCTAATAGCAATCTTATCAACAATATTACACGATCCACGTGCAATACCTCATCAAAGTCTGTCGTTCAAACTGCGACAATATCGTTCAAGATAACCTGATCAAGTTGAGCGCTTGATATTGTTCGAGGAAACTTTGTGTAAACATACATGGCGTTCCAACGAAGTTGAGATTGTGAAAGACTTTGAGAATATTGTAACCTTGAGTTGAAAAGTAGTGTAAGCTCTCACGTCGCAAGGACTCTCAGGTGTCTACCTGAGAGAATGGATGAAAAGTTTTTTAATGCACTTGAGCAGGCCATGTTCTGGAATAGGACTTGGGATATTTTTTTATCTTTCGATAAAATCTGTTCCCTTGAGATGTTTTTTGACCTTAAATACGACAGAAAATACATTATAAAAAATGTACAAAGGTACTGCTTATTTCTAAAAGAAATTTCTTCCAGTAGACCTGCGAAAGGAGAAATAGGAAGAAATGTAGACAATAGTGTGTAGAAGTAATAAAAGAAGAGAATGTGAAATCTTAAATTAAAATAATAAATACTTTATACTAAAAATAAATACATAATGTATATATAATTATCACATTAGAGAGGAAAAATAGCTCTTTTACTTTAGGTTTGAAGAGTGAAATCGTTTGCAAATCTCGAATGCCTGACCTTATGATGACTTGTCTGTATAGTCAACAAAAAAGATTAATAAACAGGGCGCTGACCATAAAATCGAATCGAATTAGATTTATTTCCAGGAAATCTTCAACTGTATCTGACGAGATTTTTTTTGGAAACCGTTGGATTGACACAAATGAATTTTAAATTTTTATTAGTAAATAGTTTATTTACTATCAATTTAATAATGTTCTTGTATTTTGTCATTCATAAAAACGGTCGGTCCATACAAACTTTAACTTTATCTGACGACCTTACTTACTTATCTCTGTCGTTGTACATAAATGTATATAAAAGAATTTTTGTAAAACATTTTTGATCGACAACATCGATAACATATGATTTTGAAAGAAAACAAATGCTTATAAAAAATGTAAAGCAAAATTCATGAATTCACCAAGTTCTTAACAAACAGTATAGCGTAGAAGAGTGAAAAAAATTTGAACATTATTCAAAAAAGTTCTTTTCGGTAAAGCAAACGGATCTAGATCAAAGAAATTCTAGTTGAAATTATTCGACAAAGAGGGGCACGTAAGCCAGCGTTGGTTTGACTGGTAGTAGTGGTGAATAAAGGTCCCTCCCTCCCTCCCTCTCTATGTTTTAAGGTTGTTATGCTCATTCCAAATATGATAAATAACTAACACTGCACATTTCGGTAGTAACCTCCTAAACAACATTCCTACACGTGTATTCCACAAACCCTTTACTAAGAGCAGTTGTATCACTACAATATTTCATTGTTTGAGTCGAAACTTTTGACTACGATTCTGTGTATTTCTGTTTGACAACAAAACTGCATATCTAATTTCTTGGAAAGGAAACGGAGACAAGAAAGTTCGTGCATTCATAGTAAAGAAGAAATTAGAGTCCCTCATAGGAACAGTCTCTTCATTGAGAAGCATGTTTACATTTTCATCTAGATTAGGACTCCATCGTGCCCGTAAATCACATGTCTTTGTTGTGTATTTTTGATTCTAGGACATCCCAGTTTCCTCACCATGTTTTTCTTTTCCATTTTGAGACCAGAGACCTTATCAAGACGAAATAAAAGCGTGCGAGCAAAAACGAGGGATGGAGCTATACACACTATATAGCTCCATCGCTTTAACAGTCAAATGCATCGCGTTAATAGCTCCTGGTGGGGCTTCTGTGGTGATAATTTTAATTACTAAAAGTAAAGCTTACGACACAAAGAAAACATAAGACATCGCCAGACACACACTGCTCACACACCGCTTCACATCGCTTTTAGCGATAAGACCACACATTGTTACATCCTAATAATTTTAAGCTCCTACTGATTTTTTTTTAAGGTGTAAAATAAAGAGTATATCTATCTATCTATTTATAAAAGCCTGAGTTAAAACCCACGACACACGACTCGTAAGTCAAGAGCCTTCATTACTGAGCCACCACTGCTCACTGTAACAAAATTTAAAGAAAATAAAAAAAAGAAAATAAGCTTAACGTCTGCACAAATCAACGGCCATTGTGGACAATTTGAAAGCTATTTCAATTAGTTCCAAATTGAATCTTTAAATGTAAAGTCTTAAGGAAAACTCCTTCCTTCATTCTCATTACATTCGACATCTCAAGTTTCCACGCTTTTCTTCACTGCCCCCTTAGCATCAAAGCGAAACGCACTGAAATAAAAACGCACATTAAAAGCAATAAAAATGCTTTGCAAAAACAAAATTGTTATTACAAAACATTTCTTATCCTTACCACTCTATTTAACAAGAAATAAGGTTGAGATTCGTAAAATTCCAAGTTGTCGAACGACAAATAAAATGAAGATCGTTGTATCGCAAATAAAGGGGCCATTCTGAATTTTTACGCGAACGTATAAAACATGTCTTTACGACTCCTGCTGGCCTGGTACTTTTATGATACAATAGCATTTACCGTTTCTGCTTTTACCAATCGATTGATACTCACATTTTGTGTCGTTACGTATATTTATCTTAAGTGTTTGAGGGTTTTAAGTAAAAGTTAACACATACTTACTTCGACACTTAAAGTAGGCGCAAAATAAATTGGCAATAACCGTCATTGACCTTTTGACATTACGGAGTTTTTGTCGGGATTTCTTCGAGTGAAATTCAGTGGCTGTTTTAATTATTTGCAAAATGATTCTTAGTGTAGATTTTTGTCTCACGTGTCTGCGTAACTAGAAAGTATGTGGATTGATCATTGAATCAGGCGCGATTTCTTTATATAGAACGGAGCTAAGAATTTTATAAACAGTGTTCAGCTAAACGTCAATGAAGTTTGCAGAGAAGATTGACTTGATATATTTTCTACAAAAACATTAGAATGTTTAACAATTATTAAGTTGGTGTTTTTTTTTAGTATTTTATTAAAATTATATCGTAATTTTTTTCTCATCATCATTATCTTCCTGCCATTGTTCCATCTTATTTGGGGTCGGCGCAACACGTTTTTTCCTTCCATTCTATCCTGTCAATCATCATACTATCACTAACTTCCTTTTCTTTCATATCACTGTTCACACAATCCATCCATCTTTTCTTTGGCCTCCCTCTCTCTCTCCACCCATGCACATGTATACTCATAACTCTTTTGATGAGACTAAAGACATAACTCTCTTGAGATGATGATGATAAAACGTTTTACGTATAGTTTTATGTAATATTAGTCACCTGCATCGTACTACAGTTTCACGAATTCATACACACTTCTTACTCGCGACTTGGAATTTTGATGATATAATTTTATACATCAACTATACAGAATTAAAATTAAAAAAAGCGAGATCATTACGTAGGAATTTAGGTAACGCTCAGACAAAAGAAAAACAAATTTCCATTAGTGCAGCTCGTGTATTTTTTCGGTGTGCGTACATCAATTCATCAATTAAACATAAAAAAACCTTATCGAGAGTTATATGTTTTAGCCATTTGGGGCGGGGTGTAGGTAGGGTGCACTAATGGCTGTGGCATTGCTCGAAAAAAATACCACAGCCCTTTTTTACATGGGAAATCATCAAATAACTTCTTCCCGTTCTAGGTGGAGCAGGAGGGAGGGTTAGAATTTTATTAACTAGAACCCAGTGTTCCTTCAGTTGCTCTTTTTTGCGAGGCATGACATTTTTTGCATGGCACGCATAAGGTGTCTAATGGCTGCAAGGTCATTGGGCCTTACAGCCACTAGACACCTCATGCTTGAACTAGCGCACCAAAACAATTCTGTCAACTAGCCGAGGTACGGGGATCAGGGTACTACGTTCTGATTGGTTCCGATTGGTACGGGGGAGCAGGGTACTGCGTTCTAATTGGTCGAGGCATCAGATCTATAATCATATGTATTGACAGATTTGCGTCGCCTGTTATTAGGCGTCTAGTGACTGTAAGCTCGTTGGGTGATTTCTTCGAACAATCCGCAGCGCTAGCAACCCGACGGTTTAACTAAGCCCGTCAATTTTACTGACAGCTTTAAGAAGCCCGTGTGAAACACAACGCGAAGTCGCCCCGGCTTGCATCATTACTGCTTCGTAGAAAGAGGTAAACGCCTCCTAGTCCCTCTCACTCCGTACCATGGCCTGAACCAGGGCCAGACGCACAATCTCCCCTACAAGGACACGGCAGTTCTCCACCCAAGCGGGGCCCACATCCACCGTATGCTCCAACGTTTCCTTTGGGTGATCCGCACAATGGTGACACTCAGGAACTACCACGGTCTATTTTTGAACTGAAGAGACATATGTGAGTTCTAGTCAGTAAAAGTCTAACATTCCCTATCAATCTACAGAGAGTGGAGGGAGTCATATAATGACTTGACATGACAACCGAAAAAAAAAGGTTTGAAATAAGTACTTAGGTCATGAGATCCGAAGGTAGCTCGCCGTCCGGCCGTCCGTGAAAAATCCGGATTAAGCCCAAATCGTCGACGGCGCGTACTGTTCCAAGCGCGCCTCAAGGAGATGTCAGCAAACCGTAGGGGCCCAGCAGGATTGAAGTCTACTGTGGCCAAGGAAAAGGAGTGAGTTTTTAGTCAGTAAAGGTCTGACCCATCCTCGCGCTCCGCCCAAGAGCATGAGATGTTATTTTCCCACCTAAAAAAAAAGGTCATGAGATCTGAGTGCTCATCGAGTTGTTCTGGATATATTAGCAAATAGCAAGCGACTCTTCATGTAACCAGAAAGCTGGGCTTTTCTGTGGTCAACGAATTATCAGAGGTGTGAGTCCCAGCAGTGGGAAAATTACAAGGCCGATTATGCTTATGCTATGTCCTACCTACTACCTCCCTCAGTCTTCGTAATTACAACGTTACCATCGCACTTTTCGCTCTAACCAAACGAAGTACACTATAATCCTTCCTTAGTATGCGTGCCTTATCCGTGGAGCTCAGCTCTTTAACAGCTAAATGAGAGGATCTCAAGCTCAGCTCTCTGCTACCAACCTGTTTGTTGATCAGTATATTGGTTGTGCTATTGAGCTGACGTATAATTTGATTGGATTTCGTATTTCGATTTAATAATTACTTAATTTGTTTTATCTTCGCGTGTTCAGAGGGCTTGTTTTTTCTTCGGTCAACGAATCAGCATTGCTATCCAACGTAGCAATGCTGCCAGCGTTCTGGGTACTTTTCCTATTCATCATCATCATCATCATCTTCCTGCCCTTATCCCGTGTTATTTGGGGTCGGCGCAACACGTTTTTTTCTTCCACTCTGCCCTGTTACTCGTCATGCTATCGCTAACTTCCTTTTCTTTCATATCACTCTTCACACAATCCATCCATCTTTTCTTTGGCCTCCCTCTTCCACTCAATTCAGTTTATTTCCACAAATTAACAACAACCTTAATCATATTTACATAGCTAAAACTTACTTATTTTCCAAAAATACACATACCTTATATAAAATCGTAGGTACACTTTAAACTTTGGTTGTTGCGAACCGATTCACCCTGACCCCCGTACTAGTTTGAACTGTATTACGGTGGGACAGTATTCCTGGTTCCCAGTACACAACTTAGGTTACACAGCCGATTTAGACAAGAATTATTAGACAAAACAAATTCACTTAACCAATTATACAAGTGAAACTGTGGGTCATTGTATGAAACATTGAAATCTTGTGGTAGGTACTTGATTTTAACACTGACGGCGATGTGGTCGAATTTTTTGATGCCCAATGAGTTTAATTTTTACGCGTTTGTACATATTATTATTACAAAGCAAGCTACTGCTTGCGGCTTTACCTGCGTGATTCTACAATTATGTCCCTCAGGAACATAATCCCGAGATAAAAAGTGTTTTTTACGCTAATCCACGAATTTTGATAGCACAAGGGGAAGACAAGTACCTACTTGTCTTCCCCTTGTGCTATCAAAATTCGTTCAGTCGTTTGAGCGTCAAGAAGTACCAATTATACCCACACATACACACTCAAAAACTTTTACCTTTCATATTTATATGATTATAACATATTTTTTTTTTAATCATTCTATATAATGGTAGTATTTTATTCTTCTTTATTTTTTATCATTATTAGCATTAAGTTTAATAGATATTAAACATATTATTCCATACGAAAGCTGCGGAAAAGTTTCAAAGAATCATCGTGGCTTTGAAATGTAAAGGGCTACTGAAGGAGCATAGATGGAACTTATTCAGTAAAAGTCTGACACTCCCTCTCATTTTACCTAAAGGGAAAGAAATTATTTGACGACCTCAAAAAAATATATTACTTAATTCTTGTTACTAGCTAAAAAATAATACATATGTGGTGTATGGTGGGTAAATATACTTGTAATATGTATCACAAAAGGTTTTCGTTTTATGTCAAACGATAAACAACTGAAAAAGTGCCTTCAAGCAACCGCTATAACAATAAACTGAAAACCGCGCGAACACACTTGGCAAGTTGTTAAAAACACGCACAAAAATATCGAATAACATAGAAACTTTAGTTATACCCCTCCCCCCATCTCCCCCCCCCCCCCGCACACAGTAACGGGTCGTCAATGAAGCTCCTAATATAAGGTTGTTGCTTTATTACACCCTGCAAGTTATTGCTTACGAAATGATGCGTAAACTTACGTGGCGCCGTAAATAATATCTTCATACCAATCCTAGCTTTATTACTATACAAACTGAGGCCATTTTTGATTGTATCGTTTCACCAAATAGGGTTGTATAGCTTTCGGGTACTTTCGGGATCGGATATCCGAAATAGTCTGGACCGAAATTTGAATTTGGATTCCCGGAAGGGTACCCGAGTTATTCGCGGAATGAACGCTTTAGATTTGTCGGTGTCTATGTTGGTTATTGTGCAATGATAATATTATTGAAATCTTTGTATTGATAGAATTGTGTGTGGAAAGAGGTATTATTCCCTTTTGAAACATGTATGAGGGCTTCCGATTAAAATACCAACATTATAAATAGAAGGTTATAATTTTCATCGGGTTGACATTGAATACATTCTAACAATTCATGCTGCATTTACGTATTCATTATTATTGTTATGAAATGAAATTTATAATAATCAGCATTTTAGGTAATAAAATAAATAATTTAGGTGTCTTCAAGGATAGAGTAAATAGGCTCTTAATAAACTAGTGCGCCTGACCATCAATGATTGCATCTCTGCTTACCATCAGGTGGGATCGCAGTCAAGCACTGGTATATATCAATTAAAAAAAAAAAGATTTTTTTTTAATTACCATTGACGATGTCTCTGGTAATAAAACTACAAGAATGCCGTGTAATAGCAATTAAATTAACCCAAATTTAACTTTGTAAAAAAAAGATGACTCAATTTAAAATTGAACCACCATGCGCAAAAGTAAAGCATCACATATCCGAAAACTCGCGAATTATCCGTTATCCGAAGTTATTGAAAACACTAACCCAAAATATTACAGGAAAACAGAAAATATATGAGTACCTACTGCGATATGTGTTATTGGTGCTTTTGTCAAATCGACCGAAAATTCCGACAATGTTCAATGTACTTGTAAAAGTATACCGCTGTTATATGCCTGAGTCTTATTGCAGGCAAATTGGTAACCGAGTATCATTTTGTCACAAATCAAGTATGGCAACTTGGTTCGCGAGTTTGTTGACATGTGGACTCGGCGATCATTGAACTAATAGTTTAGTCAGTCAATGGTTTAGTAGCCACAAGCCTTGACCAACATCTTAGGAGGTTCTCGCTGGACGGCTGGATCAATTTAAGGGCATGGTTCGAAAGTGGTACTTCTGGACATGGCTCGTATAGTTAGGAGGTTCCTTTCTCTGGATTGCTGACCCCGGTAGCTTGGACCTTGGTCCCAATACTGGTAGAATACTAATTTGAATATTTTTTAATGTTTTTATAAGATATTTTTTAATATTTAAAAATTTGATAAATTTTTATGTCGTCATAAAAACGATGTTATTGCGCGATGTTAGGTTTTTCTGTTATCTTAAGTTTCAACCTGTTTTTTCTACATTATGTGTATCTATGTATGTACGTCAAATAAAATATTTTTCTTTCTTTCTTTCATATTTCTTGTTCTTGAAAATATCTGTAATACAGATTTTTTGCGGTCGAAAATCATCAAATATAGACTTTTATTATTATATAGTAATAAAACCAGTTGGTCCACACAAGTGCGTGTTCCTTTGATTGCCCTTTGTAACTATTCTGCAACCCTGGTTCTGTGATATGCCCAATCTTCCACCAACATATTTTAAGATGGAAAATCATTCCATGACTTCTCCGCGGGCGTGTCTGGCTCAAAACTGCACCTGTGTCCTTCCACTCCTGTTTTTTTCGGCTTGTACTGACTAAAACCGCACTTGTGTCCTTCAGTTACCCCTTGCGTTTTAAGACTACGGGTTCCCTTTGAATAAAATCTCCACGGTTTCCACTAGCATCTGAAATAACATGAAAAATTACCATAAACCAACAACAAACTACCTTCGATATATTTTTCAAAGGCAAACTTAGTTTAATACAATAAAACTGATTTGAAAATCAGGACCGCCATTTTGGAAAACTTTCTCGCTTGTGTCAATGCTTCCGGACAAGCTGTACCTAGTTGAAAATTTATACGTTAAATTAGATTTCGTCAAGTGGACTAGTTCGGTTGTTGATAAATTTCGAAGGGAAAATCTATGGGGAATATGGAAATTGTGTATTTGTAAATTGAAACGTATTTGATGACACTCCAAGGGATTTGTTAGGCAACTGTGGGATTGTTCAAAGTGGTTACTGAGGTCCCTGAACGCAAAGGGCAACTGAAAGTGCACAAGTGGGCTTTAGTCAGTAAATATTATAAACTCACTCTTGCTCCACCCAAAGCGCGAGAAGTTAAAAATTAAACTATTGCTTGACTGCGATCCCACCTGATGGTAAGCAGTAATGCAATCGTTGATGGTGAGGCGCACTAGTTTATTAAGAGTCTATTCATTCTAGCCTTGAAGACGCCTCAATTATAATCGGTTATACATTATTTGCAATTGTGGCTATAATAATATAATATATTCCACACCTATCACACAACACTGTCTAGTCCCAACCTAAGCAGAGCTTATGTTATGAGTACTAGACAACTGATAAACATACTTATATATTATAGATAAATTACACCCAGACACAGAACAAATGATAGTGCTCATCACACAAACATTTGTTCTGGGTGAGAATCGTACCCACGACCTCCGGCATCGAAGTTAGGGTCACTAATCACTAGGCCAACAGGCCAGTTTTGTTATTTATTTATTGTGCACACCTACCACAGTGTTGTCTTTTTTCACCCAAAGGTTGACTGGTAGAGAATGGCCAGTCATAATAGTGTCAAAATCATTTTTATTCTTCTTTTTCCAACCATTTTGCTCTTAAAACCGTAACCTCAAATGTCATATTACAGGAGCAATTTAAGGGAAATCAGAAGAAGTCCGATGGACCAAAGTTCAGAGCTTATTACAGTTCGAATCTATAGTTAGTTGTTCGATTAAAACTTAGCCGTTCCAGCGATGTGATAACTTCGAGAAATAACTGAAAATAAAACTTAAAAGTTACTTATTTTAGTTGCAAAACTTTGTGAAGGAAGAGTTTATTAGATTTGTAATTAATTTGATATTTTCTTGAAATGTTATCGAAGACTTGTCGGAGTTTTTTTGGTAGTTTGACGCTATGAGTTTTACGGAGTTTAAGTAAGATAAATTTTCATGAAAAGGAGGTCAAAGAAAAAATGGATGGATTGTATGAGGAGTGATATGAAAGAAAAGGGAGTCAATGACAGCGTGACTGCTAGCAGGATAGAATAAAAGAAAATCGTTTTGTGACGACCCTAAGTAACATAGGATAAGGGCAGGAAGATAGAATAGAATAGAATAAAACTTTATTGTACACCAAAATAGTAACAGAACTTTTAAACTAACTGAATCTATGGGTACAATGGCGTGACTATCGCTATCTTACCAGATAACCTTAGGATGGAATGTAAGAATTTAACATAAAAAGGGGTAGTCTGCGGTGTACTGCAAATTAAACTTTACATTTAAAATACTTAGACTATACATAGATATAAAATTATATTATATAGTTATTATATATAATAGTTATTTCAAAAAAATAAATAGTGAAAATACAAAAAAGAGGGTTAATGTAATGAAAGAACTGAATTTGGGTAGAAGCAGAATTAATTACAGTGAAAGGAAATGATCTTTGACTAGATTTTTGAAAGAAACTAGTGACTGGGCAACATTTCATGGAAAAATGACATTTCCGTGAGATATATACGTCTCACATTACTACTTCACAGAACAAACTGGTTTCCCATATAGTAACTTCAAAGATTGCTATATTTTTTGTACAAATGAATGTTATAAAAATTCTTCTTTCTGACTTGCGCACTAAGGGTTCCGTATAAACTTACTTTGAAAACAGTTCAATTCCCGAATCGAGTTCGGAAGATTATTCCAAATCGCAAAAAAGGTTTTTTTTTTTGTGACGTAACTACATATTTACAGTTTTTAGATTTTTTCCTATATCTGTACTATAAGACCTTGCTTCTTGTAAAATTTCAGGATTCTAGGTCAATAGGAAGTACCTTTTAATTTTTCTTTCCCTTGAGAATGTCGAAATACATGTTTTTGCGACATAAACGGCCGTAAAATTTTTTTTTGTTAATTCAGAAAATTGTTTTTTTTACAGCTTCAAAGGACCGCTAACTTAAGTATATGGTTTTAATTTCAACTCAAGATAAAGTATTTTGGACAGACAGACAGACAGACGGGCGGACAGTAAAGTGGTCGTTTTTTCCTTTTGAGGTACGGAACCCTAAAAATTGCTGATATCGAGGGTTTTCAAGAGAATTCACACAACTAGTTGGCGCCACATAGCCTTCAGGTATTTTCCTTTGAAAACATGACGTTTACGTCTAATTTTAGCGTCGACGTTAATGTCTAACTACATTAACATGAGCTATTTGACAGGTGCCTGGACCTGACGTCTCAATACTACCATTTTAGAATACCCTCATTATCATCATCGCAGCTATTATGGCCCATCTAATATTCATTGTTCATTTCATCAAACCGTAAATTTAAATGTAATTTCCTAGAGATACGGTCGTATCTCCACCGTTAAATTCGATTGAAGGTAAAAATGTAACTGTTGTTACATTGTAAGATTTGTAAAGTGAAGTTGATGGATGCCATCTTGGTTTTAGTTTTAGAGTTTACGTTTTGGGTGATGGGCATATAAAGTGGGAAGTGAAATAGGATAGATTTAAGTTATCACTTTACTTGGAAAAATTACTGATTTTTTTTTTGTGAGATTCTGGAATGTGGCGTATTTATAGATTATTTTAAAATAATAATATTCCACAACTACAGCAGAGCTTATGCTATGATACTAGACAACTGATAAATATACCTATTTATTTCTAAATACATACATTACACCCAGACACAGAACAAATGATCATGCTCATCACACAATCATTTGACTTGGATGGGAATCAAATCCACGACCTCTGGCGTAGCAGGCAGGGGGGCCAACCACTAGACCAACAGGCCCGTCTATAGATAAAAATTGGTTATTTAAAAAATAGATGTAATCGTTTCAGTTGTTTATTTTTAACGTACTACATTCAAGATATACATTTATTATATGTTACAGTTGTATATCAGTAAAAGACTTTCCGTAATCCAATCAATTCATATTATACTCGTATAAATATTGTAATAATATTTATTATTATTCAAACAATCATTTTTCTTGTAATATAGATAATAAAAAGCTATTTCAAATTGATATAAAAGTACGCGTCGTATTCGTGAACATTACTTTTTATTGTATACATTCGATTGAATCTCTAAAAAATAATTTGGCACAATACGTTTGCACACGATGTGTTAAAACGCTCACAATCCCCATTTACGCGTGTTTCATGCAGATATAACTTGTCTCGTATGAAATTGTAAAAAATTTAAACAATAACAATAAACAAAAAATAAAAACAAAACACCTAAAATCCGCTCCTGAACGCATTTTGGCACGAATCCACATTCCGCAAAATTTTAATAAACAGGCGGAAAAATTCGGAACTAAAAGAAAATCGTACAATTTTCTACTTCTGTAAAGACTGCTAGCGCCACCGGTGTCTGCAAAAACAAACTTGCAAAACTGTAGGTTATGACGTTCCCGCGCAAGATTATAAATTGTTGCTTTTAGCCAAATTAAATTCGGAACACTTAAGGATGAGCGAGAGGGGAGTATAGACAATTCTTATGCATGAAAGGGAGAGATGTATGGTTAGGTGTTCCGCTTGAAATCACGTCGTAAATGTGTTGTTTATAGTAGGCATTTCGGAATGATGTCTTTTAATAATATCGTTGTGTGGTGATAAAACTGTCCTTATAGCTTCGGTGTGATACGTTAGTGTGGGGGGTTACCCTATAGGGAGGGACTATTAAAAGGAGCACAATATGTTCGACAAATTATTGCCGTTGACGTTGCAGATTTATAGTGTTTTGTATTTTAGTTAAAGGTATGCAAATATACGCAACTAGGCAATTTTGTTTTGTATTTAAAATTTTTACTTTTATTATTTATTTATTTTATAATTAATGTGCACACATGAATAAAGAAAGAAGATACATTCTGATAAAAATTGCACAAAGGTACTGCTTATTTCCAATAAGAAATTTCTTCCAGCAGACCTGCGATAGGAGAAATACGAAGAAATGTAGACAATAGTGTGTAGATTTTTTATTTATATATTTACTTATAAATATTTTATATTTAACAATTTAATTGTAACATAAATAACAAATAAATAATCGAAACAAAAATTTGAAAAATTTTCAAATTCTTTTCTCATAATAAATTCTGAATTCACAAACTGAAAGAGAATTCAACAAAGTTACAAACTACAAAAATCTTGCCGTAAAAAAAATGAGGGAACAACAAAATCCGCGATGTAACATTTTTTGCAAAATAAATATCTACAATTACTATAATCTCAAGCATAATAAAAGAACCATTTGGAACATTTCAGCAGTTATCTTAACTCAGCCATTAATAACCTACTTAACATTTATATAAGTACATCACTATGATACCGTTCAAATAAATAGACCACTCTTAGTCTTGTCAAAATAATACATTCCAACCTCTCAACTGTAGCGGGAACTGACAACTTACACATTATCTCACTCTAACGCTTGTCTTTTCCGTATTGCTATCTCTTTCTAATATTAATATCACTAAAAGAAACGATTTATATGGGATTCTTTTGTACAGGAATGTATTAGACATCAATCCTAGCGTGGAATCATTTATCTGGTGCTACTTCCCTTTGTGAGATCTGATGGTAAAAAAGCGGAGTTTTTTTTTATGGGTAAATGTGTCTCTTAGTATGTGTAATGGCTTAAATTGGCCATATTTAGTGACATTCATTGCTCGCTTGTGAGATATGGTGAGAAAATGTTTACTTAGTAAGGAAGTTCTCAGTGGTTTTTTATTTGGGTTTATCTACACTAATATTATAAAGAGGATAATGTGTTTTTTTTTATTTCTGTTTTTTTTTTGTTTGTAGGAGGTAGTCTCTGGAAGTACTATCCGATTGCTAAAAAGTTTTTCACCGTTAGAAACCTGCTTTATTCCTGAGTGACATAGGCTATATTTTATGTACGCGGGCAAAGCCGCGAACAAAAGCTAGTAATTTTATAGTTTATGTCATTTATGTCATGTTTCTTTTTGTATTGTGTTTTTTTTTGCATTAGATAGTAAAAAAATTAAGTCCACTTCACGTTTTAACAGAGATAATTAGAAATAAAGCGTTCGCCATCTTAAACTTTGGACTCAATGTTTTTATCTTAAAGCTAGCCTTTTTACTCGACTGCCAAGCACTCGTAGGTATATGATCTAGAATAAAGTCATTTTATGCAATAGGGATCCCGACTGTTGCAGTCAATTAGTTCCACATTAGAATTTATTATATTTTGTTTTCTTTTATGTGTGTACTGATTATGAAATTAATTCTATGTTGTAGTAATAAAATTGCTTCCCACACTTCTGGAGTGAACTTGATATTTTCATCGTCGGAGTATTTTTTACAAGTACTTTAGAGTCAGTGTACACTATACACAATGACAAGAATATCAGGACATATAAAAAATTTAATATGATGGGAAATTCCAGAGACATGAACTAACATCATAAAAATGAACCTTTTCCGTCTTTACACGTGGTTAAAAAGTTATAATAACAAAAAAAAATTACAATTACACGTCTAAAATACTCTTATCCAGAGGGTGTCAGTACTGGCTGTCAAGAAAAGGTACACTATCGCGTAAAATAAAAAAAAGAAAATGAGAAATGTCAACTAACAACAAAACCCAGATATAGGTCAACACAATCTGGAGGTGCTAGAAGTGCCTTTTTGTTGTGTTTGTTTACATAAAGATGCTAGGAAAGGCAGCGTTAAGTTTTTACTGCATTTTCAGGTATTGTGTTACAAAAGATGGTCCGGTGCAGTAAGTTTTTGGTATCAAAATATATTGCACATGTTTTTCTAAGTCAAAAATTTATGTTAATTTAAATTTGGCTTGTCTAAAATTTAGGGTATTGTGCTCAACGAATGGAGACGTAAGAAATTGATCTATAGTCCCGGAACGGTTCAATAACTAAAAGGCGCTAACATCCCTGTATAGATTGACAGATAGATATTCTTTATTGAACACCAAAAATACAATTAACATTAGGAAATTAACATTAATAGGGTGTCACAATGGGCGGTCTTATCGCTAAAAGCGATTTTTTACAGACAACCTTTGGATGGATTTTGATGGTTTCTTTATTTCGGTTTGTGCCATCTGTTTATCTATATGTCAAATAATTTTATTTACTGTTGCAACAAATAGAAAAAATCTCCCAACCAAAAAATTACAGTAGCTACTCTCAACAGAGACAAGAAAATATGAAAGAAATATTTGCACTCAAATGGATTTTTCACAATACTGTATGCAAACACAGTTTCTTCATTACCATAACCTATACATACAGATATACACCAGTTTACCACCTATTTTCTTCGAACGGCATCCTTCTAACAACAATGTATGTTTCAGCAAAATTTCCTGTCCCATCCAGCACACTAAATCCGTACACGACAGCACAGCATATTTCAGACAAGTTTACGATTTGCTGCCACCTCGTAAACACAACGCAAGAGTTATGTTTCCGATGCACCGTGCATCACAGCGCTGTTAACAAGGATTCTTTATAACACCATTTAAATATAAATATCGATGCATCTTTTGACAGAAGGTCGTATATCTGAGTTTTGCTTCAGCGAAATTTATAATAGAAACACATACCTGCTTTTTTAACATTTTTGATCTGAAATCCGTAAAGAATTTGAGGGATTAAATTAAACCACTTAACTAACATATCCAAAAACAAAAACATATCTTAATTATCTACAACATGGTGTAAATAAACTCCTCCGTAGCGTGGTAATGTTCTCATAAAACTGTCGGTGTTGCTATGCTGTTGGCAGTGCCAATTCTTTGTTTAAGGTAAAAACCTCGATAGCTTAAGGGTCACGCAAAATGTCAACAAGACGTAAGGTCTTCATACAATTTCTGCGCACGCGAACTGTACGGTCCGAGAGTTTCAACCCCAAAAAACTCGAAAAAATAACTGCTAACAAAGTTATTGTATTTCCACAGTTTAAAGTTCTCCACAGTCGTGGTGGCAGCACCCGCACAGCACGAAAGCTAGAAAGATGTGATGGCATGATAGTATACACAAGTAGTATCCCACACTAAAGGTTTACCCATCTTCTATGGAAATAAAAACATGCCGTCCAGTCTCTTGCCATACAAGGATGGCCAGGCCAATTAAAAAAAAAAAAAAATTATGGATATTTGTCCTCTGTTTTTTATGTGTTGTACAGTAAAAATAATAATAAATGATATGTAAATATTATGTAACAATTTTAAATGAAGTTATTAAGAAACCTAATGTCTTTCAAGAGTCTATGCAATTGCTATAAGAGAATTTAAACTTGTCTTATCTTAATCTTGTGTTTTTTTAAATTATATGTACTTAGTTAGGTTTAGGATAAAAGTAACATAGTCGGCCTTATAATGTTCCCACTGCTGGGACTCAGGCCTCCTCTCTAGGAGAGAGAACGGGCCATAATCCACCACGCGGGCCCAGTGCGGGTTGGTGGATGTCACTTGTCTTCGAATTTTTGGTTCTAAGACATGCCGGTTTCTTCCCAATGTTTTCCTTTACCGTTTTGTGAGCAGTGGTGTTGAAATAAATTACACAAAGTAATGCGCTTGGCTGGGTTTGAAACCCCGACCGTGTGACGAGGATAAAAGTATTTATAGTTAATATTTAAGTTAACTTCGTAATTTTTAAAAACAATAAAATAAAAAAAAAACTTATCTGTCGTAGGTTTTACTAAAATTTTATACCAACGTAATTTATTTTACTCTTGAATTTTTCACCGAGCTAAAATGAATTCTCTCAGGCAATATATTTTGACTATTTCAGGATTATTATGCTAAATTGAACGTACCAAACTGGTGAAACGTGCCCAACCCTTCAAGGATATCAGGCATGATGTTATACACTGCTTATAATAATAACCTAATGATTCAACGTGAAATCTGTGAAAAATATTTCTAGTTCTATTATCACACAAATTGATGGGTCCTATGTATAAGGACCAATGTGCAATTCGACAACTTTTCAATGGAGGCTCTAAAAGTTTCAATTTGATATATTTTTTACAAGTTTCAACAGATCTTTGTAAAACTTTGCATAGCTACTGTGGCACATATTTTCTTTTTCTAGCTGCATCGATTTATTCGTGTCTTTAATAGTTTTTTTTTTTATAAATTAATGTTGATATGCCTATATTCATGATATTTTTATTTGAATTACACTGCATAAAAAAACTAAGAAAAGAAATAACCGACTATATTAACAATACTGAGAAACACAAGCCGGTGTTTCTCGGTATTGTTTGTTTTTTATTTAGCACCGACTTCCGAAATTAAAGTTATTTTGATCTTTTTAGGGTGTTTTAGTGTTTTTATGCGATAGTTGCTCTGTATATCTGTTTAAGCACACATACAGAGTTACTATCGCATTTATAAACACACAATTTAATTACGGCGTCGCATACATGGTGGACATTTCACCCAAACGTACAAAATGTTGTAGGAAAACATTCATTGTGCGTACGGATAAGAAGTGAAATTCCCTGCCGGAGTATGTGCTTCCTAATAGCTACAACCTTAGGGTCTTTAAGTCTTGACTTAAAGACCCTAAAGTTAAGTAGAGTAGCTATCATCTAATCACTCCTGAGTGATTAGGTTACTTCTAGACAAGCGTGCTCACCACACACAAAGAGCAATTAGTAGGCTGTATAAATCTTAGCGCAATAAAATGTTAGCGCAGCAGGCAATCCAAGCCGTCAACTATGACACTTAAGAGGTTCCTTTTTCACTCGCCTATGGTCAACGTCGAGCATGGTTTAAAAGCTTGTTACTTCATCTAACACAATCCAAAGCGATGTTTGATGAAGAGGCAACGCGAAAGAAGAGAAAGATTCTGTAATTTACTCGAATATTTCACAAAACTTGTTCCAGGAAATACGTGGTTTTTTGAAAACTTTTAAAAGTTTTTGAGAAAAATTGTCGTCATTCAGAATCTCGATTAAATGTGCAAGGCTTTTATAGATGTACTTTTTTATATTTTTTATACATGACTAGATTACGAAGTTCCAAAGTGCAAGTTTAATAGCAGATTTACAGAGGTCTTTACTGGATTAGTTTTACACAAATTTATGTATTGATTTTTATAGAAGCCTAGATAATATTCACAAGATATCTGTGTATTGAAAATATCTTGAGAAAGATGTGTAGCAATATCTTAATTACGTAAGACCGGCTGTATCAGTGGCTGTGTTTGTGTGTGTAGTTGTATTTTTGGCGTACAATAAAGAAAGATTGTATCTATGGAAATATTCCTCTATTTGCCTGCTCTTAAACTCTTACTACCCGCAATCGCGTCTATGTACAAAACTAAGTGTGAAGTACAATTGAGAGGCAGTGCCAGGTGAAAGCGTTAGTTCGATCGTCCAATGATTGCTTTCCATTGATCTTGTGGAGTTGTTACGACGTGGAGTAACTTTGTGGGAACCTATTTGACATCGGTCTGATGCAACAATGGCACCTTCCGCAAGACACAGGTCCTCATCGGACATGGTAAGTTCGAGAGGTTCCTGGTTCGGATTATGAGGAAAAAACACCCGGGCATCAGGAGGACACGGTGAAGCATACAGTGGAAGTGGGTCCCGCTTGGGCGGAGCACCGTTCGTGGGGGCGACTGGTGGTGGCTCCACCGTGGAGCGTGAGAAGTTATTAGATGATTTACTACCTCAAAAATAAAAAGCAGTGTGTCCTTTTCACTTTTAAAAATACCTGAAATTTGCAACAATCAAGTTCCTAGACACAAAATAGCACTCACACTGAGCCCTATGTCCGTATTACCTCGTAAAAATAAGTCAGCTCGTAAAACTGGCTAGAAACATGAAACTACCCACATTCATGATCTTTTACTTGTCAGTTCGGAGGTCGTAACTGTCCTTGGGGACTAATAGATTCTCTCCAAAGTAGTCTCGTGGAAAACGACAGGTTTGCACTGTACTTAGTTGTGAGAGAGATCGGTTGTTTTGTAGTTTTGATGGAGAAAAGATAACTAGAATAATGTAAAAGGAAGAATATGATTTAGAGTTTTCAGTTTATGTAAGAGATAATTTGTCAAAATACGAATAGAATTCAGGAGAACCACATTTTTTTGAATGATTTAAACTAGTGCTTGACTGCGGTCCCATCTGATGATAAACAGTGATTTTTTTTCTATGGGAAAATCATCTTATGGCATCCCCCGCTCTTGGGCGGAGCGGGAGATAGTGTCAGACTTTTAATGACTAAAAACCCACTCCTGTTCCCTCGTTGGCTTTCGTAGCAGGGCCGAGTCTTCCTTTCAGAATCAAATCCTTGGCCCCAGTAGGCTTCGACCCTGCTGGGCTCCCACGATTTGCGGTTTGTTCTCTTTAAGGCACGTGGAACAGTACGCGCCGATTTACCGCCTTAATTATGGCGTGCCCAATAGTAAGCAGTGATGCAATGGTTAATAGTGAAACACTAGTTTATTAAGAGCCTATTCACCGAGCTTTGAAGACTAGTTGACTAACGGCTGGACAGAGTCCTTGCAGCTCAGCATTTCTGTGTTGCAACAGAAATGTGATACCCACAGTGATACTCTTCAGCTGTGTCAGCATCACCGCTATGTCCTTAGGCCGAAGCCTACTGGGGAGATTGGTCGACTTCGGGAAAGGAATCCCGTGGTCCTGGAATGCAAGGCAACTGAAGGAATTTAGGTCGTGGTTTTAGTCAGTAAGACTGTGGATGATTATCAAAAAATAGTGGTACTTTCAGCATGCGTAACTTATTTAAGTAACTATTTTAGTGTACTATAAAGTTTATTCTATATATCCTACTATTCTACTGTCACATTGTGCAATTCAATTGGGCGAAGGCGTCCACTGACTGGATTCCGAACAGCTAGAGCTGGAGACGCGGTAGGCCCAGAAGAAGATGGCGTGACGATTTGGTAGGAGTCCTAAAGGATTGGCAGAAATAGCTGAGGAAGAAAAAGAGAAGACTGGAAGAATGAAAGGGAGGTCTTTGCCCTGGAGTAGGAAACAATTCTACTTTTCCGTATAAATTTCTTAGTAAAAACCACTTACAATAAAGTGTCTAGATTCCATTCATCCGTCAACAGCCGAGATGATAATGTTACAGTTATTTTGCTATTCTCGTCTCGGTAGGTACCAGAAATAGCAATGTATTAATACGAAATGGTGAAACGTGAACGCTTGAAGCCAAAATATGATCGTGTACTAAGTTAGGATTTCTACGATGGGGGAATACATGCTAAAAATATAACATTATATTTCTAATGTAAGTTATTAAATGTGGTTTCATTCGCTTCCAAGAGACTTGTTCTTTATCTAGGACAAATATTAGGGATTGAGGGGCACAGCGAGGATGCAGCGTTAGAAGGCCTCCCACGAGGAGGACCGAAGACTTGGTGAGGGTTGCTGAAATCCGTAGGTAGACGCACAGGACTGTCCATTTTGGAAACACTTGGGGGGGGCTTATGTCAAACTGTGGCTGAAAGTATGATGATGATGATGATGTGTAAGGGTAGCGAACCATCCACTCCATCCGCATCTGAAGAGTAGTTAAGCAGCGAAAGGCACTCGATGATCTCCGGCCACCGAAAAAAAGGGCAGAGTAGTAGGGACATTTTGAAGGGAACCGAATGATCATACATCCATTAGCTAGACATTTGAGTGAGCATTACATTTTCTAGACGGTCGACCGCTTTCGTCAGATAAGATGATGATTCCGTCTGATGAACAAGTAGACCGCAAATGAGCATGTTTTGAGATTCTTTAGGTAAATGGACAAAAAAGTGGCGAAGGTGGTTAGACATTCTATGGCCTCAGTAATGAAGGCTAACTAGAGACGTGAGTGTCAACGAGAACCCTATTTCTCGTTGACACCCGCGTCTCGGATCTCAATAGTGTCAGAGGTTCCTCTTATTTCCATTTTAATTAGTTTTTATCCAAAGCAGAGGTACAATCACCAACATTGTTGTAAATATAACCAACAATCGTAAAAGTAACGTTGGCCTACAAAGTGGTGTAAGTTAAAAGTACGAGGTTTTACGATCGCTCAGCAGTAAAGTGCAACATTGTTCACAGTTGGTAGAGATTTTGTATCGTTACGAATTATTGCTGGGTTTGTCTGAGGGCGTATTCTCTACGGTCCTGACTTGACTTCTTCCTTATCCTGGTCTTGGCTTTTCTTCGTCTTAAAGTGAGTTCTAATTCGGAACAATCGACCTCCCGACTCGCGTTTGTCTGGTTTTTGAGGTGGGAAATCATCTAATGACTTATCTCACTCTAGGGTGGAGCAAGAGTGCGTGTCAGACTTTTACTGATTTAAACCACACCAGTGTTCCTTCAGTTGCGCTTTGCGTTCTAGAACCACAGGTAACCTTTTCAAAAGTCGACCTATGGCCCTATGGTTTTACTGACATCTGTTTGAGGCACGCGTGGAACACTACACGCCGTTGACGACTCAGGAGCGGTCTGAACAGTTACTAGATGGCCGGTCGGCGAGATACCCATTGCTCATTATTCGCAAATCGCTAATTGCCCCACAACTTTTGTTAAAGCTGTCAGGCACACTTTCCGGCATAAAGAAAACATCGAATAATAAAACTTAATAAATTACATTATAATGTCTTCACCTATTTTCCTTGAACTAAAAAAAGAAAATCATTATGATCATGTGCTTTACTATAAAAAAAACATGAACAACCGACGGATGACGTCACGGAGACGCGTCTATCATAAATCATACGCAGGTCATTATTGGCTGGATCAGGGTGAACCACTAAATAGAATATTAACAAAAGAATCACAAGAAAGAAGAAATTCTATGAATTAATGGCCTCAACATTACTATTATTTATTTATTTAAACTTCATGTACAGTGGTGGTATATAGCATAGCATAGTCGGCCTTATAATGTTCCCACTGTTGAATGCACTACGCGGGCCCTGTGCGGGTTGGTGGATGTTACATGTCTTCGAATTTTTGTTTCTAGGACATGCCGGTATCTTCACGATGTTTTTCTTTACCGTTTTGAGAGCAGTGGTGATGAAATCAATTACACAAAGTAGCACACCTGGTTGGGTTTGGACTCGCAACGTACATCTCGTAAGTCGGAGCAGTTATCACTTGGTCATCATTACTCTCACAATGACTGTTTATAGAAAATCGAAGTCATTAAAATTTTACAGTCATTGCTTCAGACTTAATACCATAAGGCATTCTCAACCAGTCAACCATTGGGTTAAAAAAGACAACACTTTTGTAGGTGTGCACAATAAATAAATAACAGATATTTGAAATAGAATGTAGTGTCGTTAAATTAAGTTGCATGAAATAATAAAAAACGTATATATGCTAATATTATAAACTAATAAATTGTATGATAAATATGAAATCATTATAATCAAAAGAACTTAAAATATAACAATTATGATGAAGATCGAACTAAGGTTGAAAGGACTTCAAGTAGTAGTTCTGAACACTATCAACAGATTATGGCGCAATTTTATCGACAGAAGTTCATTAATTATTTTAAATATTCGCAAAATGATCCCTAGTGGATTTTGTGACGTAAAATTGGTGTAGTTTTGTATGTTATGTCTACACAACTAGACAATACGTAGAATAATGAAAACAGGCATGATCTTGGTAAAATGGAACTGAGAATTGGATGGTAGGAATCTACCCTAGCGAAGCTTACCGAGATGGCTGATTCGATACATTTGCCGCCAAATACTGCAAAAATACTTGAATGTGATCTACATTTTGATGGAGAACTAAATACTTTGAGTTAAGCTCGCCTATGTAACATGAACTCTGATATCCACATGTTTTTGTAATTTATCATGGTGTACAATAAACTATTATTACTTTCTAAATTGGACACTGAGAATAAAAAAGCCTTATAATTATTGGACCCAATGCGGGTTGGTAGATGTCGCACGACTTCGATTTTTTTTTTTGTTTTAGGACATGTCAGTTCCCCGTATTTAGAGCAGTAGGTAGTGATAAAATAAATTACACAAAATAATTTACTTTCTTAACTGGTTGTTTATAAATTGTATATCAAGGCTCTCACCACTGGACCACCACTGTTTCATCATCATTTTTATAATTTCAGCCGAAAGATGTCCACTTTTGGACATAGGCTTCCCCCAAATGTCGCCACAACGACCGATCTTGTGCATTTCACATCCACTGCATTTCCGCGTCTGCTTGTATCCTTAATATCCGAGACCTTTATCGCTATGACTCTTTTCATCATGCCCAACTGCGTAAAATTAACCTTCTACCTCTTCCTTTCCACTTTTCTTCTTTGATAATTTTCACTGCAGAATAAAATTTACAACTGTGTGTCGAATATTTTCCTTGGGTCTCGTTGTGCTATATGGTAGTCGTTCGCTAGCTTATTCATCTACTAGCTGCTGCTTGCGTCTTCGCCCGTGTGAAAGCAGAAAACATATTCCTAGGATAAAAAATATCTTATGTACTATGCCAGGACATAGTCTACCTTTGTACCAAGTTTCACAGAAATCCGTTCAGCCGTTCGATCGCAATACTTTGTGTAAAGAAGTAACAAACAAACACACTCACAAACTTTCGTCTTTATAATATTACTGTGATTATGATTGATACTTTATTGTAGATACAATACGATACATCGGAAAGAAAACTATATTTACTACTTTATTGTAGACACTAGTTTTTGCCCGCGGCATTGTCCGCGTACATAAACTATAGCCTATGTCACTCAGGAATAAAGCAGCTTTCTATTAGTGAAAAAATTTTAGCAAACAGACCAGTACTTCCAGAGATTACCTCCTACAAACATAAAAACAAACATTACCTCTTTATAATATTAGTGTAGACAACACGATACATCGAAAATAAAACTATATTAATAGCTCATTATTGACCACTGATTGATGATATCGATTGTAGCTATTAGAAAACGCAGAATACTGCAGAAAATTTCACTCCTTAGCCGACTCCACGCATAATGAAAATATTTTCAAAACGAGTGGGTCTTCTGAACATTTCTTATATGGCCATTCAATCAAATCGTATTAGTCGATATGATAGATTTAGTAACAAAAGAGCGCTGATTTATGGTGTGGTGAGCCCCGCCATAATTCTCGTTATCTTGTGATAGTGAGTGTGGTAGATAAGGAGTTTTTTTCTATATCACCAAACGCCAAACAATGAAGTATTTTGGTCTATATATATATATTTCTTTTTAATTCTTGATAGGTTCGCGCTTAACCGCTATCTCACCTAATGGAAAGCGATGATGCGGTCGACGATGGAACGCGCTTACCTAGAAGTAACCTATTCACTCTTGACTTAAAGATTTCCGGGTTGTAGCTATCGGGAAACACAGATTCCGGCAAGGAATTCCACTCCTGTGCACGCTGTACGTACAATGAATGTGTTTCCAAAACGTTGTACGGCAAAGTACACATATATCTGTATTTGAAGTTCTTTTTACGTGTATCACGTGAAAATTTGTCACTGCAGCACTCAGTTTCATAACACCCTCGCCTGCGGCTCAGGCGAATTCCGCCTCGATCGCAATAACAAGCTTTCTCCGTTAGTATTAAAATGTACTATTTCACAAAAAAATATACTTTTACGGATTGTTAGGCCTCATTTACGGAGACGCGGGGCGTCACGCGTTGCGTTGAGCGGCGCGGCCCGCACTGAATTCAAATATATGGCGTTGTATGAGTGCGTTTACGGAGAAGCGATTTTAGACGCGTTTGTTTGAATTAGGGCGTTTTTTTGCGGCCGAGCCCGCGGATGGCACCGACGCGTCCCACGCGGCGTTTATCGCGGCGGCGCACGTTCCAATTTTTCTTCATTCATGCTGCAAGTTGCGACACGTGCGCTCCCATCTCTCGCCAACATAAAACTAGTCGATTTGTTCGAGGCGAGCGTGCGCCGCCGCAATGCCCGCCGCGTGCTTCGCTACACGCTAGAGGATTCGCCGCGGGCGCCGCGGCGGGCACCGCCACGCTTCCCGTCTCGCTTCTCTATGAACATGGTCGTATATTGCTATAAGTTTGTGTTTACGCGTGCGATGATGCGTGCTGCTTCACGCGCCGCCCCACCGTAAACAGAAAAAACGTCCAACGCGCCGCGAGACGCCACGCTACACGCGACGCGAGACGCCCCGCATCTCCGTAAATAAGGCTTAGGATGTGTGCTACGCTGTCGCTACGATGTTGCTACGTCGTAGCACATTCTGCTACGCTGCTACGGCGCGTAACAATCTAACCAAAAGTCATTGTATTATTCTGTTTAGGTCGTTTAGCTTTTTTTGTAAATATTTGACAGCGTTATGTATCAAGTATGATAATAATTATCTTATTACATACCTACATGAATGGTTAATTTAAGTATGTTGTGCGTTTTAGTAAAAACTGAGAATCCTTTTCTAAAACATAATACAACACTATTTTTTAATTAGTACAAATACTTAATGGGCTTATTAGACAAGGTCTTGTCATTATTTATATAAAGTCTCAATAAATAATATTCATAAGCATAAGCATAAGCATAATCAACCTTTTAATGTTCCCACTGTTGGTACTCCGGCCTCCTCTCTCTAGGAGAGGGAATGGGCCGTAATCCACCACGCGGGACCAGGGCGGATTGGTGAATGTCACATTCATTCGAATTTTTGGTTCTAGGACATGCCAGTTTCCTCACGATGTTTTCCTTCACCATTTTGAGAGCAGTGGTGATGAAATAAATTACACAAAGTAATGCGCCTGGCTGGGTTTGAACCCGCGACCGACAACTCGTAAGTCGGGACCATTACCATACGGCTACCACTACTCTCAATATTCATAAACAGCAAAGTTATTAGCGTTTGTTTATATCCCAAAATGTCACTTAATTTATGGAAATATAATTGGTTTTTACGACACATTCAGGCGCTGATACAATGTCACTTGTTCTGGCGATTTACAAGGTGTGTGCAGTCTTAAAACCCTTCATTTCATATCTTCATTTTATTAGTGATATAACAATAAAAACTCCGATTCTCGTCACAGTAGTCTGCGGTCCTCACCTAAACTAAAAATTGAAGTTTAAAATATAAGATTTGTAAGCGACAAACTTTGTCACAGACGCAACCTGCGCTGTTCTAGAGAAAGCTTTTTGTAGGGTTGACAGTATTGTAACAAGATATTAATATGAAGATTAATTATTATTAGTACTTCCATTGGACTTATTTAGTGCAGCCCTGAGACACACAATGTTATTTTTTTATAACACGTGTGTATGTGCTAAAAAATATTTTTTCTTTCTTACTTTCATTGTTTTTTTCTTTCCTTATCCTTTCTATCTTTATTTTTTTCGTTTTTTCTTTCTATCACTCTTGGACAAAATAAAAAATAAAACCACTTGACTTGAGATAGGGTCCTCTATTAGCTTCCCTCATCTTTGCTGCCATAGCCTCTCACAGTAAAACATTCAATCGTTCATTTAGTCAGTATTTTTTCGGGATAAAAATTTATTTTTGACACTCACCTAGACCGACTATATTAAGAAGATTTTTACTAATATTATAAAGGCAAAACTTTTTATATATGTATGTAAATCTGTGATACACAGACTCACATCATACACACAACTCACACGGTTTTTTTTTAAGTGGAAAAATCATCTAATGACAAATCCCGCTCTTAGGCGGAGCAGGAGATAGTGTCAGACTTTTACTTCTTGTCTCCATCAAATTCTCACGACCGTCTTCATAGATGGACTGACCACCTTATGGGAGGCTTTCCAACACTGTGTCTTTTGGTATGCGGTCGTCACTCTAGAACAGCCCCGACGACACTTGGAGGAGACTTATGTCCAACAGTGGATGTCTTTGCTGACATGATGTAGACCATTGGGGTTACCATGACGTTCAAAGTAAGAGATGGCGCTAGACAACCTGTATAGCTCTGTCTCTTACCCACACTGAAATAAGAATGAAACAATCTTACTTTAAACGTTATGGTACAGGTCCATGTCTTGTAAATTATTCCCTGGTAATATGTCGTCTTAAGATAATTTTCTACTTAGACTCGGGCCAAGTCACTAGTAGTAGCTAGTAGGTAAATAAAACAAAAACCATTGTAGTTCTTCATCAAGTAGTTTAGGTAAATTCTCGTAATAAAGATCAATTTGCTTAGTTTTCACACACAAGTACTTACGCCTTTACAAAATGAGAAAAAAGTACATTTTAATTCGCAAAATACATGTAATATATAAAAAACTTTAAAATCCATGAGTACGTTGGCCTAACTTTAATCATCAATGCATTATTACTTTCCAAACCTTTCCAACCCGTTCTAAAACTTTCAGAAAAACAGCAGGAAAAGTTCCACAAAGTGTAATTACGTTCATGGTTTTTTTTTTGTTGTAAAATTTTTTTTTTGGGAACTTTTCTTGTTGGCAACCCTAATGCAAGTTAACCAGTTGAAACCAGTTTCAAGTGACACTTCTAAGTTTCACTGCAAGTATGCAAGCTCGCGAAAAAGTTACAAAATTATGAGATTTTCATTGTTATGCAAAAACTTAGTTTTTCAATTTCGTTATTGTATGGATGTGTTTTATGCGACTGTAATTATTTATATATATAGTTCTAGTACCTATCAATTATTTGTGACGTAAGTTCATGCCAGTACTTATTTAACTTTGAGGTATACGAGCAGATAAGTTACTAATAACTTTGAAATTATTGTATTTTTTGCGTGATACAGATTTCATTTTGAATTTGTGATATTTGTAAAGTTATAAATAACTAAATAAACAAAAAGCTACTGCCAGTGATTTTACTCGCATGAAAGACAATAATTATCTCGAGGCATCATATTCTCGGGATAACACATCCTATTTATTTATTTATTTTATAATTCATGTACACACATAAATAAAAAGAAGATACATTGTTATAAAAATTGCACAAAGGTCCTGCTTATTTCTAAAAGAAATTTCTTCCAGGAGACCTGCGAAAGGAAAAATAGGAGGAAATGTAGACAATAGTGTGTAGAAGTTATAAAAGAAGAGAATGTGAAATCTTAAATTAAAATAATAAATACTTATATACCTTATATTAAAAATAAATACATAATGTATATACATATATAATTATTGCTATTCCAGGACATAGTCTACCCGCGAACCAAATTTCACTCTAATCCATACCGCCTTTTTATGTGTAAAGGTGTAACAAACATACACATATACATACACACTTTTCCCTTTATAAAATAAGTAAAATAATAAGCGTGATTTATTCTTATCGTGAAAAAAAAAAAAATGAAAACTACCCAACATTTCCTACAAACTTTCAATCATTATTTGGATCAAACAATCTTTAATTTTTTGCACACATTGTTAAAAATGTAACATTTAAAGTTATACCTTCTGTAATGGAAATAATCAACATGTAAAATAATTATTTCCTCTCAAACTATATATTTGCATAAGCTTTCACGTAACTATATTAAAGGAACCAAATAACTACGTTACACATACACGATTGCCGTCAATTAAGATCTTATTACTAATGTAATAGGGTTCAAATTTAATTGTTTTATGTGTGTAATAGAATTCGCTCCAAACGTGCGTAGGTAGCAATAATTCTTCAATTAACTGAGCCTCCGGGGCGAAGAGCGTGTGTGGTGTAAAGTACAAGATGTTACTAAAAACAAGTACCACACAATCACTACACATGTGTTTAAATGACTTGTAAAGGAACAATACTTGTCATGGTGGTCATTATTACAATTTTACACTTTTTAGAATTCGGGATTTACTTTGGACCATCATTTTCTTGACTATATATTTAGTACTAGTTTTTGAATATCGGTTAATGAGGATATGAAGTTGAAGCCAGATAAAAAATAGACTATGTCCTTTTTTTAAGTTGGGTAATCATCCAATGACTTCTCCCGCTCTTAAACAGAGCACAAGGACATGTCAGACTTTTACTGACTAAAACCCAAATGTTTGTTCCTTCTTTGCCTTGCGTTCACTGAAACGGATCCCGGGGTTTCATTTTCACACTACCCGTGGCCCCAGTAGGCTTCAAACCTGCTGGGCCCCTACGATTTGCTCACATCTCCTTGAGGTGCGAATGGAACTCTACGCGCCGTCGACGACATGGGCTCAGTCCGGATGGTTACTGGACGACCGGCCGGCATGGTACCCATTGCTTGCCGTCCGAGCCTATGTCCTTGGGGTTATAGTTTATTAATTTAAAAAAATCATCAAAATCGATTCAGTTGTTTAAGCGCGAAAGCGTTACAGACAGACAGAGTTACTTTAACATTTATAATATTAGTATGCATCTATTTTAGTATTTTTTTGTACTTTTTTTCTGCTTATTTTTATACCAATTCAACTCAATTAGTATCCATATGAGGCAATTTTTGCCAGTGTTTTGCAAGTCTCTCCCAAATGTCATCACAACAACCAGTCCTTTGCGTTTTGCATCCTTTATATTCCTGCGACCCTAATTAGGGTCGCAGGCTCACCAACGCTGCGTCTTAGGGCTATATTTCACCGGGACACCATGATGACGCGACCAGTCGCCGCTACCAACAAAATGTATACAGCTCTATAGAGAATTACTCACCTTTTGTCCGTATGGTTGCGCAACCAATTTGGCGGCGCGACCAACTCGGGCGCGTGGACGTAAAGTCCATTTTGATAGTGTCTCAGTGTGGTGTAGCGACTCTGGTGTCTATATGGTGTCTACTTTGGTAGCTTACGGACACCATGGCAGCACAACTGCTCGCCAGTCGGGTCCCGGTGAAATATAGCCCTTACGGTACACGGTCGCCACTTCAGAATTTTTCTGTCCCATCGACCATCCGGTCTGTTCTTTATCCCAGAAATCGCGAAATGCGGTAATGACAACTCTATGTTATTAAGTTGAAGGATAACCTACACGAACAGGAACCCATCCCACTTTTAGCCCGCTCAGCTTATACACTTGTTCCACCCACTAATACATCAACGGTAACGCGCAAATCAGTCCGGAGCAAGCGATTTATGACTCTACCCCCACTCCGGGGATGAGGGTGCTGGCACACGATTACTTGTAAAGTGTAAACAGCCTTTAAATTGGAGTACAACGGTGACAGGGCTTGATGCAGTGTAGGAGATAGTGTTCTGTTACTTGCAAAAGGAATGGCTTGATTGATAGTGTTTTGTTTTATACAAGAACACATCTCTGGGTTCAATATAAGTGTTGCCGCACATGGGTCATATGCTACAGTCACAAACGCCGCCACGAGACCTAAAAGCGACCACAAAGGAAGCTGAAGTGCACGACAGTCACTTGTGGCCGGTAGCGGCTACTTTTCTTTAACCCATTCGCGCAGTATCATAGTGGAATCTGACGAAGAAGGTTTAAATGCGCGATTGGCGTGTGACGACGTTTAGTGGCCAGTTCGGGCCACAAGAAGCGAGCAGCGGCGATTTGTAGCATGTGGCGGCCACTGTCGTCAACCGTGTTTGGCGAATCCATGTATGAGAACAATAGGAAATATGCCGGTGGCGGTGTTTTGTGGTTATGGCCGGTGGCCCGTGTGCCCCTGAAATGTTTGTGGTACTTAGTTTTTGGTAGATAATGTCACAAATCCAAAATGTATGGAATTACGCCAATACAATAATAAGTTAGCTTCCATAGTTTTCATTCATTCTGATTTACATATTTAATTGAGATCAATTTTCATTCCTAATTACTACAACTTGAGGGTCTTTAAGTCACAAGTAAATAGGTTACTTCTAGGCCAGCGTGCTCCATCGACGACCATCGCTTACCATTAGATAAGACAGCGATCGAATAAGAACCTAAAAAAGAAAAATGCCATGTGCAACACTAAGATGCTCTATTCCTGTAGCTATT
This sequence comes from Mythimna vitellina, assembly GCA_949316375.1. NCBI lineage: Eukaryota > Metazoa > Arthropoda > Insecta > Lepidoptera > Noctuidae > Mythimna > Mythimna vitellina. Next base: position 16,222,002 of record OX438710.1, on the reverse strand, counting down.
AGTATTATACATAAACCATCGGGCTTAGAGTGAAAACCTCGGGTATGCAATTTTATGTATTTTTTGTTTTATTATATTTCAAAAAAGAAAAGCTCGTAACGCATAATCTTGTATCACGCAAATTTGATTCGATACTCGTAGCGCCATCTACGATATTGAATGCATACTTTGCTTGAGTCAGTTCTGTGTGATACCTTTGCAATGGGGCATCAAAACTTGAGAAAAAATAGGAAAACAAGAGAAACAAGCGTTTGAAATAAATCAATAGTTTTAAATATTTGAATAAAACACGTAGAAGCCTATTATACTTACGTGATAATAAAGATTTAGTTTGGTTTTTTGTGCCTCCTGAAAAGTTACGTATTTCGCAGTTACGAGGTATTCACTACAAGCCATCGATAAGCAGAAGGCTGTTTTTTTTAATTGGTATAAACCAGCTTGACTGTGATCCCACCTGATGGTAAGCGGAGATGCAATCATTGATGGTCAGGCACACTAGTTTATTAAGACCCTATTCACTCTAGCCTTGAAGACACCTAAATTATAGAGGAGAAGAGACCGCAGCAGGCAAATTGTTCCAGTCCTTCGATGTACGCAGTATAAACGACGAAGCGAAACACTTAGTCCGGACCGTTGAAGTTTCAACAACGTAAGTCGTTCGTCGGGTATTCCGATGGTAGAAAGGAGATGGCGGAATCAAGTCATGCAATTCCCGCGCACACTCTCCAAAATGTAACCTGTAAAATACCGATAGGCTGGCTACCCTGCACCTGTGCTCGAGGCTTTGTAGATTGGACTTAACCAAATCTGGATCCCCAATTAGCCTCTTCGCACGCCTTTCCACTGTGTTCAAAGCTGCTAGATGGCATTTTGCCGCACCAACCCATAAGTGACTGCAGTACTCCACACACAATCGGATCTGTGCTTTGTATAACATTAGAAGCTGTCTCGGTGTGAAGTACCGTCGGACCTTTGCAAGAACGCCGCGGTTTAATTAAGACGATAGTATAAAGTTACTAGCAACTTTACTAAGGTGATTATTCATTAAAATTGCGACTATTTTAAGTCTTTTTGCTTAGCAAAGGACATCTAAATGAGGGTTTATTTGAGACTCAAAACCCAACGCCTTTTTCTTGACAATAACACAAAATTCAATTGTTCTCAAAACCCTAATTAGTGCGAAAGTCATTGACATCTTTTTACTCGCTTTAGGTCCTAAATAATTAAGAGGTCCCTAAATTTATATAATTGGTCTTCGAAATTAACGGTCGTCCGTAGCTAACAGGGGAGTTAGACTAGAATATATTAAAAACCGTCCTACTTTTCAGTCTGGATATATTAATTTCTAGGTCATGCTACCGCACTTTATTTTAGAGCCTTTGTCTGTGAAAGGTAAGTATAATATTAGGAAAATTTGGCGTAAAAATTGTGAAAGTGATGAATTCAAATCTGTTGGTAGTTTAAAGACAAGTAATGAAAAACATCGTTCATAGGTTTAACCTTGTTTTTGTGGTGGAAAATTATCCAATAACTTCTACCGCTCTGTTAGGAGCGTGCGGGAGTGTTAAACTTTTGCTGAGTAAAACCCAGCAGGGTCGTAGCCTACTGTGGCCACGGGTAGTGTGAAAGCGAAACCCGGGGCCTTGGGACGAAGGCAAAGAAGGAACAGGAGTGGGTTTTTAGTCAGTAAAAGTCTGACACTATCTTCCGCTCCGCCCAAGAGCGCGATTTGTCATAAGACGATTTTCCCCATCCGTAAAAAAAAACCGTGTTTTTTCAGTTACTCTTTGCGTACCGGGGCCGAGGTAACTCTTTCGAACAATTCAAAAAATCTAGATGTAGAGACCTATTAGAGCGAATGAGCCGCAATACACTACGCGGGCCCTGTACAGATTGGTGAATGTCAAATGTCACATCTTCGAATTTTTGGTTCAAGGATATGCCAATTTTCTGTCGGACAGTTTTCAACGTTTTAAAAGCAGTAGTGATAAATTGCACAAATTAATGCGCCTAGCTGAGTTTAAACCCGTGACCTATATATAACACGTAAGTCAGGGTCGGCACATTTAAACATCAAACTGTCAACTTCATTCTGAGAAAACTCCCTTTCAAAACAGCTCAAGGCTAGGAGGAAACTATTGCCAATTGCTCGAATTTTCTTCTTCATCCACATCCCAAGAAAAATGCACATTTTCCCCTACAATAAAACGATAAGAAAACCCTCAAATAAAACTACGTATCCGGAGAAAATGTTGCAATACTCAAGGAATAGTGCAAAAAGGGTTAAACTGTGCAACACGGTATAAATTATGCTGTGAAAAATACACAGAAGACTTGAGATCCGACGGGACTTAAGCGCGCCTTATCTTTGGGACACACGGCTTTAGAAAATTGGCAACAAAATTTCAGATTACTTGTAGCGACATCTATGGCGACACATAAGAACTAATCCTGCATCAGGCATTTAAAGTTCTCGGCGCGTTTAGAACAGCCCGAAATCATCAATCGGGAAGTTGCCAACCAGACATAACACCCGTCTGGTTAGAGGACCCTTCCTTTTCAACGGAGATTTGCGGAACTTTGCTCTCTGTTCCACTTATCTCCAAAACTTTATTCACCACTTGTTTATTTACTCATCACAGCAAACATTATTAGTAACAGAAGCTAAGTGGTATCACATAATTTCAGATATTTCAATATCTCAAGACGAAATTTGTAAGATGATAATAATTATGGAACCAAAATCTGGTCGGTAAAAATGGACTTCATGAGAAGACGAGAGAGAAGAGTTACTCTTTACTTGCAGGATAGAATCAAAAATGAAAGTATCCACGATTGACGAACTGGCATAGCCCGATGATTACCAAACTTAATTTGCTTTTGGCAGAATATTCCTTCGTTGCCTTTAATACCAGGGCCGAGTCTTCCTTTCAGAAGCAGACCCTTGGCCCCAGTAGGCTTCGACCCTGCTGGGCCCCTACGGTTTGCTGATATCTCTTTGAGGCGCGCGTGGAATAGTACGCGCCGTCGACGGCTTGGGCTCGGTCCGGTTACCGGACTGTCCGACGGCAAGCTACCCATTGCTCGCTGTGCGCAAGCTCGCGCCTACAATGGTTGGAAATAGGGCCGAAAGGTTCTCAGGTGTCAACTTCGTACTAAAAGATGTATCATTGGTAACTACGGTAAAAGTGTGTGGATAGGAGTCGCACAGAATCGGTCGTTGAGGCGGCACTTAAGGAAGGTCTACGTGGTACAATAGATGTGACTGAAACGCTGATGAAACAATCAACTTAAAACGATAGTAGATTGGCTTGTTGGTCTAGTGACCCTTTAGCAGTTGGGGGTTCGATACTCATCCAAGACAAATATTTGTGTGATTAGCACGATCATTTGTTCTGTGTCTGGGTGTAATTTACCTGTAATATGTATCTGTTTAGAAAAATATAAGTATGTTTATCAGTTATCTAGTACTCATGGCACAAGCTCTGCTTAGTTTGGAACTAGATGGCGTTGTGTAATAATTGTAGAAAAAAAAATAGTTTCGGAAACATAAAGTACATTTAGTGGCTGTCGATCCCCCCGTTCGTGTGTCCCGTTATCTCAACCGTACCCAGCAGCCCCCGGCTAGTACTTACTCGCAGAATAACATTTTTGATTGTCATCCCCTTTTATTTCTGTCTTTCTTTTATCAACCCTTTGGCTATCGCGACGTAGATGAGGTTTTTTTACAAAAATGCTAAGTGGACAGTATTAGAGGTTGTTAAAAGATTGTAGAAAGATTTTTATGTTGGTCTCGTGTTTATATTTTGTGGTTGATTTGTTTGTGTTTGAGATATACACAGCTAAAAGTATAGAACATAAAAATATGGATTTTTCGGCAAACGTTGTTCTGCTATATAAATTATCAAAAAAAAAATGGTAGATGGATTAGGAGGGTAAAAAACAGTCTACGATCTATTCTCAATTCAAAAAATTTCATAAAATCGATCAAGTCGTTTCGGAGGACTAACACTGAGACACAAATTTTTTTACACATTGGTTATTATTTATTATTATTGATCTCAAATAAAATTATGATAATCAGATTTTAAGAAAGTACTTTGTTTTCGAAATTATAAAATTTTGACATCGAAGTTTATAAAAACATTTATTTCTCAAATTGTTCTTAGTCTATGTTATCAATAAATATACTAATTATGTATATTTCATTTGTTACAGGTACACGTCACCGCACAATATAACATCTCATAGAAGAGAGTGATCAAAGGCTGTCTGGAAGATATCACTGTCAACGATAATACCACTATTTCCTAATACCTCCTAATCCTTACGACGAAATTTAACTGCAAATAGTAGAATACACAGGAGATGTTGTAATTTACAAACGTGAGCAAATACAGGTACACTTTACGTTACTTTACTCACTCTTTATCATCATTATTCCAGCCGAAAGATGTCCACTGCTGGACATAGGCGTCCCCAAACTTATTTATTATTATTATCTCATATTCCGATGCAACGGTGATTCGAAACGACCTGAGAAAAATCAAGCGAAAGACGAACGGCTTTACCAACTTCCAAACTCCAAACTGCTACAGAGCACTGCGGAAACGTTTGAAAATGTTGCAACGCAAAAAACTGCTGGAGAACACAAGTAGGTTTTAGTCAGTAAAAGTCTGACACGCTGCGCACAGAGTGGAGGAAGCTTTTTGATGATCTTGAGTTCACGCTTGACTTCTATCTCACCTAATGGAAAGCAATGACGTGTCCACGACGGAGCACGCTTGCTTAGAAGTAACCTATTGACCCTTGACTTAAAGACCCCTTCTATATATAACAGAATCCTGCCAAAATCTTACAATTAATTTATATTAATTGCCTACTAACAAAAAGAAAATACAACTATTAAAATGCACACAATCTGTTTAATAATACACAAAAACGTCATAATGTTATGTTATGTATAAAATAGCACTTCCTTGAAACAAATTCTTCTTATTTCAAAAACTTCAGCTCTGAAAGTACCAGGGGAGTATAAGACCGAAGGTTAGCATTCATTAATAAGGTACTTTAATTACTTTATTCCTCTGCGTAACCCTTCAGGGATCATAGTCGTTAAGCTATCCTAATATCCTAGTACTTTTTTTTGGGAAGAGATCATCAAATACTTCTTCCGCTCTAGGTGGACCGAGACGGAGGGCCAGGTAGAATTTTCACTGACTAAAACACTCTCATCTGTGTTCCTCTTTAAAATAATCTCGCAAACTAGTAATGTGTTTTGTTTTATTTTAAGTGGGAAGTCCTTCAATGGCATTTCTCGCCCTTGGGCGAAGCGCGAGGGCGTGTCAGACTTTTACTAACTAAAATCCACTACTATGTTCTTTCGTTGCCTTATAATATTATTAATAGAAATATCTTGGTGCTGCTGTGTCGTCGATATAGTCACGTTTTACGTGCATACGTGTATGTAATCACATTAACATTATAATGGTGAAGTTTTGAATGTATGTGCATGCTTGTTACCCTTTCATTCTCAACGGAAGTGGTGGAAATTTGATACAAAGATAGATCATAGGATGCTTTTTATCTCTGAAGTACTATATTACTACCATTACTTTTATACGAGCGAAGCCGAAGGTAGAGGCTAGTGGGTAATATTCGAATTGTACAAAATGTTTGATTTTTTCGCCATCGAGTGGTCCAATCGGTGTAGATATAATAAATAAATAAATATGTATCTACGTTTTCAAACAAAGATTTTATTATCATCGGATTTCAAAATTACCTCCCATTATGGAAGTTTTCAAAAAGAAAGAATTTCTTGCTTCACTTTAAAAAACTACCCTCTTCAAGTACCAGGAGAGTATAAAACCTAAGGTTAGCATTCATTTATCTTGATGGGTACAAAATGGCCGGTGTATAATGCACCTCTCATATTTGCATTGCTGAAAGAGCCTCATAATGTTTCAGCTGAAGAAGTAGGCTTTTAGCTGCAGACTCGCTCGAGTTTTTGTTGCAAGTAGTCACTAAAAATGACCTGGAAGTGGTTTGAAAAGTATATAGAACCTTTTCAGTAACAACTACATATACTTAGTTAGTTATATTTACTTAGGAAGCAGTTTTCTTGAGTGTCTCGAAAATCTTAGCAGCAAAGATTTAGAAATAAAACGTAATTGCACAACGCCATCTATTAATTAAAGTAGTAACGAATTTAATATACACCATCTATCAGAAAAAGTGTGAACTAAGTTAAACTACCATTGCAAAATTCCAGAGCATTATTAACTCAAAATTACAAATCAATTTTAACAAATAATTGAGCGCGTTAATTTTAGCTGCATCACTAAATATAGAAATCGTTCTAATCAAAGATAAAAGCCAAAACCTAACCCTCAAAATAGCTAATTCCCACACACGTGTAATTATCAGTCTCTGTTAATTGGCGATAACCAATTACTGGGACGTTCTCTGTTAAATAATACGCGGTACTTAATTCCGTGTTATTGTCATAAGCTGACGTAGTGCTGGATTATATCGATAAAATATAATCCTTAATTTACGATAATTGAATTCATTAAGGCAATATATTTGGTCTCTCGTTTATTTATTTTGTGATATGAAAATGCTTTTTGATTGATAAATCAGAAGTCAATAAATCTGCCTAGTGTTTCCCCACCTTCTTTGGAGTAGGTGTAGAAGCTGAGCCTAGTACCAGAACTTAACTTGAAGTGCCTGCCTATCAGACCTTCACAACCCAGTAACTGGGTAATTCCCCATGGAAAGACCTCCAAAAAGGTGGACCGATGACTTGATGAGGGTTACGGGAATGCGATGGATGCGAGACGAATAGAACAGTTTGTTGTGGCGCAACTTGTGGGACGCCTATATCCAACAGTGGACGTCTTTCGGCTGAAGTAATGATGACGATGATGACGGAATGACTAAAGCCAGATGCTTTGGATTCTTATTATCCGTAATAACTGTCAAAGATCTACTAATGATAGGGGAAAGAGCGGATTAACGTGCTTTCTGAGGCAGTAAGAAGTCGTGCCATGTTAAGATGGTCTCTCATCCACGGTCCTATATACAAACGATAATAGTTTATACAAAAGTAAAAGTGATATTTGTGTTATATTTTTGTTAAACAAATTTAAGTATATTCTACATATCCGTCAAGTCAGCAAGATTAGAAATGAAGCTGATGCATTTCGACAGTCGCTTGACAATAGCGGCAGACGCACTCAAGTGTCGTCACTCGTGGACAGGCTGTCAAATGCAGAATGATTTGTGGCTCGTTCGGTCCAAAACCGAAGTTGGGATTTGCTTTTGTCGTTTAAAATATCTGCTACCTATAAACACGTATATCATGTTATTGTATAGCAAAAGCCCAAAACCCGTAAGCTAAGTAATTTTTCCCACAACTAAACCTCAAATAAGCTACCCTCATTGAAATTGACAGAACTATAGCTTGTAATTTGTTGACATTGACGTCCTCGACTTAACAGTTTTTGCTGTCATGACAAGTGAGTCAAGTACAGTAGAGGGCTTTTCCCTCAAAAGGATTTACACCAAGGTCTAAAAGGTATTACTTTGGTCCTTTATTTTATCGACACTTTTAACAATGACGTGCACATCACTAATTCATGAGTGTACGTTAAGTACTTCAGCTGTGTACAAATGAAGCCTTGTTGCGCTGTCAAATGCAGGCTTGTGGTTAAAAACCGCATTTACTCGGCTTTTAGTAACTTTTAAAGGAATACTCAGCACTAAATGGGTAGATTACTGACGAAACTTAACAAAAGATATAAATCAATAACAGCCTCGATGGTTTACTCTTAAGAACGAGTTGTCCTGAGTTCAGTTCTAGTTGAGTACGGTGTTACCGTCTAAAATTTACCATTGTCTGCCCAGGCTACTGGATGATTCCAGCAACTTTCAATGAAGACTAGTCCTCATTAGACTGCCTCTCTAGGAGAAGGAACCACGCAGGCCCAGTGCGCATTGGTGAATGTCACATATCTTGGGATGTTTGATTCTATTGTCTTGTGATGGTTTTTTTCCGGTTTGAGAGCAATGGTGCTGATAAATTACACAAAGTTGAGCGCCTGGCTGGGTTTGAACCCGCGACGTACAAATCTTAAGGGTTCGTTACCACTAGGCTACCACTGCTTCTCACTGCTGATTAAACATAATAAAACAAATGTAGTAATGATTACCTCATTAATTTAGTGACCATCAGTATGAGTTGTACTGAATTTGATTTCTGAAGTTGAGTAAAATGTCAAATGATTTTTCTGTCTGAAATTTACCTTTACCTGCCCAGGCGACTTTCAATGAAGATTCACACAGTGTTTATTGAAATAAAAGCATAATTTTATATTAAACTAGTGTTGGAAACCTGGAGAAACTAAAACTAAAACTTCGTCAAGTCTAGTTATCAAGTCGATACATAATAAATCGAGGCTTTCAGAATATTCTACTTGAAACCAGCTGTGGAGCTACGTAGTTTGAAACTATTGAGACAATTTGTCCCGATTTGGTTGTTATAAACAGGCTTTTTTGTTATTACTTCGTTGTTCGTCTGTCTGTCTGTCTGTCAAGACCCTTTACCTCGGGAACGCGTGGAGGTATCGAATTGGAATTAAAACCATATACTCAGATCTGCGGTCTCGTGAAGCTGTGAAAAAATTAAACTTCAGAGTTAACGAAAAAAGATACGGCCGTTTATGTCGCAAAAACGTATATTTCGACACTCTTGTCACACATCTATGGCGTCACATAAGAACTAATCCTGCATCGCGCAATCAAAGTTCTCCGCGCGATTAGAACATATAGAACATTCCGAAATCATCTATCGGGCAGTTGCCCACCAGACATAACATCCCGTCTGGTCGGAGGATCCTCCCTTTTCAACGGAGGTTGGCGGGACTTTACACTCTGTTCCGCCAGGCTGTTTACGCTCTGTTCTGTTCTGTACGTCCAAACTCAAGGGAATCAAAATTCACGGAGTACTTCCCGTTGAATTAAAATCCTGAAATTTGGCATGAATCAAGGTTTGATAGTGCAAATACAGGAAAAAATCTGAAAACTGTAAATTTGTAATTACATTACAAAAAAAATCTTCGTAACTCAATTCAGGAATTGAACTGTTTTCATTGGTAAGTTCGTACAAAACCCTCAGTCGCGAGTCCGCCTCGCACTCGTGTTTTTTTTTTATTGAAGGGCTCGCGCTTAACCGCTATATCACCTGATGGAAAACGACGATGTGGCCGACTATGGGGCATGCTTGCCTAAAAGTAACCTATTCACTCTTGACTCAAAGACCTTTAGGTTATCAGGAAAAATAGACTTAGGTAGGTAATTCTGTTCCTTAGCTGTACGCACAATAAATGTGCTCCCAAAACGTTTATGCGTATATGTGGGATATCCTGTCCACCATGTAACAGTGGCACATCGCCGTACGTCTGGTGGTTCGATGATGGATAGTGGCACATTTTCCGAAATGCAACCGGTAGAAATCCGACAGGCTAGCAACTCGGGGGCGATGCTCAAGACTTTGAAGTTTTGTCTCGACAATGATCATTTTAGCTTGCTTCTCAATCGACTCAAACGCGTCATTTAAAGATCGTTTACGTGCGTATCTTAATTACTAACAAAATAAACAACAACTTAATGAGTAACAAAACAAACAAATTTCAGTAAAAACCAGTGTAAGCTGGCCTCATTTTCTATTGAAACTCTATATTACGTTAGGCCACTTAAAGGTCAAAGTGATACCACCACCGTATCAAATATTTATGAAGAAAAGTAATTGCTTATAAGCTTTTCAAAATCTTAACAAATAGCCTGTTTTTCCTTGTCAAACTCATCCATGTTTTTGGTTATTACGGTAAAAAATATGTTTAAAAGAATATTATTTTCCTTTTTTCTTTATGGAAAACAGGTTATTTTTAGATGGCGAGGGTAAGAGTAAGTCACGAATTAAGATTGAGGAAATTATTTTTTTTTAAGTTAAAAGGTCACAAGGTTTTTTCCTTCGAAATATTATTCTTAGAATTAGTTTAGATATTTGTACTTTTCTGTTGGAAAACTGCGAGCAATGGGTGGCTCGCCGTCCGACCGTCCGGTAACCGGACCAAGCCCAAATCGTCGACGGCGCGTACTGTTCCACGCGCGCCTCAAGGAGATGTCAGCAAATCGTAGGGGCCCAGCAGGGTCGAAGCCTACTGGGGCCATGGGCTGTGTGAAAGCGAAACCCGGGCCCCTGGGACGAAGGCAACGAAGGAACAGGAGTGGGTTTTTAGTCAGTAAAAGTCTGACACTATCTCCCGCTCCGCCCAAGAGCTGGATATGTCATAAGATGATTTCCCATCCAATAAAAAAAAAAGATTTTTTTATCATTATCATTTCAGACTATTAAGTGTCATCATAACGACCATAAAAATTTAGCAATTGGACCAGTAGTTTCAGAGACACTACAAATAAAAAAACAAGAAAATAAACTTTACGTCTTTATAATATTAGTGTAGATAAAATACAAAGTCTTGACTCATCAGCACCTAGCCCAATCCTTTAAATCTAGAACACTGAAATTCTGCACAGATGGTCTGTTTTATAATGTACTTATACAAAACAGTGAGTGTGCGTCAGAATTGCATAACCTAATTCCGCCTAGCCCGTTCCATCATCGGACCACCAGGCGTACGGCAACGCGCCACCGGTACATGGTGGACATTTCACCTATACGCACAAAACGTTTTGGGAACACATTCATTGTGCGTACAGCTAAGGAGAGAATTTCCTTGCCGGAATCTGTGTTTCCTGATAGCTACAACACGGAAATCTTTAAGTCAAGAGTGAGTAGGTTACTTCTAGGTAAACGCGTTCATCGACCGCATCGTCGCTTTCCATCAGGTGAGAAGGTGGTCAAGCGCGAACATATCAAGAATTAAAAAAAATAACAAGTTTTCAATTAAAATATTTTTTTTATAGCAAGCTTTTATAGCGCGGTATATACCTATAAATTAATACTCATCAAGACCATTCCAAAAAGCTCAAACACAATAGGATTATTTGAGTTCCTGTGGCTACTTTCCGGTTCATAGTCAGATCAGCTCCATGCTATAATAATTTAGCTTTAGCTCAATCGGTAACAGAGAAGTGGATCAAATTTAATTTGCAAGATTTGATTACAGGCAAACATCGGGACAGGTCTTCTTCTTATTCTTTTCGATTCGATGGTAAACTCGTCAAACTTTTTGGGCCCAATAGGTGGCTACATTAATAGCAGCATCGGTAGCACTCATCAAAACCTCCAAAGTGCAGTTGTATGGGCACTTGGGGCATTCCAACATGTGGCTCATGTTTTGAACAGGAGCTCCGCACTCACATTGAGTATTCGATGGGTCTATAAGCCCCATTTTGCCAAGTTGAGTTTGCAGCGGCCTACCTGGGTTCGCAACCGATTTAGTGCCTTCCATACCGGCCACTGCAAATCGCATCCAGGCGGGAGATGCTCTTGGGGTCTCAAAAACTCGGATGGTGGCAGGTGATGCCATCGGGACAGGTGAAACGAAATAAAAGCTTGTGATATAAGAAATAAATTTTCCAAATTTTATACCTTAAGAGGATGAAACCTGGGTCTGAAGTTTGTATGGAGAAACCTATTTTCAGAAACTAGTAACTTATATACAAGTCAAGTTAAAATATTTCAATAGCTATTAAACTTAAGTCACTTTGGTAATGAAAACTCCTTTATAATGACATAACTTACAACACCGTACTAATCTCAAACCATTAACTTAAACTTATACCTTCAACTTAACTAAGTTATTCCTAGATCACACAACGTAACTTAAAATCTAATCCGTACTTAAATACAAGGACTCGTTAAAGCAAAGCTACCGAGTTATGTTTACCGAAGTTAGGCAAGAAATAACAGTGATTGGCTAGTCGGTCGGCTTACTGACATAAGCCGAGGATTTGAAGAATTTCGAAACGGGATTTTAGATTAGATGTTGTTGATAAACATGCGTAAACTTATCTTGGGTTCTGGTTTCCGCATTTAGGCCATGATGGATCATTCTATGTGGCCTATAACGAGAACGGACAAAATACTGGTTGAAATTAAACCAGTCCACCTTTCCCAGAGGCCGATTATTTTTTTATTTCTTTGTTTATTTTATAAATTTGTTACATCAAGAATCATTTATAACATCTGCCAAATTGAACTACATTCTCGTGAATTTCGGTTATAACTAAGACGACATCTGATCACCCCCAAGTTTGCAGGTAGGTACCTACTCGTTGTGAGATAAACAGATGCAGCACCACAACACTAACCAACTGAGACCAACATACCGCAGCAACTATGGACACATAGACAGATAATGTTTCATTAGAACATTTTTTAATTGGTTTCTAGTTTTGGCTCGATTTATTAATTCGTCAGGTAACTCGTTAAGTGTAGGTGAAATCCATCGTCTCGCACGCTTACCGTAGTAATTATAATTAGGCCTCCCAGTTTGGCCTCCGGGATTGTCTGTCAAATCCATCCAAAAATTGTCTTTAAAAAATCGCTTTTAGTGATAAGACCGCCCGTTGTGACACCCTATTAATTTTAAGTTCCTAATGTAATTTGTATTTTTGGTGTGCAATAATGAATATATCTATCTATCTGTCTGTTCCAAAAAGGTTACCATGGCCCTAGAACGCATAGGGAACTCAACGAACACAGGCAGGTTTTAATCATTGATAGTCTCTCTGACTACCCTGAACAGAAGAAGTTATTAGATCATTTGAAACAAAAAATATCCTACCAATTTATTCAAGACGTCTAAATACGTAAAAAAATATACGTAATTCAGCGACACTTTTCCTCGAAATAACAGGCAGAGCAGAGCGCTTAGCCAAGTTGATAATCAACAAGCGTTAACGCTAGTAGAAAACTTCAAATGACATCATCACGTTTAGTCACGTGGTCGGAACAATGGAATCGCAGGCGTTACCGACTGTTAGAAAGAGATTCGAAACGAAACGATCGTAACTTGACTAGGCTTGCAGAGGTGTATTTTAAATACTTAGTTTCAAACACATTTCAAGAGTGTCTTGTTGTAACATTTTAGTCACTCTATACTCAATAGTTACCACTGTTGGGACACAAATTTCCTCTTTCTCGTGTGTAAAGAGGACTCGTTCAAATGCAGACGTAATTTATTAAATACACAGATTTTTGACATCTATCTTTCCAAATTGGGTCAAATATTTTCTTTCCTGGGCAGTTTGGAGGTTTTCTCACGTCATAGTAGTTGCTAATCAAATAAATTATACAAACGTTTTTTGTTTCTATCTGGATTCAAAACCAAGATTGTTCGAAACTTTTAGTTCAAAGCGTTCAAACCATTACTATTTCAAAGCTGCCGGATTCGTTTGAAAGTGTCACAGGACCACGGGTGTATTTAAGTATATAAAAAACAGATAAGTCTTTTCGCATCACCCAGACCCCATATTTATTGACTTTCTAAACTCAAAAAAGGGCCAATCTTAGTTTTATTAATCAGGTAAAAAAACTCATAAAGTTGAGTTTATTAAGAGATTCTAAAGAAAATTTGACATTTCAAAGAGACCAAACAGAGGATATAGTCTAACAATATCATTAAGGCTACCAGCTAGCTCATTACAGTAACGTATAATTTTATTAATGCCGGAAATACGCGCCCTGAAATGACAATTTGTAATAATTATTAAGTAATCAAAGCATCGTCCTTCAAAAAATTCAAGTGCGTAGTACTCACAATCAACACGTATTGATTTTTTACACCAATTGCTTTATATTGCCCTTTTATCTATATCTAGGAGAAACTGACTGAATGACATATCAACGCACAGCCGAAACAACTGGGGCTATAAACATGAAATTTTGCACAAGGCCAGGATTTTCTACACTTTACTCCCTTAGGATATGAAAGACGGGTCCCAAGTTTTTATAAAAAGCTTACTTTCACGCGGGCAAAGCCGATGGCAGAAGCTAGAATATCATACAATTCTCACCTAAAGCGAGTCATTCTGTCCATAGAGATCTAATGTAGTATGGACGTTCCCTATGGAGTAATGAGTTTTGAATTTGGAACGCCAAAACCATTAGAAAATTAAAAATATATTATGTGAATTATTTAGTACGTACATTAAACGAGTTTATTTAAAAATATAGCTCTGTATAGTTGTGAATTTTGCTATATTCAAATGTCAAACAGGTCGATTGATAGTTAATATAAACTTGTAAATAATACTTATATTTCTCTAACATTATTCGTTTCAGTAAATTGTCTTTTAATTCTCTCCCCGAAGCTGTAAAAAGTACAGTATCCAACACGGAAATAAAGCTGATTTTGTCTTGGGCGGCTTAAATTCCTCACTTCTCCTAGGTTTCTATATTAACTCCATCCAATTATTAAATGCCTCACTGCGTTCGGGATCAAAACTTAGCAACCTTCGTTTCGTTTGGAATTCAACATGCCGCGAGACACTACTTTATCCTCTAGTCCCATAATCTTCTATTAACTATCAGCTACAATATTTGATGCTTTTGACAACCCGTAACGTCGCCCTACTACTGTCTTCTTGTCTCGGCTACTGTCCACAGACGTGTGGCTTCATAGACACGTATTCGTCAATATACGCCATGTACGCCTGCGTGAAGCTTAAATACAAAGCTATTAGTTTGTACAGTCAATAGAAAACTACTAGTAATGTAAGTCATCTATAGTAGACTTACGAGTTATAGGTCGTGGGTTCAAACCCAGCCAGGCGCATTACTTTGTGTAATTTATTTCATCACCACTGCTCTCAAAACGGTGAAGGAAAACATCGTGAGGAAACCGGCATGTCCTAGAACCAAAAATTCGAAGACATGTGACATCCACCAACCCGCACTGGGCCCGCGTGGTGGATTACGGCCCATTCCCTCTCCTAGAGAGGAGGCCTGAGTCCCAACAGTGGGAACATTATAAGGCCGACTATGCTATGCTATGCTAATGTAAGTCATTCGATACATTTTATGCATTGACATTTTTTTATTAAAATATTCATTGGCATTGGCAACATTGCCACTACTTTATAATTAAGCTAAAAGCTTCTAAGTACTATAGGATGTTCCTAGGACATTCTATCAGGAAGTACCTACTAGAATAGTTAATAAGCAGATTGAACATTGTTTAGTACGGAAATTATTCGATCAGTTTACGGATTGAAACTGTAAGCCGTCGCTCCAGCGAATTATAAACTAGACGCGGTTGAGTTTGTAATAATCTGTGTGTTAGTATTATAGGGCTTGTGTTGAAATGTTTAGTTTGTAAGTATTCTTTGTATTAATCTATATTTATATATATAAAAGGGGAAACTGACTGACTGACAGTGATATTTTGCACAAGGTTTCCTCTTATGACATAGGCGAGCACTAAGAGAGGATTTCCCAAAATTCACGCCTAAGGGAATGAAACGGGTGTCCAAAGATTATACAGAGAAAGTTTTTTTCACGCGGGCGAAGCCGCTGGCCAATGCTAGTTTTTTTTTTTTTAGGTTTCGGTACTTGAGTACCTATATGGTTTTAATTTCAACTCGATACCTCCACGTGCCGAGATAAAAGGTCTTGACAGACAGACAGACAGACGAACAACAAATTGATCCTATAAGGGTTCCGTTTTTCTTTTTGAGGTACGGATTCTGAAAATGTCTTTCGGATGTAATCATAATGATGAAGACTGGATACATTTGTATTTGACTAAAAGAAAATAAAAATGAAAGAAAAATGTTTATTTGTGACTCATACAAGACAAACAACAAAATAAAATAAAAATGTTTCATTGACTGACTAAAATAAAATTATAAAGTAAAAAAGACATGTGCCATAAGCAGCGGCATAGAAAAAAAAATAACGTAGCGCTGGAAATTTTGATAAATCATTGGTGTAACGATTGTAACCTATTTAGGAAGTACAGAAGGACATAAGCGAGTACTCGGGAATACGTTCCATTAGAACCAATTTGAACATTCACGAGGACGAACACCTAAAAACGATTAGGTACAACTGTTCAAATGGTTTGATTATGCCCTGAGATATGTTATTGGCTAGTCGGTCGGCTTACTGACATAAGCCGAGGATTTGAAGAATTTCGAATCACATGGTTTGATTATGCCCTGAGATATGTTTTTTTTTTCCTAGCCACTTCTTCCATCTTTTGCAGGCCCGCACTTCCTTCCTCTTTTCCTAGTAAAATCTGTCTAGTTTACCTTACGTGATCTGCCGCTGCCCCGTTTCAAACTTGAGATAATTAAATTTATTAATAGTTTTAAAACTCATTAATTAGAAGGTTTTCCTCCAGTAGTTTGCTAGCAATGAATAAAATCATAATAACTTCACTCGAATTCTTCAAAACTGTTTCCCTTAATAAAGCACCCAACATTTATCAAGTCGACTTCATTTAAAAGATGTTCACGTCTTCAGCAGGAAGCTGTACTACTAAGGTGCTATTTATACGCGAGGGGGGGGGAGGCTAAGAGGGGCTGTATGAAGGGGGGAGGAGCTGGTGAATTTGCAGCCTCAGTTTACGAGATTACGTTTTGAGTATACAGCCCAAAGAGTGGGATGTTACATAGATCTAAGGTTTATGGAAGGTGTACAAATAGAATATTGAGAGCTGTGGTAAACAGAAGGTTAGTAGGTATGTAGCTCTTTGAGTAGTATTTGCGAAAATTAACAGGACAGACTGTAGATTAATCTTGAATGAAATTTATCTTTGCAGTGTCAAAGGTATTTATGTCTGACTGACTTCTGCCAGCGACTTCACCCGTGTGAATATAGGTTTTTCCATACAAACTTTGGACTCCCTTTTCATCCCCTGAGGGGGTGAATTTTGGGAAATCCTATCTTGGTGCTCGCCTACGTCATAAAAGGAAGCCTTGTGCAAAATTTCACGCTCTTAGTCCCAGTAGTTTCGACTGTGCGTTGATATGTCACTCAGTCATTATCTCCTTTTATATATATAGATAAAATGTACACGGTAAAAAGTATATGTATTTACATTATTTCAAAAGAAACTGTCAAAATACAGAATTGACACGCTCAAACATTTATAAACCATATCCTTGAATCGGAAATATATTATTTTTTATTCAGGTAATATGTTCCTTTTAAAGCCACTAACAGTAAAAAGAAAAGTGTTTATAATAATATTAAATATAACAAACTATCGTAGGCTATTTGAATTTTGAGAAAGTGTATAAAAATACCAACAAATAATTTACATTAAACACTCGAATTATTTGATGTAGATATTTGCGAGTCCACAATTATTATGCTTGCCAATTCCATACATTATTGAATTTTTACTTTTTGACCATCACTATCCCACTTTGTAACGGTCAAAATATCACTTTTCTAAAGCCTGCAACAATGAAGATAGCATATCATTCTTTTACAGCCGTATTATTAAAATGAATGACACTATACATCATATCCAATCTACACTTATTCATCATCTCAAACTACGCTCATTCAGCATCCAAAACTACGCTTTCTCTTCCAGTTAACATCACATCTTCTTCCAAAAAGCCCTAAGTATGTACCCGCCTGGCTTTATTAAATTTCAGACACTTC
The DNA here is from genome assembly GCA_949316375.1 of Mythimna vitellina. Classification (NCBI taxonomy): domain Eukaryota; kingdom Metazoa; phylum Arthropoda; class Insecta; order Lepidoptera; family Noctuidae; genus Mythimna; species Mythimna vitellina. Next base: position 16,204,349 of record OX438710.1, on the reverse strand, counting down.
TTCAGCCGCTATTGTTGAAAGTTTTACGGGATTATATACTTGTAATAAAGTTCGTCTAACATGCCATGTATCGAAATCTGTAGAGTTTTGTACAAGCATGTTACTGGAATTTTCGGTATTGGCATGTGGAAGTTTCTTGGTAAAGGTGTGCCTATGGCTGAGAATAAACTTGTTCTTTGATATTATTATCCTAATATAACATAATTAAATGATAACAAGACCGACTTCCTAATTTAATCAGTTGTTAAACCTCGGGCCAATTTGATTATGATTAATGTTGCTATTTTGATTAACATATAATATTACCAAAGCAGTGATAGCTCATTGGACGCGGGTTTAAACCCAACCAGGTGAATTACTTTGTGTAATTTATTTCATCATCACTGCTCTCTAAACGGTGAAGGAAAACATCGTGAGGAAACCGGCATGTCCTAGAACCAAAAATTCGAACACATGTGACATCCACCAACCCGCACTGGGCTCGCATGGTGGATAACGGCCCATTCTTTCCCCTAGATAGGAGGATTGAGTCCCAGCACTGGGAACATTATAAGGTTGAATTGTAAGTATTAAAGTTGGCAATACATCGGCATTCCCGTGGGTGTTGGAGTAGTCTATAAAGGACGATAACCAGATAACCACTTAACATTAGCTGGGCCATCTGCCAAACTATTGCGTACACACAATGGCCCATTGTCTTGTATTAACCAGAGTACCTATCGGTAATAACGCCCGAATATCTAAGGAGGCCTTTCTACCGTGATTCATCAAATAAAAATCAGAGATCTGTGATTTGGATTAGTACATTAACGGTAGCATAGCTTATAGATCTGGTAGTTTCTTTTTGCTTTAAAATATAATAAAAATATCACAAGGAACTACAATACCAAATCTCGTCTATTGACTGATCTGAACTGATCCATCTTAAAAGAGTTATATATATATATATATATATATATATATAAGTAAACGTTAAACGAAGTAAAAAGAGTATAAGAATCATAGCAAGAGGAGTTTTGTATTTTTACCCAGCTATATAGGAAAAACACGTAATTTTATGTGCTAGACAAAAAGTTCTTAACCCATTAAATGCCAACTACGCAATATTTACGTAGCTAGTAATGGTCGACGATCCAATTACATATTACTACGTACATAGATAATACGTAATTGGCATCAGAATCAAAGAAATGCCTTCACTACAAAATAAGTTAAGTCATCATCATCATCATCTTCCTGCCCTTGTCCCATCTTATTTGGGGTCTGCGCAACACGTTTTTTTCTTCTATTCTATCCTGTCAACCGTCATACTATCACTAACTACAAAATAAGTTAAGTAACCTGGATAATATTTTTGTGTGTTATGGCGACACTTGGAGGATGGAGGCCTACGTCCAACAGTAGACGTCTTTCGGCTAAAATGATGATTATGAAGTGCAGTGCAGGCCGTGGACAGTGCACATTGCTCGCAGAATAGATAGTCGATGGAGCCGAAAGGTTCTGGAGTGATGACCACATATTTGAAAGGCCTCCACAAGGTGGACCGATAACCTGGTGAGGGTCGCGGGAATCCGATGGATGCGAGATGCTCAGGACTAGTCGTTATGAGTTGCACTAGCATAGCGCGTAAAGGAATAATCGTCGGTTGGTACCTCGTTCCACGAAAATTGTCTAAGAAGCCTCTGTGATTTGGATTCGGCTCCTCGTACGCCTTCCATAGGTCCAGAACCCTAGGGTTCTGAGATATACCCACCCATAAATGCATTAACATATTAAGAATAATAATAAAAAAAACTAAGCAGAGCTTGTGGTATTAGTACTAAACAACAATAAATGACAACAAAGAAGTATTTACGTAGCAGGCCTTTTGTAAAGTGGCCATTGATTGTGATTTGACGGTAAGCTTTGCCAGTCAATAGGCTTTCATTATCATTTGCCATTTTCAGTTAGAAAAATGCCTACAAAATAGCTACAGCAACACTCCATGACGTCACTGGCCGTAACTACGGCACTTAACGGAGTACAAAGAGGCTACTTGCATATGCATCAGGGCCTATCGATCCTGGACAGTGTACGTAAGTGGATACACTGTCATTCTTTATGCAAAAATTTGCCTAGAACATTATTTTAGCCTAGGTTTTCTTTTTGCAGCCTTCTTGAAAGACAAAAGAAGGTTTTGAATTTCAGGTGCTTGTTACGTGACAAAGAAAAAGGGTTTTTATTAGCATGTATTGAGCAGAGAACCGTACTGGAAGACGCAGCGTTGGAAGGCCTTCCACAGGGTGAACCGATAACCTAGTGAAGGTAGCGGGAATCCGATGAAAGTGAGACGCACAGGGCCGGTCGTTGGGACGACACGGATGCCTATGTCCAAAAATGGACGTATTTGAGCAGAAATGGTCCAGTGGTAACGGCACTAACTTACAAGTCCCACATTATGGGTTCAAACCCGGGCAGGCACATTACTTTGTGTAATTTATTTCATCACCAGCACTCGAAACGTCGAAGGAAAACATCGTGAAGAAACATATTTTTGAGCCAAAATTCGTAGACATGGGACATACAGCTGTTATTTAAGCTAATAAGCATGAACGAAGGTATTCTCTAGGGATCCGTATGCAGTAGGGCTGCGGGAGTGATCAATAAAATCATCGCAGAGTGCAACTGAAGGAACACAAGAAGGTGTTGATCAATAAAAGAGCACCAGAGCGAGAGATGTTATTTGATGCCTATTGAAACTCCTATCATCATTCATCATCATGATTTCAACCGAAAGTCAAGTCAAGTGACGCCACAGCAAACGGCCTTATGCGTTTCGCATTCATCGCATTCCCGCGACTCTCACCAGGTCATCGGTCCATCTTGTGGGAGGTTTTCCAACACGGCGTCTTCCAGTGCGCGGTCGCCACTCGCGCTAGAACCTTTCGACCCCCGACACCCTTTCTACGAGCAATGTACCCTGTCCACTGCCTCTTAAATTTGTCTATTCTTTCGGGCTATGTCAGTGACCTTCGTTCTCCTGCGGATATCTTCATTCCTAATGCGATCACGCAAGGAAACTCTGAGCATAGCCCTTTCCATTGCCCATTGGGTGACATTAAGCCTTTTGATCTGGTGACCAAGTCTCAGTGCCATATGTCACGTTGCCAGCATATGTCTGTTGCCAGTGATGACATGACACTGAAACTCTTAACTCAACACAATATAGTTAAACTTTAAACATAAAATAACAAGTAAATAGGTAGCTAAAAACATATTGGCCCCATCATAACTGTATTTATTTACCATGCTCCCATCGTGTTTGCGGGGTAGAGAGTCTGCCTAGTCATTAACTTAAGTAAATATTGTTCCGAGCAAACTGGTGAGGGTTTCCGATATGTGTGGGAAATGGGTCATGTTTTTATATACGGAATATTTTTTATTGTATATTGTTTGGTTAGTTCTGTTGTAGTCTGTTTGAGAACAGTTATTGAATTCAGTTTTCTTTTCGGCTGAAATGTTTTGTACTGGAAAGCAGGTTAGTTAGGTTCTTTGGTTGTCACATATTTATTTTAAATCATTTTCTTCTAAAAGATCGTTAAATTTACAAAATTCTTATACATTATTTTTAATACTACTAGAGTATAGAATTGGAAATTGGATTGTAAAAGAATTTCCTAAAATTGACGATAATATTTTCTTTTACGTAAACTCAACTTAAAATTATTTTATTTCACAGCATACAATTACAAGAACACTTATAAAACATCATAAACTAGCACACGGTTCTAATTGGTCGTTTCCTATGGAATAGGCAAGAAACTTCGTGGTTATTAAAAAAAAAATGATTAAACAAATTTTTTATCATACAATATAAATTAGTATGAGAGGACGGTAAACCCGGGGCCCGCCGCGAGACGTCGCTACTATCGATCGCCCCCACGAGGACACAGCAGTGCTCTGCCCAAGAGGGGATGTGGTCAACGATGGAGTATGCTTACCTAGAAGTAACCTATTTACTCTTGACTTAAAAACCCAAGGTTGTAGCTATCAGGAGCACCGACTCCGGCAGGGAAATCCACTCCTTAACTGTACTGTGCGGGACATGGGTGGGATATCCACCATGTACCGGTAGCACATCGCCGTACCTCTGGTGATCATATGATGAAACGGGCTTGGCAGAACTACGCTGCCCAAATTCATACTGCTTTATTTTATTATAATAATAATCCACAACTATCACACAAAGCCATCTAGTCCCAAACTGAGCAGAGCTTGTGCTATGAGTATTAGACAACTGATAAACACACTTACACATAAACTTCTAAATATTATAGATAAATTACATCCAGACACAAAACAATCGTGCTCATCACAGAAACATTTGTCTTGGGTGGGAATAGAACCCACGACCTCCGGCATAGCAGTCAGGACAACTAAACATTAGACCAACAGGCCAGTCAAATACTTAGTATACTTTTAATTACTTCAACGGGTGAGCTCATTAACAAGGACTATTTCTAGCTTAAAGACCGAAAACATAAAGTCACCCAAAGGACAATGGAAAGTGCTATGCTCGGAGTTTCATTGCGTGATCACACCAGAAACTATCAAAAATGAATTTACCCGCAGGAGAACCAAGGTTACGGACACAGCTCGAAGAGTATTTTGCTTGCAGAATAGATGATCGATGAGGAAGAAAGGTTCTGTAGTGGCGATTACTTGCCGGAAGACGCAGCGTTGGAAGGCCGCCCACAAGGTGGCCCGGTTACCTGGTGAGGGTCGCGGAAATCTTCGATGGATGCGAGACGCACAGTACCGGTCGTTATGGCGCTTGGGAAGGCCTGTGCCCAACAGTGGACGTCTTACGGCTGAAAGGATGATGATTTCTAGCTTCAATTTTTACATGACTACATCTGTTCTATTGTTGACTTCGCTCCTCAGAAACTATTGTACTATAGTGGTCTCGTTCATTGTCACGTCGCCATCTTAGATTGTTGGGCGTCTGGCTTTTTGTTACGGGATTAAGGCCAGGGGATGATTGATTAGTGTTTGTATGTAGAGAGAAAATCCTGTTGTTTGTTTATTATGTTAGAAAAAACTGGAAATAGCGTCAAGGTTTTAGACTGAGTCTATATTGTTATAATAGAACGGAGTCACCAGTTTAGGATAGGTTTATAAAACTGCATATTTTATAAACTATTTATTATTTGTGTATTCTTTTTGAAAAAAAAAAACAAATTTTAGGATTATTGTGTTTTTTAAATGTTTTTATTTTTTTACTAATTGACTAATTTAATGCATTTGAATATTATACTAACGTAGTTTTAAGTTACTAACATAATATGGACATTGAAATTAGTCTGAAATATTTTTTCTTTTGTTAGTCAAAAACACTGGTGATCGCAAGAGGTTGTTTTTTTTTTCATGTTTGTTTAGTGGTTGCACACTTACAATCAGTAGCACTCTGTTGTTGAGGATCAATGGTTATTTATAGGTATGCAGGTCAGGATGTAAAGACTTGCAAAGCTTTATTGAAAAGGGAAGATCCTGCGACCAAATAGATATTGTGTCTGGTCAGGGTAACTGCCCGCTTGTTGATTTCAGGCTCTTGTATAATTTCTAATTGCACGGAGAATATTGTGCACAGTGTTATTGGTTTGTTCATTTGCGATGTCTGAGTAGTAGCTCAAAGGCTAGATACGACGGTAAATTGTCATAAAATTGCAATTCTCCTCCTCTTTTCGTCGTATTCTTCAAGGCTGAGGGTCTTGACCTCCTTGCTTTACCACTTTTACTTTTATGATATTCCTCCATCTGTATCTGTCTCTGGCGGTATGAAGGCCTTTGTATATCGTGCAGTCAAGAGCGGTGCGGCCTCAAATTGCCTCGTACTACTGGGAATCAAACATAACTGGTGAATTGTGGATATTATATAACTGCACTAATACTTACTCTATGCAGAGTAAAATTCACCACAACCCTGAAACGCAGAAGGAAACTGAAGGACCACGGATGGACTTTAGTTAGTAAAAGTCTGATACACCTGACTTGCCGCCCTCAAAAAAATAAAATAAACGTGGTAACTACTCAAGCAGTTAAAAAATACAACAATCTTTCTCATTTCTCCTTGTACAACACCCACGGGAAGATTCGCTACCTTTTCCTCCTCACGGTCAACCGACAATCTCAGTACCAACTAGCTGTTGCATCACGTTTGCAGGTTACGACCACAGTGAGGAGCTTACGCGTGTACTGAGGCGGGCGCGGACGGCGTACTAAACGTGGGACATGTTGGGAGAACAGCTAAAGTACGAAATTCCGTGTTTCTTGATAGCTACAACCTAGGAAAAACTCAAGGTAATTAAAGAATTAAGTCAAGAGTAGCTACAGGCGCCTAAATGGCATGACGAAGCGGCTTAAGTAGCGCGATCGTCTTTGGTTTTATCCTGAGCAAACGCGTCTACATTCAAATTTAAAATTCTAATAATAATCAAATTTTGCAACAACAAACTCTATTTGGTACATGATAAAGTTCAAATTTTATTGTAACTTATATTCTTAAGGATTTTTAATACAAATTATCACTTAAAAATCAGCTTAAATACATGAAATCGAAATACAAATAACAGTATAGGTTTTATGACCCGCTGAAAGAACTTGCCTAACCGCGCCCGCATCCGCCCCAGTCACCCCGCGTTCACTCTAGTCAAGGTCCTAAGTGTTCCACACTTGGCACGCTTAGCACGGTCGACACGACCGGCACGCTACGTGTGTCGGAGACGTGACGGAGAGTGACCATATCGCTTTGATTCAAACACTGTGTCATTCGGTTAGATGACGCAAGTGACAAGGGCCGCTAATGTGAAAAAGATTGACCATTTGTCCATTTGTGGCGGTTAGAGTGTGAAAGTAATAGTTTGGCTTCTAAATTTTTTTTCTAGTGGAGAGCAAATACCATTCATCATTATTTTTTGTCATCATTTCAGGCGAATGACGTCCATTGCTCAAATCAAATCAAAAAGTGATTTGATTTGAGCAATGGTCAACACAGGTACAGAAATACATATGTTATATTTGATGAACAGAGCGCTATATTGTGCCAGGAGGCATACAGGCTGGACATAGGTTTCTCCTATTTGGCGCCACAAAAACCGGCCTTGTGAGTCTATAAATATAAAATTATTCTGTTATGACGTAAAATGTGAGTCAATCTTTGGGGGACAATTCTATTGTCGGTAAAAAATAAAAACGAGAATCAAATTTATCGACATAGCCCGAATAATTGCCAAACTTCGGCAGGGCACATTGCTCGCAGAACATATGGTCCTTGGGGCCAAAAGGTTCTGGGGTAGCGACCGCGTACCGGAAGGCCTCCCACAAGGTTGGCCGATGAGCTGATGACGGTCGCGGGAATCCGATGGATGCGAGACGCACAGGATCGTTCGTTGTGATGACACTTGGGGAAGGCCTATGTCCAACAGTGGACGTCTTTCGGCTAAAATCATGATAAATAATCTTGTTACAAATAAATGGATCAATTGTGTAAGGAATTACATTATTATATGAAAAGAGAGTGAAAGATAGCGTATCAGTTGGCAGAAGAGAGTGAAATAAGACCTTCGCTAGTATTATTGCTTCTCAGAAGGAGGCGACCGCCTGCCATTCCTCCTTGCTCCGGACCATGGCCTGAACCAAGGCTTGGCGCAAGGAACCTGGGTGGGTTTTAGTCAGTAACAGCCTAACACCCATCCGGCTTCACCCAGATCGGGAGAAGTCCCACCTTGATATCCCACCTTAAAAAAAAGCCATATTCTCTCATTTACCCTTAAACGTTTCCGCACTTGATTGATGATAATGCGAGATTGTATAGTTTCCCTCTACAACATCTCCACTACAAAAAGATACCAAAAACTGCACGAAACCCGTCACATGCACGACCCGACTAAAGTTCTAGCAAGCATGTTAGCTTAAGCACAAGCATTAAGTATAACATATGACAGAATTTAAGTCTTCCATAACTTGCCTCCATAACTTAACACTAACGTAAGCACAGTCTTGGCAGTGCGTTGGTACGAGCTTAACCCGACATTTGCATGATGGCACAAAATGTTATTTATGCTGGTCCGGGGAAGGGTTAAATGGTTGAGATTAAGGTAATCTGTTGACGACGTCATTATACGTGTTTAGGCTGTGTTTAATTTAGATTGAAGCCTATTTCTATAGCTGTAAACTTGATTATCGAGGATCATGGATTAGCAATGACCGCAGCATTCGTAGCGAGTGTAGCCACACGAAGTGTGTGTGGTGCGAGTGTGGTAACGGCCCCGACTTACGAGTTGTAAGTCGCGAGTTTAAACCCAGCCAGGCGCATTACTTTGTGTAATTTATTTCAACACCACTGCTCTCAAAACGGTGAAGGAAAACATCGTGAGGAAACCGGCATGTCCTAGAACCAAAAATTCGAAGACATGTGACATCACCCAACCCGCACTGGGCCCGTGTGGTGGATTACGGCCCATTTCCTCTCCTAGAGAGGAGGCCTGAGTCCCAACAGTTGGACCATTATAAGGCCGAGTATGTATGTATGTAGCAACACTTCTGTCATGATGGCGCGGTGGTTTAGACGCATTTTGCAGGCAAACTACAAAACAGTTTTTAAACTGTTTTCCGATATTTTTGCTATAAGGCCTTGCTTCTTGCCAAATTTCATAGTTCTAGGTCAACGGGACGCCTACGAGTTTTGATTTCCTCGCAAGAGTCGAAATATGCGCCTAAACGAAACATCAATGTCTTTATCTTTAAATTACATTAACTTAGAAGTGTGATTTTTTCACTGCTGCTTGGAGTAGCATAGCATAGCATAGCATAGTCGGCCTTATAATGTTCCCACTGTTAGGACTCAGGCCTCCTCTCTAGGAGAGGGAATGGGCCGTAATCCACCACGCGGGCCCAATGCGGGTTGCGGCTTGGAGTAGCAGATCTAAATATTTGAAATTAATTTCAGCTTCATACTATCATGTGTTTCTGAGAAAAAGAGTCTTGTCAGATGGACAGACCGACGGACAACAAAAGGATCTTACAAGAGTTCCATTTTTGCCAACTTAGGTACGGAACCAAAAAACCCAAAAAAAGAAAATATTTTTAAGAAGACAAGAGTACAAAAGGATACACATTTCTACATGTAGACTATACGTAGTAGTCAAATAAACTATACGTAGGTGTACTACATATAGTTTTACCAAGGGGTACATATTGGTACTTAACTGTATTTGATTGGGAAATAAAAGTCTGACACTCTTTGTCAGAGAGTCTGAAGCAGTGCTGGCCGAGTGGTAACGGCCCCGACTTACGAGTTGTAAGTCGCGGGTTCAATCCCAGCCAGACACATAACTTTGTGTAATTTATTTCATCACCACTGCTCTCAAAACGGTGAAGGAAAACATTGTGAGGAAACCGGCATTAACCGGCAAACCGGAGGAGGCCTGGGTCCCTGCAGTGGGAACATTAAAAGGCTGATTATGCTTTATGCTATGATTGGGGATTAACGCATCACCTTCAATATTACCACACAAAATTTAATGAAATAAGAAACATTCGGTATGAAATAAGGTTTATATTTAAAAAGCAAATACTAAAGCGTATACAAAATGTATTGTCAATATATACTAAATTAATTGTAAAAATGTACTTACAAAATTTCATCGAAAAACAAGGTCAGCAGACGAAAATTGAAATGGACCAGTACAAAAACACAACTTAATCCATTAATCCCTCATAATAATATATCTTAAACTTCCCTCTTAATATTTTGAAACCAACAATTTTGGGACTATCACTAAAACTAATACATTCACACTGACTGAACGCAAGGATTAAAATATATAACTTGATGTATATCTATGAAATCTATTCCAAGTGCTTTCAAATTAATATCCCATTTGGGATTAGTACTGGTTCACTTACAAATTGCTACCTGAGCTGCTTTGTTCCTTTGGGGAAATATACCTGCGTGGATGTGCTATGAAAATGAGGAAGATTCGGGTTTTTGAATTATTATTTTTTTTATTAATAAAAATACTGATTTTTTGAAATAACAATCATCAGGCTTACAGTCACCCAAAGGGCAATGGAAAGGGCTATGCTCGGAGTTTCCTTGCGTGGTCGCATCAGAAATGAAGATATCCGCAGGAGAACCAAGGTCGCCGACATGGCCCGAAGAATCGCCAAACTTAAGTGACAGTGGGCAGGGCAAATTGCTCGTAGAACGGATGGTCGGTGGTGCAGAAAGGTTCTAGAGTGGCGAGTGTTCACCCGAAAGTCTCCCACAAGGTGGGCCGACGACCTGATGAGGAGAGTCGCGGGAATGCGGTACATGCGAGACATACAGGATCGGTTGTTGTGGCGTCGCTTGGGGGAGGCCTATGTCCAACAGTGGATGTCTTTCGGCTGAAAAGATGATGATAATGATGATGATGATGAAGATTGTTTATATTAATCACCTTTTCAGTTAGTTTCATTTTTTTGTTATTTCACAGTAATACCAGTTGTAATTCATTATGTTCCAAGAAATATATAAAATCAAACTGCTGAGAAAAACATCCATCTCTCTTCGGTATAGGTTTTTTAACTATCCCAACATTTACCAAAAGATAAATCTACTCCTATATCACGCTCTTGTACACCAGTGACAAGACCCTTACTCCGCAAAACCTACCCTGTGTATCCCTTAACTCAACAGTCATATTGCCTCTACAACAAAATATGGACAGACATAAAATAAACGACGAAACCTATAACAACAGTAACTCAACGAAATATAAACTCAAAACTGTACCGAAAAACGCATTACAACGAGCAACATAATTTATAACTCGGTTCCGCGACGATGCGACAAAAAACTGCGACAAATCGCCACTCCGCGCGACTATTCCCCTGAGTGGACGATTTCTCACTCAGATTGCCCGTCGTCTATGATGTGTAGTAAGGAAATAGCTGCTTCTAATAATAGCTAGTACTCTTGACTTTGAGAATATAATGCGACTGAGAAATATGTTTCAGCTGCAAGTGAAGAATTGTTTAAGAAAGGAGAGGACTGAGAATGATTTAGCTCGCCGGCTTAGTGGATGTAACTGACGTCTTTGTTTTAGATTTTCTTCAAGTTCTTCCAATATATTAAATTACTAGCTTCTTCTAGCGGCTTTGCCTGCGTAAAAGTAAGTTTTTCCATACAAATTTTGGACCCCCATTTCATCCTTTTAGGAGGTGAATTTTGAAAAATCCTCTCTTAGTGCTCGCTTACTACATCATAAAAGGAAACCTTGTGTAAAATTTAACGCTCCTAATCCCAGTAGTTTCGGCTGTGCGTTGATATGTCAGTCAGTCAGTTTCTCCTTTTATATATAGATGATAATGACAGACACAAATTATTAGTTTTAATTATTGTTTTTGAATCTCTAGCTCAGTTTAAAGCCGGGTATAGACTAATGTAACATAATATGCAATTAAAGAATTTGCCATCCACATTGTAGCAATGTATCATGCAACATAATAGAATTCCCAAAGTGTGAACGCTTTGCGCGCGCGAAAATTGTACACTACACGCGCGAACAGAGCATTTTAACTATGTGAGTAGGTACATGCTCGGTTCGTGCGCGCGCTGCGTCCACATTTAAGAAATGCTACTTCCATGTTACGTTGCATCTTACGTTAAAGGAATCTGTACCCAGTTTAAGATAAGTCTTTATTTGCCTCAAACATGGTATAAAGTTGTTACAGTCAGGTATTTAATTAATCTATAGTCCACATGTTTAGTTATTTGTGTCAACTGCATGCAAAATTATAATTATTAGTAAATGAGTATTCAATGTCATAATATAAAGTCAATACAATAATATAATAGTTTTATTTCAGCATTATACGTAATCACAAAAGTCCAGAAATTTAAAGTTTGTGGTTAAAAAAAAAACTTTATTGTCATAAAACATAATGTTTTTCAGCCATTTCAATTTTTAAATGAGTTTATATTATATAACAATTTTATTTCTATTGGAATTTTGTTATAAATTTGAATACACATGACTAGAAATTTTTTCGAATACTTGGCCGATTTAGGAGCATCCTGCAGTGCAAGTCTGCGTGGTCATGGGTCTCTATCTCGAGAGTTCATTTGATAGGTTTTTTGAACATTCCCTTATAAATATAATTACAGATTTCGTATCTATCTTGTAAGTCTAAATCAACTAAGTTGATCTATAGTTTCATCACGTACACTGCTAATTCAATTAGCTATTTTATATTTGAATAGATATCTTTAATGATCTTCCATTTAATTTGCTATCTTTGTATTACTGATACAATTATTATTGTTACTTTTATGAGACTTAATTTATAATTGTGTTGTTTGTACATAATTTACATATTTTTGGGAAATGTGTTTTTGGGAAAACACTTTATTCCTGCGTTTACCAAGTATTATAGTACAGGATTATCACCTGTGATCGGAGTAGGTACATTGATTTTTGGTAATTTTTTTTTTAATTGTATTATAAATGCACACAGAAAGAATAACATGGATAAGCCATTTTCCCGGAAAGTGATTCCGGTATTTCCGGATTCAATTTAATATTGTTATTGTTGGTAGTGCTACTATTCAATTCAAAATTCAAAGGAAGGTATAATGTTCTGATTGGTCGTTGGATTGTGTCAAATCGTGACTGTGTACCGTTAAAAATAAAATGAATAATATAATATTGCTCATTTTAATACAATTCCTCCCTAAGTTCCGGTCCACTGGTAGTGTGAAAATGAAACCCAGGGCCCTTGGACGAAGGCAAAGAAGGAACAGGAGTGGATTTTTAGTCAGTAAAAGTCTGACACTATCTCTCGCTCCACCCAAAAGTTTTGTTTTGTCATAAGATGATTTTCCCACCTGAAGAAAAAACCTAAGTTCCGGTTTTTTTTTATAATAATCAACCAATTTCGGATGAATGTCGATAGTAATATATAGGTTTCGGATCAATGACCCCAATCCAATCTACCTACTCCGATCACAAATTATCACACAAACGGCTATCGCAAAGGACTACAATTATAATGATGTAAAATATATTAATTTAAAGAAATTATTGAACCTTTAAATAAAGGACAGGTGTACTCGTGTGTGGAGTATTGCAACTACATGTGGGCTGCTGCTGCAAAATGCCATCTAACGGCTTTGGATTCAATGGAAAGGCGTTCGAATAGGCTGATTGGTGATCCAAATTTAAATAAGACCAATCTTCAAAGCCTAAAGCAAAAACGTAGGATAGCCAGCCTTTCGGTATTTGACGAAATTGTAGAGTATTACACTTTGCTCTATTAATTTTTTCAATAACTTGTGTCTGATGTTGTTTATAACTCTACAAAATACAGTATTGTACGTCTGCAGTCTGCATACATATGCAATCATACTAATATGAGAAGGAAGAGTAGACCATCTTTTGGACTAGGACACGGAATACTTTCTATGTCTCTACTTTTTTAAATTATGTATAGGCTCGCGTTCGACCTCTATCTCATCTGATGGTCAGCGGTAATGTGACCGATGATGGAGCACGCTTACCTAGAAGTAACCTATTCATTCTTGACTAAACCCCTAAGTTATAGCTATCAGGAAACACATGTTAGCAGGGAATTCCACTTATTAGCTGTACGCACAATAAATATTATATGATATTAAATGATCATTTTTATTGAGCAAATGATAACGTTGATAAAATGTCAGAAAACATCTGTCAACTAACTTACTAAACAAATAATCAAGAATCTACTTAGCGTGACAATTATAGACTGATTTCCTGAGTTTTTTAGTTAAATTGATATCAGCTGTGAGAATAAATTTATTTATTTTTATCTATATGGCAATTCAAGTAAAACTCTGTGTCAATTTTTCGCAGATATTCCTCAAAAACTTTCCGTCCACCAATAGAACCTATTTCCTATCTACCAAATTCCTGTTTCTCGTGTATCCGTTTAAAAATTTCAAATTCCAAAAAAGTATTTTCGCGAAACAACCAACCGTGCCGTGTCCAGTCGCTTCCCCGAATAACTCCGAGTACATAAAAGTTTTAGTAACAATGCCTCTGAACTACCAACATAGGATGCAGTCAAAAATGGCGGTGGAAGTTTTGGACATGTCCGACTTTGTTTTAGCTGGTAATCGGTATTGACAGATGAATGCTATTTTTGTTGCAAGTTAGTGAAGAGAACAGCGTGTTCAAACTCAGCTAGGGAGCTACTTTGTATAATTTATTTCAACACCACTGCTCTCAAAACGGTGAAGGAAAAAATCGTGTGGAAACTGGCGTGTCATAGAACCAAAAATTCGAAGACATGTGACACCCTCGTGGATGGTGGATTACAGCCCATTCCCTCTTCTAATGAGGAGTCCCGAGGGAATATTATAAGGCTGATTATGCTTATGCAAGTTAGTCTAGACACTGATCCAGACTAATTATTTGCAATACCGCATAAAACAAAACCATGGTATACAACATGTTTTATCAGATCTCTGTCAGTTCTATTGTTTTTTTTTTTTACTACTGTTGGTTCGCGCTTAACTACTTATCTCACCTGATGGAAAGCGACGGTGTGCTCCAAGCACGCTTACTTATAAGTAAGCTATTCACTCTTGACTTAAAGATCCCCAGATTGTTACCACTCATCCTGATATAAGGGAATGGTAGTAGGGACTGGAAGTCCAGTAAAAAAAATAACTTAAGTAAGTGAATCATAAAATAAATTGTAGCGTAATGCTAAGAATAGGTGTTCTGTTAAATCGAATGTAATGAGCATTGTCATAAAAAACAGAAAATTTCTGTCAGGAACTTAAAATCAGAACATGTCAATGTTACTTTTCGATTTGAAAGTTTTAATATTTTATACCTTTCGCGGAGCACATTTTAACATTTTTACACCAAAAGTGGTCCGCGGCCCACAGGTTAGAAACCACTGGTCTAGATGCAATAGTAGCAACAGAAGCAAGTTCAGTTTGTTGCTGGATAAAGGACTTTATCTGCAGTCGGTAAGCTCTAAAATTGTGTAAGTGTAGATTCAAGTTGCATGACTTAGTGTTGCTTTTTTTAGTTTCTTAAGACAAAATTGATAGATTCATTTGGACTTTGCGGCAATATTACTCTAGAACCTTTACACGGTCTAGTTAAGTAGGATTGTTGTTGTTTTCATATTATTCGACGAGGTCAGTATCAGGTTTATTTAATTTATCGTATACCGTCTGTTCTACGAATTCTTAGATTACTTCCTATTACGACTCACTTTTTATTATGATTATTTTTAAAGTATTTTTGGGTACAATATTGACTGGTCTACCTTCCTTACATAATATCTACTAATAATACTGCAATATGGAAATATTGTAAAAACAACGATTTTTTGTTAATGATTTACCATTGAGTTTCTTGCCGGTTCTTCTCGATGACTAATTTGGACCCTGCAATAGCTTCTGACGTTTTATAAGTGCCCATGTAGGCCTATGTGAAATAAACTTTTGCATAATGTTTTTTTTATTTATTTTTAATAAAAGGCGAAAATCGGCCAAGTGCTAGTCGGACTCACGCTCGAGGGGTTCCATACCATTATCTATGCAACATTAGATACTATATTATAATATATATAAACTAGTGCGCCTCACCATCAACAATTGCATCACTGCTTACCATCAGGTGGGATCGCTGTCAAGCACTAGTTTAACAACTAAAAACATAAAAAATTAGTTTTACCTGTCCCGATGTTTGTTTGTTGAAAAATGACGTTTATTATATGGAAGCCCCACTTGATTATTTATTTTATTCAACTGTCTAGCTATCACGGTTAATGAAATTACAGCCTGGTGACAGACAAACGGATAGTGGTGTCTTAGCAATAGGGCCCCGTTGTTCCCTTTGCGTATGGAAGCCAAAGGTCTCTTTTCCATTTCTGAATATTCACGTATTTGAAAAAAAAAATCCACACCTCCTACAGGACGCGTCAAATCGTCATCTATCACAATTTAAATCGCTTTTCAACCGTTTATAGTCTAAAAATCTATCAGATCGACGTGAACGGGTTAAATTGTCGATCGTCGGTGCGCTAACGACTCTTGCGTGACGTCACATGATGTCATCTGACGTGCTTTGCCGTCAATTTGTCGATACTGACTGAAAAATGCGACGCGATTCACGTGGAGCAGAGTTAATTTAGTGGAATTTTAGTGACTTTCAAAGGGGACTGAGTGGTTTTTTTTTATCGACTCACATAGAAACTTCGTTTTTTTTTTTTAATATAATTTCATAGACGTAGGAAAAAAGGCTGCCCGGCTGAAATGGGATTGGGTGGGTCACATCAGCCGCGTGCACATTGACAGCTGGACAGTATCCACAAAGTGGGTACCTGAAGATAGACGATGCCGCCGAGGTCGACCTGGGAAAAGGTGGCGAGATGACCTAGTCGCCTTCCTTAAGGGCTGGTTCAAGGTGGCTTGAGAAAAGAATACCTGGAGAAAGTTGGAAGGGCCTTTGCCCAGCACTGGAAAGTATAGGCTAAATAAAAAAAAAAATATTCTCAGTGGACAGTCCGCCAGGTGGCGCTGTTAAGTAAACATTGGTTTTATTGTGCTCCCGTAAAAAATCATTTAAATAATAGAAAAAATAACTCTTAGACAGTGGAACCCGTTTAAAAGTGAACCTGACGCAACAAACTAATTGTGACAGTGTTATAAACAATCTGTGTAGCATAATTAACATAAAAACAGTGATATTCGACCTGCATAAACAAAGACTTGTATTACTATAATTAATGACCAAAAGGCATAGTGAAAGACGTGTGTGCGTGTAATCCGGCTAAATAAAACATCTACCAACAATAACATAAACATCTGTGGATATATTTTCTGGATAAATCAACGCTATTGAAAATTACGGCGATGGGATTCCGTTTTTTTTATTTGAATTGAGTTACTACAGCACCATCTATTAAAACACACAGGAACTAACACGTACTGAATGATACCGTACGTCAATGCTATAAATCCTAATTGATTATTGTGAATAGCGACATCTCTTGGTAGAAATAGTAATCTTCATCGTAGTACATAATACGACCGCTAATTTCACACTCGAAAGCGTCTGCCAATTGACCAAGCGGCTTACCAGTTGGCTTCTCAAGTAAGGAGGTGTGAGTTCGAATCCCAGAAAACGAAAATTTAAGGAAGATATTGTTTTTGAGTTTTAGTATCAATTTATCATCATGAATTTCCTTGAAAATATTACTTTCCGTCGTACACGCAGACAATCAGAACCAAGTAACGATGACAGTGATATTATATCACAAACATTGAATTGTACCTCAAATAGCATGCCGGATATATCAGAAGATGATGATTACAATCAAATAAAAATATTGAAACACGAGATTGATACTTTAAAGGCACAATTAAATAGTGCACATCATGAGGTTGAGTTATTGACATTGGAAAATAATAATTTAAAGTTATGCAATGAAGAACTATTGAAGAAAAATAATCTTTTTCAAAGAATCGTCAGTAGTCCAGTGAACCAGAAACAAACAACACCAATAAAAACATCATCTAATATTAAAACAAAATTCAAACAAACGCAAACTGTAAATTTATCGAAGAAGATCATCGGGGAAGATATTACTTCTTTGGATGTCTGTACAAAAATTAATATCGCTGATAATGCATGCACTTCAAGCGAAAGAGAGCTTGTATTGCAGACAAGAAATACCGGCAGGAAAACATCACCGCCCTTACGGACGCCGCCCACGTCGGAGCCATCGACTAAACATAAAATAGTTTTATTGAGTGGTGAAACATCTAATAGACTGTATAGTATGGCTGAAAAAACTTATCTAAATAATTTTGAATTGTGTCATTATCGTAAACCCAAATGTGGAATAGAACTTATCTTCGATAATATTGATGCAAAAGTCCGAGACCTTACAGAGTGTGACTACTGTATTATTTATATTGGTGAGGAAGATTTTCGTACAACTCATAATTATATTGAACTCGTCATTTTTATTCGTGGAAGGTTATTACCACTAAATCACACCAATTTCATTATTTGTTTACCTACTTTTAAATACATGGAAAACCATAATATTATGTACAACAGTCGTATAGAAACCTTTAATAACCTGCTTTATATGGATGCACAGACATGTAATTATGCGTATGTATTAGATTCTAATTTAAATCTGCCATATACGTATAACACCTATAACAAACGACATAACACATTGAATAATAAGGGATTAAATATTATTGTATCAGACTTGGAACAATTAGTTATAAAAATATGTAGCCTGGATAAAGTGTTTTCCTATGTTGATTGTGACCAAAATAATGAATCTGACTCACTTAAACAACCAGAACTGCTATCAAAAAATTTACAAATCGACCTCAGTGACGACAGTGACACGAATTTGACCAAGAATATGAATTTATTTCGTTCACAATAGTGTTATAATACTACACCAAAACATAGCTGGACTTTTAAACAAAGCAGATTTACTAACCGTCCAACTTCAAGAAATGACTGGAAAACAAGTAAACATAGATGTTATTTGCATTACCGAACATTTTATAATGCGTGGGCAAGAAAAACTACTCAATATTCCAAATTATAAACTGGCCGCATCTTATTCAAGACGTGGGACGAAGCGGGGAGGCGCTTGTATTCTAGTTAATAAGTCCCTTCAATGCACAGAATTTAGAGACGCAACAAAGTATTCAATATCAGGTGTGATCGAATGTTGTGCTATTGAACTAATACAACAGAAAGTAATAATTATATGTGTATATAGACCACCAAAGTCGAGTAATTTAAATACCTTTTATGATAATCTTGAGACTATTTTAAAAAAGCTTTGTACCAACCCTAATAAAAAAGTAGTTATTTGCGGGGATTTTAATATAGATAGGTTAAAAAGAAATAATACTAGTTTAGATTTCGAATATTTTCTTTTGGGCTTTGGCTTGCGATTAGTGCTTGACCAACCAACTCGGCTATCTAGTAACAGCTGTTTGGATAATTTTGCACATAATTCAAATAATAAATGTAAATGTACTGTAATAGACTTTGCCTTATCTGATCACTCCGCACAAATGTTTGAGATAAAAGTAAACAAAACTTATAGATTGAACTTATGGTATGTTAAAAAGCGGGACCTATCATTGGAAAATTTGTTGAAATTCCAAAGCTATCTACAATGCCTTTCTTTTTCCGAAATGTATAAGACAGAAAATGTAAATGAAGCATATAACATATTTATGCAGCAGTTTGGTTTGTTATATAATCTTTGTTTCCCTTACAAGCGAATTACAATAACGCCATTAAAAAAACCTAAATGGATTTCTAAGGGAATACGATTATGTAGTAGGAAACAGCGTCAACTTCTATGGGAACACAGACTTAATCCATCGCATGAAAGCAAATATAAATTTAAAAATTACTCCCAGCGATTTAAAAAAATAGTGAAATTAACTCAAAAAGCACAAAATAACTTTTTTATCAACACTTCACTTAATAAATCGAAGGCATCCTGGCAAGTAATCAACAATAAAATATGTACTAAAGAACCCATTTCTCAGATAAAAATTAACAATACAATTATTAGTAACCCAAAAGACATTGCAGACGCATTCAATAATTATTTCATTAATCTAGTTAAAAACTCATCCAAAGCCTCAGTCGACACAAGTAGTTTACGCGAAAACCCTAATACAATGTTTATGACTCCAGTTATACCGCAAGACGTAGACAGGGTAATAAGGACGTTGAAAAATAAAAATAGCGTCGGATATGACGAAATAGCAACTAAAGTTATAAAGTTTGTATCAATTAATATAAGCATACATATTTGTCATGTTATTAACTTAGCCATCAGCACCGGTGTATTTCCGGACGCTTTAAAAACTGTCATAGTTAAACCGCTACATAAAAAGAATTGCAAAGAAGATATAGCTAACTATAGGCCGATAGCATTGATTCCTGTGTTTTCCAAAGTTATAGAAAGGATTATCTATGAATTAATTAACAAATTTTTGACAAAATATGACATCCTATGTAGTGAGCAAGCAGGTTTCAGAAAGAATAAAAGTATTGATACAGCACTGTATGACTTATTATACGAAGTTATGATAAACGTTGATAAAAAGAACCCTGTCTGTGCTATTTTTACAGACATGACTAGGGCTTTTGACTGTGTCAATCATGATATTTTAATAAGCAAACTTAATAAATATGGTATAAGGGGTAATGTGTTAAATCTCCTAAAATCTTACCTTAGTAACCGCACACAGTATACCGAGATATCCAGAATTTGTCTTAAGTCAAAATGTGAACAGAAATATCAATCTGAGGGTAAAATAGTCAAATTTGGTGTACCACAGGGTAGTGTATTAGGTCCTCCAATATTTTTGCTGTATATAAATGATTTGCCTCAACAAATTCGACATCCTATGGTTCTATTTGCCGATGACAGCACAGCGCTTATAAAATGTAATGACATTAGTGATTATGAAGAGGACATCAACAATAGTCTTAGAAATATAATTGATTGGCTTGATAAGAATAATTTGGTAATAAATTTGGTAAAGACTAATATAATGCATTTTCACCAACGTACAATTCCACCAAACGTTAACGTAAACTATAACGGACAGACGATTCAAAAAACGAAGGTCGCGAAATTTCTAGGAATCCTTATAGACGATCAATTAACATGGAAACCACAAGCAGAAGAGGTCTGTAAAAAATTGGGTACTGCTGCGTATGTCCTATTTAATTTAAAAAAAAAAGTTGACATTAAGACAGCTTTAGTTGCATACCATGGCTTAGTCGCATCGGTCTTAAGGTTTGGAGTAATTTTCTGGGGTAATAGTACTTTAAGAGATACCATATTTAAAGCCCAAAAACGCTGTATAAGAGCCATGTGCGGTATAAAACCAAGAGATAGCTGTGAACCCTACTTCAAGTCGTTAAAAATTCTTACGTTTCCGTCATTGTATATTTTAGAAATGGCAATTTTTGTTAAAAGCAACATAAAGCTATTTGCTAAGGTCTCAGACACCAAGAAAGGTCCCGTTAGAAGTCAATATAAAAATCTTTTAACTGTCAGCAGCTATAAAACAGCACTACTTAGAAAAAGTGTTCTTTGCATGGGTCCAATTATATTTAATAAACTACCGGACAACATAAAAAATGACACCCTTCAACAATTTAAAAACAAACTCAAGGAATATTTGACTCAAAAATGTTACTATACAATAAGTGATTTTTTGAATGACCCCTGAACCATGACCATGAACATTGTATATTGACATGAAGTATTATTGACATTAATTATAATTGACATTAAGTAGCTATTATTGACATTTTAATTTGAAATTATTATATTAATTATTTTATTAGTTTTCCTTATTACTGTATTGAAGTTTAAAATTGAATTTTGAAATTATTATAATAATTATTTTATTAGTGTTCCAACTGTATTTAAATTTTTGTTAAATTTTGCATGCCAATACTCAGGCAGAATGTGCACGGGCCAATATATATTTTTCTTTTACCAACTTTTGTTAAATACCCACATTCTATGCGAATAAATGATTTGATTTGATTTGATTTGATTTGATTTGAAGTTTTTTTTATTTCTCTTTTAATTATTTTACGTGTGTATATAACTTAACTCCTCCTAAGCGGCTCGACTGATTTGGATAAAAATTTGAGTGGGTCCATGCATAGTCGGCCTTATAATGTTCCCACTGTTGGGACTCAGGCCTCCTCTCTAGAAGAGGGAATGGGCCGTAATCCACCACGCGGGCCCAGTGCGGGTTGGTGGATGTCACATGTCTTCGAATTTTTGGTTCTAAGACATGCCGGTTTCCTCACGATGTTTTCCTTCACCGTTTTGAGAGCAGTGGTGATGAAATAGATTACACAAAGTAATGCGCCTGGCTGGGTTTGAACCCGCAACCTACAACTCGTAAGTCGGGGCCGTTACCACTCGGCCACCACTGCTTGTGGGAGTGGGTCCATGAATGGTTCGAATATGCAATTGGACCTCAATTTTTTTTTCTCGCAAAAGCCAGTTTTCGGTTAATTAGTTAATTAATAAATAAAAAAGATTAGTTCTACCTAATTTTTGTGTCAAAACTGTCCATTACCGACGAAGAAAACTATAAATCACCTTTGCTACCGGATGCCAAACTCATCAGCGTAATGATACATACAAAAAATACTTTCGTGACGTATCGTTTGTTTTGAGTAATGACATATTTTTTCTATTTGCGGATGTTGTATTAATTTGTCTTGTGGCGACAGAAAAAAAGGCATGTTATGCCTTTTTTCCTGTGAAAATGATCATATTACAGGAGTCATTTGAAGATCTGAGGGTAACAAGAACGAATTTCAGACTTTTACTGGCTGAAGCCCTATATTCCTATAGTTGCCATTTTCGTTTCAGGGCCGCTGTGTTTCTTCAGTTGCTTTTTGCAACAAATAAAGAGAAAAAAACCGGCCAAGTACGAGTGGGATTTATTGACCAAGGGTTTTGTACATACTTATCTATGTGGATAGTTCAATTTTCGAAACACATTTTTTTTTGGGATCACTACAAGTTTTCCGACTTATTCTTGTGCTATGAGACTTTGCTTCATACCAAAATTTAGGACTCTAAATCAACGGGAAGTGCCCAATAGGTTTTGATTTCTTAGCGAGTGTCAAAATATGTGCATAAACCGAGCATAAACGGCCTCGTCTTTAAATTCTGTTGGCTTAGAATTTTATTTTTTTACCTCTGCTTGAGGTAGCAGATCTGAGTAGTAGCCTCGACGCGTTCTTGAGGATAAGGACCTTGACAGATGGATAACCGGACAGACAGATAGACGGATAGGCACACAGACGGACAGTCGGACAACAAAGTGATCCTCTAAGGGTTCCGTTTAAGCCCACTTTGGTACGGAACCCTAAACATCAAAAAAGTATTTAATGAGTAGAAGTCTGACACTCCTTCTTGCTCCTAGAGCAAGAGAAGTCAAATAACGATTACCCAGCGAAAAAAAAATGGTTTAATGATCTGAGAAGTAACAACATCATATTATAAACTCAGATTACGTAACTTAGGTTTGTAGGTAGGAAGTTCAGAGTGTAAAATCTTGCTAGCCTAGCGTTTCTTCAGTTGTTGGCTGATCAAATAAATAAATAAATTTAGAACAAACATGGCACATAACTTAAATATATATATATTTAATATTATAACTAGTGATTGGAGTAGGTAGATTGAATTGGGGTCATTGATCCGAAACGATTACTATGGACATTCCTCCGGAATTGGTTGATTATTAAAAAAAAACCGGAACCTAGGTTCTTTTTAGGTGATGAAATTATCTTATGACAAATCGCGCTCTTGGGCGGGGCGGGAGGTAGTGTCAGACTTTTACTGACTAAAAATCCACTTCTTTTTCTTCTTTTTTTCATCTCAGGGCCCCGGGTTTCACTTTCACATTACCCGCGGACCGGAACTTAGGTAGGAATTGTATTAAAATGAGCAATATTATATACATCTTTTTTTTTTAACGTTACACAGACACGATTTGACACAACCCAACGACCAATCAGAACATTATCCATTGAATTTTGAATTGAGTAGTAACACGATTGTTAATGTCGGTAGACATTAACAATATTTAATTGAATCCGGAAATACCGGAATCACTTTCCAGAAAAATGGCTTATCCCTGTTATTCTTTCTGTATGCATTTATAATACAAGTACCAAAAATCAATCTACCTACTCCGATCACTGATTATAATAAATCTATACAAAACTCTAATATCGTGATACAGGATTTCAAATTTCAGTTCTTGTAACGCGTTATAGATGTCGCTTTAACCCGTAATTCAAATTAAACAAATCACCACAGTTGCTAATCACCAGACTTGGCGCCATCAATCTCCGCGGCAGACAGTGGGCATCACAGCTCAGTCCGCGCGCGTTTCGGCGCCACTTGGAAACAACTCATATTAATCATAACACTCACCGTATTAAGCGGCCTTAGAAATTGTTGAGGCCATTTATACAGCGGATAAAAGAATTATTATTATCTGGTTATTATAAAATATTTTTAGTTTCTTCAAAAAAATAATCAAAATCTGGAGCCCTTATAAAACGTCATATTAAGCTAGTACACGGTTCCAAATTGGTCATTTCCTATGGAGAAGAACCGGCAAGAAACTCCACGGTTACGTTTAAGAGAACTGCATGAGCTAATTGCGAGTTTCATAATGCGCAAAAGTTTATGGTTCACAGGAGTAAACAGAGTGAGACAAAATATTTATTTATTTCACTATTTATGTACAGACAAAAACAGAATTCCGTAATTAAGTTAATAATTATGCCATTCTACATGGTAAATGATATGACGAATACAGCTAATACAGTGGGTACAGTGGTGGATGGGGTGGTGGTGGTGGTATAATATATATTATATTTATTGTATTGTATCAGTGATTAATTTGTATATCTTTTTATTTTAACCTTTTTTTTTCTCTCTTTTATTGCACCTACCACTATTCTTCTCTGCATCACCCAAAGGTTGACTGGTAGAAAATGCCTAAGGCATTAAGTCCGCCTCTGTACCTTTATGTGCATGAAGTGTTAAATAAATAAATAAATAATAAATAGAGGGTAAAAAAAAATAATTCAGAGATGCCTCTAAAAATTACTTTTATCGATTAAAAATCATTCCTAACCAAGCAATCGTTCTGATTGTTTGTTAGATTATTCTACAAGCAACATTTTATCGTAATTGTGTTTTAATTTTGTAATCAAATCTGTTGATTTTTGGTAATTCATTAGAATGCTTCATATTTTACAAGTATTATGTCTTTACGCAATTTTTCTTTTGTTTGCAGTACGAAAGGGACCTCGCTTTAGGTCCTGTAGTCTATTCCAGGACATGATTTAACTGTGTGACCAATTTCATCCTAATGAAACTCACACGCAGACCCTAAAGAACTTTCTCCTTTATTCTAAATACTAGCTTTTGCCCGGGACTTCGTCCGCGTAGAAGTCGAAAATGGTTTTATTAGGTTTTTTGAGATACGAAAATATGAAATATTATTTATTATCTTCGTCGTGTGTGATAGTCCATTGAATTGAATGGCGAGCGATATTGTATCTTAAGATAAAATATTATAGTACGAGTATCTTAGTCGTGTGTAGCGCCTCTTAGTGAACTCCACTGCGGGTGACGTAACCTACGACAAACTTATTATTTGCGGTTTGTTTTTAATTGTATATACTTTTCCGGGATAAAAAGTACCCAGTGTGGTGTCCAGGATATTAAAGAATAATTATAACAAGTTTCATGGTAATCGAACCGGTAGTTTTTGCGTGATGCCTGAACAAACAGACAGACAGACAAAAAAATTTTTAATCACATTTTTGGGTTCGGTGTCGGTCTAGTAACACCAAACCATTTATTTTTTTTGGTATTTTCAATGTACAGAATTTTCATTTCTACAGATTTATTATATTATGAATGTGATAAAAATAATCCTCAAAATCGTCAACATCTCTGTTGTAAGCTGGCTAATAAAATAAATAAATAAATTACCTTTCCCGCGGGTCAGTCAGTGACTATAAAGTTTCCCATCTCCCGCTAACTTCGCAGCCTCCCCCCCCCCCTCGCACCCTCCCCCCTGAAGATGCAAAGAACAGATTTATGTCCCGAGATTAGCTGCAAATTAAAAAGTTGCGAGGACTCGCCACTCGGAAGTGAAAAAGTTTGGAAACGTTTGATAAAAGTATTCCTGTGTTTATTTATGGCACAGAACGAATGGGTGGCCCTTTTTAATAAATTTATGTAACTGAAGAAGTTACGGCTTCAAGGGGAATGAGATGAACTTAGGAATTTCTCGTTAATTGAGAGATGGTACGGTTGGCGCAGTGGATGAGTTTGGTTGCTGAACTACGTGTTGCGAGTTCGATATCTGCACATGACCAATATTTTTATAGTAGGTGTCTTTTGTACGTGAGCTTACATAATGTTTGTGAACACACCCATGATACAGTGTATACGGTGGAGGTGTGCCCTGTTTAGGCGGAGCATCGCCGAGTCCTTGTGGAGGCAATCAGAGACAGCGACTTCTCGCGCCGGGCCCTGAAGGAAGAGACTGCACGCGTCAGGGAACGAACGACCCCGACTACTAGCAACAGTAGACGCTGGATTGCGGACGTCGAGCAATGGGTAGTTCGCCGTTCGGCCGTCCGGTAATTGACCTGACCGAGCCCAGTCGTTAACAGCGCGTATTGACTGCGGGGAATTTCTGAAAAGAAAACCCGTAGTCCTAGAACGCAAAGGGCAACTGACGGACGCAGGTGTGGTTTTAAGTCTGATACGTCCTCACACCCTCCGGTCAGAGCGAGAGAAGTCATTGAATGATTAGCAACCTTAAAAAACCTACGATATAGTCATGGC
The DNA here is from genome assembly GCA_949316375.1 of Mythimna vitellina. Lineage (NCBI taxonomy): Eukaryota > Metazoa > Arthropoda > Insecta > Lepidoptera > Noctuidae > Mythimna > Mythimna vitellina. The sequence goes on along the minus strand of OX438710.1, from coordinate 16,177,829 downwards.
CCTAAAGCGCAAAGTTACTGAAGGAACATGGGTGTGGTTTTTACTAGTGAAAGTCTGATATGCTTTCCCACTTTACCTAGAGCATTAGAAGACGAACGGACAGAAAGACATACGAACAACAAAGTGATCCTGTATGGGTTTTTTTTTTTTTTTGGGTGGGAAAATCATCCTAATGACATCCCCGCTCTTGGGCGGAGCGGGAGATAGTGTCAGACTCTTACTGCCTAAAAACCCACTCCTGTTCCTTCGTTGCCTTCGTCCCAGGGCCCCGGGTTCCGCTTTCACACTACCCGTGGATCCTGTATGGGTTTCGTTTTGGCTGAAAATATAAAATATAGTCATAGTCATAGTCATTCATTAACAATATATTGTGTCTGAAATTACAAACACGTTAAATATTACAACAATACAAAAAAATAAAATTTATATAACATTGTATTTACTTCAAAGATCATCAATAGTATATAGACACTTGTTCAATAGAAATCTTTTGAGTTTTTTTTTAAATGATCTAGAGTATTTATATATATATATATATATATATTTATATCTTTAAAGCTAAAGGCAATTTATTAAATAATATAACCGATTGATATCTGGGACAGTGCGTCACAATATTTAAATTAGCCTGTATTTTGTGAAGTTTCATATCTTGTCTACGCGTGCCTTCTCTAATCTCTCGTTCTTCTGCAGTCTCACATTCGTGTATATATTTGGCCAGGTTACTTAGAAGTACAAATACATAAATATATGCACCTTAGCATTTCACACATTCATCTATAAAAATAGGTCACTGACCCAATAATATAAGCACAAAGTGCCATTACTGTACCCAACACACTGCCTTGCCCTTGATCCAAATCTCCATGGAATTTTTTTCTCCACCATGCATTATCACCATGGCATGGGATATTTTTTCATAAACCAAATTGGACCATTCTCCCCAACATTATCGTTAAGAACGATAATGGAAGAAAAATGTGCGTTACGTCACCAGTGACGTCATCGTTTTGTTGCGTGTAGGGATGTGAAATATCTATGTTTTAGTGATTTATGTTAGTGAAATTAATTTCGGGGTATTTTTTGGCGATTGTATAACAATAACATTTTATTTTGGAATTAGTAGTATAAAATATCCTATTTTAAAAATAATATATATCTTATTTCTGTTGTCTTTTTTTTGTTCTGTGACTGTCAGGTATCTTTCTGCCGAAATGATTTTATTCAGTTTAATTTACATGGTTAACAATTAATTTTGTCTAATTCTTGAATTTGTCTAAAAATGTGAACTTTTTATTAAATTCTCGTGATCATATTATGGTTTTAAAAACAGTAAGTTTAAATTAAATATTACACAGTCTATTTTATTTATTATTATATCATTTTAATATTTATTTAAACTATTTTTTTATTAATATAAACTAACGCTTGATTGTGATTCCACCTGATAGTACTTAAGCAGTGATGTAGTATAAATAATATTTAAAAAAGGGAAACTTAAGAGGAAAAGCGCATATCTAAATGTGCTGATCGAAGTACCAATATTATTTTTATTGCAAACATTCTTTAGATTGTGAACATTCTTTTCAAATCAAATCATTTTTTCGATAATAAAAATTCTAGCAATATTTTTTTTTTATTCGACAAAAACATGCTGTCAAAACATATGAACATTCATTAATTGTTAGACCGATACTCCATCGAATGTTACGAGCCAATGCATTATCAAAAACATAATGTTATCATAAAGTCAATGTTAAAACAGACGACTCATTAGATTTCCATCAACAGAACAGACTAAAATTAATTTCAACCCCACGGTAAACGCGAAAGCGTGAAATCCGCTCACAAATACAGTCCCATTGTTTCAAATGTTTATCCGATACATTAGTTCTGTAATATATCATGTTTGGTAAACGAGAAATGTAATATACAGTTACAGTTCACGTTTGAAATATGGTTTTTGATAACAAGTTCATGTCAAACTGCTGTTTTATCGTAATCTGACATGCGAATATCGATAGATAGTGAGGGGAAATTGTTAGACTGTGACGTGTTGTGGGGGAAGTGCAGTTGTTTTTTAGTTTGGTTTTATTATTGTAAAGTTAGGGAATAATATTCGCCTGTGAGGGCTGTGGCATTGTTGGAAGAGTTACCGCGTTAATCATTATTACAGCCGAAAGACGTCCACTGTTGGACATAGGCCTCTCTAAGTGTCGCCACAACGAACAGTCCTATGCGTCTAGCATCCATCGCAATCCCGTGACACTCACCAGGTTACCGGTCCTTCCAGGCCTTCCAACGCTGCGTTTTCCGGCCCCATCGACCATCTATTCTGCGAGCAATGTGCCCTACCTTTTACTTCACTTAAATTTGACGATTCTTCGGGTTATGTCGGCAACATTGGTTCACCTGCAGATGTCTTGAATTCTGATACAATCATGCCTGGAATCTCTAAGCATAGCCCTTCCCTTTGCCCTTTGGATGACAATGTCATATATCATCACGTATTCGTATTCGTCAAGTCTGGTTTATTCACAACTTATTTTCTGCACAATAGGTTAAATTGTCCAGTTTCCTCGTGCCCCATCCCTCATTTTACCCTCATTGTTTTGTAAATGATAATCCATGTCCCTTTGCCTAAAGCGGCCGCCATAAAAATATACAAAAACATTGTATTTTTACAGGACCCGTCGGATGTTTCGCTTAAAATGCTTACTTATTTTGAAGTGGTTATGAACTGGAAGGTTATTAAAATTGCTTGTTCCCGCTGCTTTCTTCTCATGGCTTATTCTCAAAGTTATCATATTTTCAGCCGATAGACGTCCACTGTTGGACATAGGCCTACCCCAAGTATCGCCACAATGACTGGTCATGTGTGCCTCGCATCCATCGGATTCCGAAGACTCTCACCAGGTCACCTTGTTGTTTCTATTTCAAAACCTTTCAGTCTCATCGATTATGTTTTCTACGAATAATATGCCTTGCCTACTGCCACTTACGTTTGATAATTCTTTGAGCTATATTACCACAAGATGTTTCACTTTTTTTTTCGTACAAATGTAATCTATCATATTTGGCAATAGATTTAAGAGGTCATTAGCAAAATAATTTTAATAGTCAAATCATGTACTTCGAGCGATTACTTGCCACAAACAATTGTTCTTCGATCAGTTGGTCTGCCCGCGTGAATTTCACAAATTATTCCAAGATAATATAGCTTAGCATAGCATAGTCGGCCTTATAATGTTCCCACTGTTGGGACTCAAGCCTCCTCTCTAGGAAAGGGTTGGTGGATGTCACATGTCTTCGAACTTTTGGTTCTAGAACGTGCCGGTTTCCTTACGATGTTTTCCTTCACCGTTTTAAGAGCAGTGGTGATGAAATAAATTACACAAAGTAATGCGCCTGGCTAGGTTTGTACCCACGACCTACAACTCGTAAGTCGGGGCCGTTACTACTCGGCCACCACTGCTCTACAAGGTAATATACTCCCGAGATAAAATATATCCAATTTCTTTGTCCGTTAGCTTAATTTAATCCAAATCCGTTCATCCGTTTGAGCGTAGAGAAGTAACAACCATACACACATACATAATATAAACTTTCGGGTTTGTAATATTAGTGTAGATAAGAGATTTTTTAAACACTAGTTTGACTTAGAATCTAAACCTTTCAAACATTTAAGCAATTTAAAAGTAAAACGTTCAAGTTAACAGTATTCAAACGACAGGAATTCCAAGTAAAACTAAGAAATTGACATAAAAAGCGATAGAACAGTCGTTGGAGAGCTTCTCGCGAGTGGGGTGGTTTCACGCAATGATCCAGAAAATCGTTGAGACAAAGACTGAAATAAAATGCACAGTAAAACATTTAAGACTTCATTTCGTACTTGTATAAAGTTTTTTGTTTTGTTATTGTTATACTGTTAAAAGAAAAATATGGTGCAATCAGTTTAAAAACAGAAAAAGGTGCACCAAGATCTGCTGGATTGTCCGAATGATTTACCGCGGCCCGGAACACAAAGGGCTACTGAAGGAGCACAGATAGGTTTTTAGTCAGTAGAATTCTCGATTGATAAACAAGCCCAGAAGATCACTGGCGATGATGTACTCCTCGAGTCAAAACTATAAAGTCACCGACACTGAGTTGATAGCCTGTCGGTTTTCAATCGCTTACATTTCAGGAAGTATTGATCAAAATTGCACAATTTAATTCTGTCCAGCCCGTTTCAATGCTAGACATCGTTGTTATAGATAACACAAGAGATTTAGGAAACACATTTATGCGTACAGCTGATGGAATTCTCTGCTGAAGTCTGTATTTCCTGTTAGCTCAAACCTGGGGGTATTTAAGTCAAAAGTGAATAATTACTTCTAGGCAAACTTTCTCTATCCTCGACCACATCGTCGCTTTCTATCATGTGAGATAATGGTCAAGAGCGAGCATGTCCATAGTAAAAAAAAATATAGATAGATATTCTTTATTTTACACCAAAAATACTACTTATATTAGGAAATTAAAATTAATTGGGTGTCACAATGGGCGGCCTTATCGCTAAAAGCGATTTTTACAGACAAACTTTGGATGGATTTGACAGAAAAGGAAAAAATATATATATTTAAAGTATTTACTGTATATTATATAATCTAATCAAATCTCTAAAGAAATAAAGAAACTCGAAAAAGATCAAGTAAAAATACAGTAAATATAACGAAATACTGAATGATGAGTGAGTATCTTTTACTCAAACACACATTGAAAAGGCAATACGTTGTAAATTTTGAAGCATACGAAATGCATTTCGCTCAGCGGTTCGATTCCGTTCATTTCGTTCATTCGTAGGAACTGCACGAAATATTAACCTATTTTGCTGAAGATGCAACACTGGAATGTTTCTGTATGTATTGGTTTGGTATTTTATTTGTGTTTGAGTAAAAGATAAAATTGAAATAAAGGAAACGATGTAGCTTTTCCGTCTTTATTTTTGAATTACAGGAATGTATCTCTATTTTGTAATTTATTATAGGTAGATAGATATTGGGGAACCGAGTGCTCACATGCTTTTTAAAGAACTATCCAAAAGCACTTCGCGTGACCCAAGGGCTGGCTTTTACCTCGGTCAGAGATTAAGCATTGCCATACAACGTGGTAATACCGCCAGCCTTTTGGGCACACTTCCAGTCGACAGCGATGCGGAGGTTTATGACGCCATATTTTAGTTGGGAGTAGCCTTTACTGTATATATAGTTCTAATTAGTTAAGTGTTTTTGAAATAATCGTGTAAAACATATATAAAATTTGACGGTGATACATATTTGTTTGCTATGTAAAATGGTTCATTATTGTGTACATATGATTCTATATACCGAATGGCCGAGGCCTTAAGATGACGTGTTGATATATCGGGCTTGCGAGCGAATAAGGGAGATGGAGCTATTTTTTTTTTTTTTTTTTTTAATTGATATAAACCAGTGCTTGACTGCGATCCCACCTGATGGTAAGCGGAGATGCAATCATTGATGGTCAGGCGCACTAGTTTATTAAGAGCCTATTCACTCTAGCCTTGAAGACACCTATATTATAGTTGGACGGAAAGACCGCAGCAGGCAGATTGTTCCAGTCCTTCGATGTACGCGGTATAAACGACGAAGCGAAACGCTTAGTCCGGACCGTTGAAGTTTCAACAACGTAAGGGTGGATACTCGCCGTTCGTATACACCCTCTATAGCTCCATCCCTTTAACAGTTTATTTTAGGTCGTCAAATGTATCCCAATAAGAGCTCATGATAGGGAATTAGGTCCTTATATACAGGTGTCTATATATATATATATATAGGAAATTTCAGGACATGGTCTAACCGTGTGCCAAATTCCATTCTTATCCACTCAGTCATTCGAATGTGAAGATGTATCAAACACACACACACTTACTTTCGTTTTTATAATATTATTGCTATTTAAGTTAAGCCGTTTCGGGTGTTTCTCTAGCTACTTAAACCTATTTATTTTTTATTTGGCACACTTTGTTAACAATGCAATGTTTTATCAGTGAAAATTGTGGCACTATATGTCGCACTGTGCACTAATAACAAAAAAGGCGACTTTGTTAGTTGGTGTTTGTTACTCTTTCACGTTCAAACTGTGCTGCAAAATGCCATCCAACAGCTTTGGACTCGGTGTAAAGGCGTGCGTAGAGGCTAATTGGCGATCCAGATTTGGTTAAATCCAATCTACAAAGCCTAGAGCATAGGCGCAGGGTAGCCAGCCTTTCGATATTTTACAGGATGCATTTTGGAGAGTGTGCGCGGGAATAGCATGAATTGATTCCGCTATCTCCTTTCTAATATCGGACAACCTGACATACGGCTTACGTTGTTGAAACATCAACGGTCCGGACTAAGCGTTTTGCCTCGTCGTTTATATCACGTACATCGAAAGACTTGTTACGGTCTTCCCTTCCGATTATAATTAGGTGTCTTCAATGCTAGAGTGAAAATCGGCTCTTAATAAACCAGTGCAATTCACCATCAACAATTGCATCACTGCTTACCATCAAGTATATTTAAATAAAAACATATATATCTAATTCATTTATTTACCATCATTACCACAGTTACAAATAGGAATAAAACAACAACGCGAACGCTTAAACACAAAAGCCTCACACTGAAAACTGTAGCAATTACAAAACGCTAACTAATTACCCCAGACAGCTTGAGGTACAAACGTGTATTAACTAACTATGTAGTAGCTTGAGTGCAGCCTGTGTTATTAGAGCTGTGTAAACATGCGAGCGAGTTGTTACACGGTATTGTTGGGGTACTAAATAAGCGATTAATGTAATAAATAAGTAAGGTAATATGTATAGTAGGTTTTTGTAGTGCAAAACGCGCTCGATGTGTACTACGACAGTGTGCTCAATGAGTACGACAGCGCACTCAATGTGTACGACAGCGCGCTAGATGCATACTATGACAATGCACTCGATGCGTACTACGATAGCGCGCTTGTTGTGTATAACGATAGCACACTTGCTGCGTATAAAGAGAGCGTCCTCGCTGTATAGGTACAAAGACAACGAGAGTGAGCTAAACGTGTATAATCCTTCACTACTCATTTAACAATAATTAGATTTGTTAATAAATTGTTAAAATCACTATCTTCACTAATTTACAACTACTTCAAACTGTGCAACATGTACCCTGGTTTTTTAAGCGTAAGCTTAGAATTTTACATTTTCTTTCCTAACTGAATCCTACTAAAATTAAATAAGTAATTTATGTTCTTCCATTAATTTAAAAACTTCATTAACAGATTCCACCAACAAGAAATGGGCTGAAATTATTATCCCATCTTTAAATATTCTTTTCAAACTCTAAATGTAGATCTAACAGCCTTTATAGGTTTTATTGTTTAACTTGGAACCTGAAACTGAGACGCTGACAGCGGTCATAATGACTAGTATAGCATAGCATAATCATCAGCCTAATAATGTTCCCACTGCTGGGACTCAGGCCTCTTCTCTAGGAGAGGGAATGGGCTGAAATCCACCATGCAGGCTCTGTGCGGGTTAGTGGATGTTATATGTCAGGGATGGCGAACCCTTATATGATTTATTGAACAAATATTTAAACTAAATCTTATCAATTTTTAATTAGAAGCCCAAATTCGTACATTGTAATGTTTACAGTAGTTTGTTTATTCAATTATATGTTTAAAAGAGAAAATTGGTGTGATTACTAGTGTTTCCAATCACCCAAATGTTGTACTTCTTTCACTGGCGAGCCCGAATTATTTTGCCGCGTACCAACACAGGCACGCATGGCACAGGTTCGCCACCCCAGTCACATGTCTTCAAATTTTTGATTTCAGGACAAGCCGGTTTCCTCACGATATTTTCCTTGATCGTTTTGAGAGCAGTGGTGATGAAAAAATTACAGAAAGTAATGTGCCTGGCTGGGTTTGAACCCACGACCTACAACTCGTAAGTCGGGGCCGTTACCGGTCATCACTACTCTAACAATTACTGTTTACAGGAAATTGAATTCATCAAAATTTTACAGTCATTCTTAGTGCCTTTCAAAAGTTATTATTATATTTCTAAAAGTTAGGAATTTGTTGAACAAATTATGAAATAAAATTACCCCTTTTTGTCACAACTTTAGGTTACACTTTAGCTAATTTGTCGAGTTTAGATTTGAAAGTCTTTGATTGTTACTGAACTAATAATTAAATTTTATTGTGAATCGGACAGTAGATATATTACAAGGGTTTAGTTGTTGAATTGGTTTGTTTCCTTGATAAGGTAGTTTAATATCGTCATCATTATTTCAGTAATTCCCCGCCGGAGTCTCTATTTTCTGATATCTACAACGTCCCCATCTTTAACGTTAAAGTTAAATAGGTTATTTCTAGACAAGCGCGCTCCATCGTCAACCACCTCGTCGCTTTCCATCAGGTGAGAAGCAGATATGGCCTCCCAGTTTCATTCAGAGCGTCTATAAGGGATTTTGGAGATCCCAGGGTTTGCAGATCCCTGCGTATTTCGGTGCGTGAACGTTTTTTCCGACTACATGTATGCTCTACACAGGAGACTGTCAGTCATGCCCTTTATGTGAAAGTATTTATTTAGTGGGAAGTGACGCAGGCTGCCTTTGTCCAGTCGCAGAAGGTTTCTGGTTAAGGTACTATTATTAAGTCTTCTTCTTCTTAGCGTATCGATGGCAAAACTAGTCAAATTCCTTGAATGGCCCAGTATTCGGCCACGGCAGTGCCGTCCGCTGATGCTGTCATTAGGTCCCTACGTGAACAGGTAACAGGGCACGTGATGCAGGATCGAAGGTGGGGCATGGTCTGCGGAGAGACGCCGCACAAGCACTGAAGATCGGAACCGTCCGAGAACCTCCATCTGTGGAGGTTGTCTTTGCTGCGCCCAACTTCGGTGCGGAGTCTGTTTAGAGTTTTCCAAGTGGGCCATGGCAACTCGTGTCCAGGAGAGAGGCTCTCCGACGGCTCGACAAAATCATCAGGAGGTTTAAACTTCTCTCGCCAGAGGACGCATCTCTCTGAGGTGCTGTTACATTGAGATGGGCTCACGCTTGCAACAAAACTTTTACGACTTTTAAGTCTCAGGGGCACTGAACTGTAGTTGTGCATTGGATGACGAGAGTCATTTTGTTGTTTCGCCCTTTCTATGCGGCTAGCCACAGCCCTCCGAATTTCTGGGGGGTGCAATGCCGATTAGTGGATACAACATTCGTACCGGAGTCGGTTTAAGGCAACCAGTAACAATACGGCACGTCTCATTAAGTGCTGTATCCACTAAATTGGAGTGGGCGGAGCGACTCCATACTGGACAGGCATATTCACCAGCGGAGAAGCAGAGCGCCATCGCAGTTGTTCGCAAAACTTGGGGAGACGCCCCCCATTTAGTCGATGTTAGGCGACGTAGCAAATTGTTTCTTGAGTGTACCTTGTGCTTAACGTTCTCGCAGTTCTTCTTGTAACTGAGGGACCTGTCCAAAGTAATACCGAGGTATCTTGGATTGGGGCTATGGGTGATTGGCACCCCCTGCCACGAGATATTGAGCGTTCGACCCGCCTGTCTGTTACGTAGGTGGAAGACGCACGTCTGCGTTTTTGAGGGATTTGGTTTCAACGCATTAGCAGTATAATACTGGCTAAGATCTGAAAGAGCGGTGGTAAGGTTGGCCTCAATCTCATCAAAATCAGTGGCTTGGCAAGTTAATGCCAAGTCGTCTGCATACAGAAAGCGGGTTGTGTTAGGGGTCACCGGTTGGTCATTGGTGTAAACGTTAAACAGCAAGGGAGCCAGAACACTACCTTGTGGCAGTCCATTTTTTTGAGTTCGCCACTTGCTTTTGTCGTTAAGGAGGCTCACTTGAAATCGTCGGTTACTAAGGAGTTCTCTAAGAATTTGAGTAAACTTTGGGTCTTCTATTAGATTGCTAACCTTCCACAACAAACGCCGAATGTTGACGGTATCGTAGGCAGCCGACAAGTCCACAAATACTGCACCCGTCACTTTCTTAGTTTCGAACCCATCCTCAATGTGTTGCGTTAGGTTAAGGACTTGGCCGCAGCAAGATTTTCCAGGTCGAAATCCAGCTTGCTCTGGTATGAGTTTTGGATCGACGAGTTTTGTAAGACGAGCTAGCAGTAGTCTTTCAAACAGTTTATAAGTGTGGCAGAGTAGAGATATTGGGCGAAAATTTTTAGGATCGTCATGCTGTTTCCCAGGCTTGGGAATAGCAATAACTTTTGATCTTCTCCAGAGGCGAGGTATGTTCGCCGATTCCAAGCAGTTGTTAAAGAGTCGCAGCAACCACGACACCGATATTGGGCCAAGGTGTTTAATTTGCTCGACTGAAATGTTGTCAACTCCGGAGGCCTTACCAGTGCTTAGTCTTTGAATGGCAAGAACGATGTCTGACAGTTGAAATGGGTTACACACAGATTCACTGGAGGATGACGGGTTGTTATTTTTGGGAACTCTACCGAGCCGATGTAATGGTTTGCCGTTTAGGAGGAGTTGGTGGGCAACTTGGTTAGCCGTCACTGCGCTGGGCGTTTGAGGAAGAGGTGGCTCGCTAGTGAGCTTGCGGATAGTGGACCATGCTTTTTTACTATTGTGAGTCATGTCGATTTTAGTAACCGTATCAACCCATTCTTCCTTGCGTCGTTCGCTTATAATTGACAGCAGATTTTCACCAGTTTCAGCGGTTTCTGCTGAGAAAGGATCATCATCGTAGAGTTGTTCGTACAACTTGAGTAGTTCGCTAGATTCCGGAGATATGCCGGGGATATAAGATGTGCGACATCCTCGGGGAATACATTTTCGGGAAGTTAATGCGACTACGTCAACGAATTTCTCATAATTTTGCGGAGTAGGTGGAATGTCACGTAATTCATCATCTATGGTCTCCGAAAATTGATCCCAGTTAGCTTTCAGATAATTAAAGCGGCGTTTGAATGGCATAATCACTGGGTTGACTACTGAATGGATGTTGCACATGATCGGTCTATGTTGGGTTCGGGGTATTGGGTGACAAACGGTCTTTTTGCTCTGGGAACTGATGTTTGAGCTGACAAAAATTAGGTCTAGATTGTACCCACGCTTCCATCGTCCACTATTAAAAGATGCCGGTTGTTTCGGATCGTGGATTAGACTCAAATCGTTTGCCTCTACCCATTTTTCGACAAATTGACCGTCCGAATTTGTTGTTCGATAACCCCAGCTGGTGCTATGACTATTAAAGTCACCGACTACTATTTTTGTTTGCTGTGTGTCAAAATCAGGTGAATCAATTTGAAAAGGAGTGCCAGGGGGTTTATACACAGATGTTACAGTACAGTTACCGAGGTCTACTATGATAACTTCTATGTTATTATCGTTATAGCACTTTGTGGATGTGATACTTACGCCGGGAGCAGCAAACACTGCGTTACCGTGCTTCGGGTGACAGATCTCGGCGACAAGTGACAGTCCAGGAATGTAAGGCCTACTCTGTGAGGAATCCCGATGAGTTTCCTGAACACATAAGATGTCACAGTGTGTCTTTCGAGCTAATTCTGAGAGAATCTCTGCTTTATTCTGTGAAAACCCTTCGATGTTGATCGAGATTACACACAAGGCTGGTTTTGTCAGTGGACTGCTAGACCCTGAGAAGGGCCTGTTAGAGTTTAAGTTTGCCATCGTGGTGAAAGGATTTGCCAATCGACCGAACTCGATTGCCCAGGGTGCGCCGGACGTAACAGAAACTCGGATGGTACGTCGCTCGGGGAGGCTCCTTTCTTGCACCCCTATTATTAAGTGTGGTATATTCAGAATTTATGACATAAACCAATACTACAAACAAAGCCATAAAAAATCGACATATTACTGATCTACTCTGTCATAATAATCCCATTTTCATTGTAATTGTAATTCTTGAACATAATATATATATATAAGTAACGCTACATCCCCATGTACAATTTATTTTAAAACCCATGGAAAGCCACGCTGGATATACAATGCTTGAGTCAGTTCTATAAAATATAAATTAATAGAATAAACTTTATTGTACACCAAAATAGTAACAAAACTTTTACACTAACTTAAATCTATGGATACAAAGGCGGTCTTATCGCTGACAGCGATACCTACCAGACAACCTTAGGGTGGAATGTAAGAATTTGAAATAGAAAAAGGGGGGTAGTCTGCGGTGTACTGCAAATTAATAATGTATATATATAATATTAATATATTTGTACACTTTCCTGCCCCCGCCATCTCTCCGCTCATGAACCCGCTTGTATTGCAGCCCCATCTAAACATATATGAGGACAAATGAGTAAAGTTTTCTAATAAAAAACCCTTACAACGCGCGAACATACGATTTAAACTTTTTCTGTCTAACTGTATTATCATGAGTTCGTCTCATCATTACCATGTTACCGCTGGGTTTACCCATGGGCATATTGTTAGGGTAAACTTTGGTAAGAGTTTCATTTTTAAATCTTTATTATGGATTTTTGTCACAATATTGGCTAGGTCGCTATATCATAGCTAAATTATGAATTTTTAGTTATTTTAAATCATCATCATCATCATCCGTCCCGTGTTATTCGGGGTCGTCGCAACATGTTTTTTTTTCTTTCATTCCGCCGTGTCACTCGTCATGCTATCACTAACTTCCTTTTCTTTCATGTCACTCTTCACACAATACATCCATCTTTTCTTTGGCCTCCCTCTCCTATCTCATCTTTTCTTCAGTTATTTTAAATGATTGTAATATATTTTAGACAGATTTCTTGCCTTTTCTTACGTAGGTTTGGCTAAGACACTGTTGCAAATACCGATTTCAAACGTATTTAGAGTGCTAAACAGATTTTTCCTGAAGCGTTCGCCCCGCTAACACTTCACCAGAATATGATGTAAGTCTTCGGAACCTAATTATTTTTGGAGAGGAATTTTTATATAACTTTTTATTGTCGATAAGGTAAAAATTCAAGAGCAGTGGCGGCCGAGTGGCAACGGCCCCGACTTACGAGTTGTAGGTTGCGGGTTCAAACCCAGCTTGACGCATTAATTTGTGTAATTTATTTCATTACCACTGCTCTCAAGACGGTGAAGGAAATCAAAAACATCGTGCGGAAACCGGCATGTCCTAGAACCAAAAAAAAAAAACGAAAATATGTGATTACGGCCCATTCCCTCCCCTAGAGAGGAGGCCCAGCAGTGAGAACATTAAAAGGCTCATTATGCTATTATGCTAAGTCAAAAATTCGGAACATAATCTTTCTAAGATTGTTAATTTTGGAATAACAATCAAAATCATCAAAATTTCAGACGTCTACTGTTAGACATAGACCTCCCTCAAGCATCGCCGTAACAGCCGGTCTTGTGCGTCTCGCATCCATCGAATTCCCGCGACCCTCACCAGGTCATCGGTCCACCTTGTAGGAGGCCTAGCGTTGATCGCTACGTCTTCCGGTACGTGCTCGCCCCCATCGACCAGCTGTTCTACGAGCAATATGCTCACTGCCACTTAGGTTTCGCGGTTTAATAAAAATTTTAATTTTGTGTCTTCGTTAAGTATCTTTTTTTCCTTTTCAGCGTCATCTTTCTCAAGTTTTCACCTTTCCCTATCTTTAAATATCAGATTCAAAACTTTTCTTTTATTGTCAGTAAAAGGTACTTTGGTAAACTTCCCATTACTTTTACCAAAAAGGAGGGGTAAAAGATAACTGCGATACTTTAGTTCACAGTAAATAATATCTCAACAAGCGGGGCGACTGCCAAATCGCCGGGAACTTCGCAAATTAGCCGCATATTTATGTAGCGGTGAAACTTTTAATGTTGCGTGTAATGTACGCTTCTCAGACGTTTTGCTGCGTGTATGAATTCATTGTTGTTTCGCTACTTAGTTGCTAGTTTCTGTTTTTGGCGCTTAAGATTGTTTGGTGAATGATTTTATTGTTTTGAGCGGGTTTCTTGGGATGATAGTTTTTTGTTTCATGGTACATTAGCATGGGTATGCCTTGCTTATGGGAATATGTGTTATTATGCTAGCTTATACTGACAATTTAATAGGAACAAAAAGACTCGGTTATGTTGAGAACAACTTGCTTTGCTTCGTACAAAAAAGTTTTTAAAGAAATTTCAGATCGATTAAAACCTGTTAAAAATGTGGTCCGATATTCATTTTAGATTTTTTGATTGTATTATGTAAAGAATGCTAAGAAAAAAAATGTAAATCACATTAATATTACAAAGGTAAGAGTTTGTACGTATATGTTTGTTTGATACTCCTTCACGCTCAAATAACTAAACGAATTTGGATGAAATTTGGCACATAGATAGTGTACTACCTAATGTAGGATATATATATCCTGGAATAGCATATGAGATACTTTTTTTATTCCGGGAGTAAGGAGGTTGCCTTAGGGCTATATTTCACCGGGACACCATGGCTGTGCGCCCAGTTGCGCCGCCACGGTGTCCCGATGAAATAGAATCCTTTCATAAGATAGATTTTCATCTTACATACTCTTTGGTTGGGGCGTCACTGGCGGCCGGACTGGCGTCCAAGCTGGTTGCGCCACCAAATTCTTGCGCAACCAAACGGGCCCCGGGTGAGTAACTCTCTATGGAGCTGTATACATTTTGTTGGTAGCGGCGACCCTAAAAAACTACCCTAAGGGCTATATCCTTAGAGTAGTTTTTTACTTTCACAGTGAAGTCGCGTGCAGAAGCTAATTTTATAACAATTTAATATATAATCAGGAGCCCTATCATGACATTTTAAAATGTCAAGCGTGCGAGCAAAAAAAATAATGGAGCTATACACTATATATAGCTCCATCCCTTTAACAGTTCAGATTAGGTCATCAAATGGATCACGTTAAAGCTCGTAGTAGGGATTCATAACACCACTGTGATGTTAAAACACCCTGTTGATGTACTAAAATGGTTCAATTCGATTTGAACCGCTACAATAACACTTAAAAAATTCACCCCAACTTTTCCCACAGTCATCCCTAATTTGAACCAATCAAAACACTCCGAACTAATACAATAACTGACATTACACGTTAATTGGCGAAAACCTAACAATTCCCTGAAAATACGGTGCCTTAATGAATTCAAAATGGATATAACAAGTTCACTTAATTTCATTTTGCCAAATTGAAATTGTTACCGAAGATGACATTTTAAATTGTTTTATAACGAGACTTGTAATTATTTCTGGCGTTGTTAATGTCTCAATTTATTGTCAGTTTATGGTATTATGAAAGCAGGGAGGCTAAATGGATTTGGTGAAACGTCGGAAATTAGACGAGTTGTGTATATGGACGATGTTTTGATTGTTTCTTTGTGAAGTTGAGAGATAGAAAATTGAATTGAGTTGAAGATTTAAATTTAATATGTGTAACGTATTATGTGTTCACGAAGTAATGGCGTGACGGTGCGGTTGGTGCAGTGATAGAGAGATTGACTGCTGCACTGCGTGTCGCAGGTTCAATTCTGTATGGAACAAATATTTATATGACCTACAGGTCGATGTACCGTGTCTAGTTGTCTTGTGTATGTGAATTTACGTGTTTGTGAACGTACCTACAAATTCAGGAGTTATTCCTAGTGTGGGGCAATGATTTAAAAAATGCGTAAAATTTAATTTCGTACCACAGGTTTCTGGAAACAATTATCTTATCAACGCGTCGTCATTGAAAATTACTTCCATCAAGACGTAACGCCAAGCATCTATACCTTTTTCGATTTTCTGTTTTTCAAGAACTGATCAGACGTGTAAAAATTTCTGGAAAAGAAGTATGTCACTTACTCAAAATGCTATTCAGAACACATTAAACTCAGCCCATTAATCAACGTTACTAAAAAAAACCGGGCAAGTGCGAGTCGGATTCGCGCACTGAGGGTTCCGTACAAACTTTCCTATGAAAACCGTTCAATTCCCGAATTTAGTTACGAAGATTTTTTCGAATTGCAATTTTTTTTTTTGTGACGTAACTACAAATTTACAGTTTTCAGATTTTTTTCTATACTTTTGCTATGAGACCTTGCTTCATGCCAAATTTCAGGATTCCAGGTCAACGGGAGTACCCTATGAATTTTGATTTCTTTGAGAGTGTCGAAATACACGTTTTTTGTGACATAAACGGCCGTATCTTTTCTTTTCATTATCTCAGAAATTTTACAGCTTCAAGGAACCGAAGACTTGAGTACATGGTTTTAATTTTAACCTGATACCTCCATTAGTTTCTGAGATAAAGGGTCTTGACAGACAGACAGACATATAGACAGACGGACGGACGGACAACTATAAGGGTTCCGTTTTTCCTTTTAAAGTACGGAACCCTAAAAACACAGTATAGGATTATTATCACTTACACATGCAAACTTATACATACGAAACTACGAAGGGTTCTTGTCTACTTTTAAGGCTCTAAAGAAGCCCACGAAATTTAACTTATCTTAAGTCAATTTGTATATTGATTAAAATATAGTTAGAGGGCATAATGTATATTTATTTACGATATTAAAATGATCAATATAATCCTTTCAGCTAAATCTTAAAAAAAAAATTAATTGCACGAGCAAACTTTGAGCTTCCCTTTATACACCACCACCCCTCTAGCCCAGTTACAACTGTTTCTTTTCTATTCTCTTTTCACCGACCGCCTCAAGTCGGCCACGACTCCGGTTCCTTTGTTCTGACGTCATCTCAACGCTCAACCACGTGGTCAGAACAAATGAATACGAAGCGGGGCCGACTTAAGGCGATCAACGAAAAGAGGATCGAAACGAAACGGTTGTAACTTGGCTTGGGGAGCAGATGATACTTTCCAAACGAACTGTCACTAAAAAAAAAACGTAAATTATCCTCAATAAAATACAGTTTTCAGTCCAAATAAAATTCGAAAAACAGTTTAATAAACTACCAAGTTATTCCAAGGGACCCCATCCATAATAAGAACACTGAACCTTTTAAAAACTATGACAATAAAAAAGATATATTTCTGTAAAACTTAGGCGATAAACGTGTACCATGTAATTGGTCGACAATTTATGTGACATTCGTACCACTTCGGGATTCTTCGGGCGGAATCGGAGAGTTACGAATCCCTTATTCGATGATAGAAGTTTGTCTCAGTTAAATTGACTGTTTTTATACGTTTTTTTGGCAATAATAACATTGTTTTGCGGACATTAAGCTTTAATATTTGGGTGTAATGTTTCATGACAAGCAATTCCGTTTGTAATAATTATATTTTTTACCAAAACATGGTCATGACCAGAAAATCGTAAACAAAAACAAACTAAGGTATATCTTCTGTTCCGATGCTCGCAAGGGGCAAAGGGCAACTGAAAGATATAGGTATGGTTTTAGTCAGTAAAAGTCTGACACGCCCTCCTGCTCCACCCAGAGCGAGATAAATTATTAGATGATTAACAAACTTAAAAAAAAATGTTCTCTGTAAAAGCTTTCATATAATAATAATAATAATAAACATATACATCATATTCAAATATATATAATATAACCAACAAAAACAAAATATACGACGGAACTCAAACGATGACATGGCGATGAACTAAACTGAAAAAATGCTGACAAGAAGCCGGGCCCAAAAACAAAACACACACCCAACATCTTCGGGTTCGTCGCTCAGCTCCGCCTCGCAGCCGCCGGGACCAGCGCCAACCGTGAGTCCAGAGATTCCGGTCGCTGCAGTTGCGTCGAGCTCGAGCGACGAATACTTCTCGCCGCCGACGACACCACCACCTGCGCGTCGACGGGGAAGAGGCCGACCTCCGGCCAGCTTAGGACCTCGAGGCCCACCGGCCTCTGATAGGGTCCCCGCTGCCGGTGGAAGTGTGCAGCGCATGCGATGGACATCATCCATTAATGAAAATGTCATGCGCTCATACTTTGGGGCTACAGAGGGGGGAATTAACCTGACTGCGTATCGTGGTCGGATGCTCTCTCTGTTTCAGGTGCTTGAGCCAGCTGTCAACGTTTCTGCCCAACGACTATCGGATCAGGTGCGGGTCATTCAGCGTAATCGTATGTTGGATGACGCCGTACTTGATAGACTGCGTCTGGAATCACAGAGTAGCCGTGTTTCACCTGCTACACCACAGGACACGGTGCAACGTCAACCCACTGCTTCACCGCGACCCGACCACGTTGGTGACGCCGATGATGACGCGGCTATATCTGTGAGTACCCAATGTAATGAACGATTGAGGGGCGCTTTGGAGGACGCATTTCGAGAGTACCGCTCCACACCGCTGGGGCTTAGACCTCGTTTACCTTGTTTGCCCATGCACAAGAGAAATAGGGCGCTGGTGTGTGCTCTAGATTCGCAGCTATCAAATTGTTTTGATAGCAGCAAAGACCTCACTGATACCCACTCAATCTTGTACTGTGCGGCTGTAGCGGCATGTCGTGTAGCTCATGTTAAATTTCCTAATTGTGACAGAGCTACACGATCAGCTGTGCCAGCTTGGCAGTGCAGGATAGAGCGTCGTATCGGTGAGGCTAGAGCACTCATCGGTAAGCTTATCTGCTTCAGGGAGGGCAACACTCGCCCTAGGGTGATGCGCTTTGTGAGGCGGGCATTCTCGGGGACTGATATTAGCCCTCGAGATTATCTGCCCTGTGTCACAGAGCGTATCGACTTCCTGAAGCAGAAGATCTATGCATGGGCAAACCGTATTCGACGGTACAAGCGGCGAGTGGAGCGGTACACTCAGAATCGTACGTTCCAAAGCAACGAAAGGTGGGTTTACAGGGATTGGGAGCGACCGGACCAAGGTGTGACTGATACGCGCCTGCCAGATGATGACGCCATGTGTTCATTTTGGCGCAGCATTTGGTCGGCGCCTGTCAGTCACACCGAGGGTGATTGGATTCGAGAGGTCGAGCGCGCATGCGATCCTATACCAGAAATGGGGGCAATAACCATCAGCCCCCAAGATGTAGCTCGTGCAGTCCGTCCGTTGCCTAATTGGAAATCTCCTGGGCCGGACGGGCTGCACAATTTCTGGATTAAATGGTTTCAAGGGTCGCACGCTTGCTTGGCATCTCAATTTCAGTCTGCCTTAGAGTCTGGTTCGCTGCCCCAGTTTCTAACCACAGGAATAACCCACCTGCTCCATAAATCAGGTAGTACTACGGAACCCAAAAATTATAGACCAATCACGTGTTTGCCAACGGTCTATAAAGTTCTTACATCCATTCTGAGAGCTAAAATCAACAATCATATTGAGACAAATTCTATCATGTCTGCCTCTCAGAATGGATGTAGGAACGGGTCCCGCGGTACTAAGGAGCTGCTCCTCATAGATATGGCCATTAGCCAACAGGTTCGACGGTCTCGAAAGAATCTGTCGGCATGTTGGATAGATTATAAGAAGGCCTATGACTCTGTTCCTCATACATGGCTCATGAGGGTGCTAGAATTGTATAAAGTTGATGCAACTTTGCGCACCTTCCTGATGTCATGTATGGGGCAGTGGAGAACAGTCCTTCACTATCCGGGATGTCGACAGATTCAGGAGAACAGCGAACCGATAAGGATTGAGCGTGGCATATTCCAGGGTGACAGTCTGAGTCCACTGTGGTTTTGTCTAGCCTTGAACCCTCTCAGCACACTGCTGGAGGGTTCTGGCTTAGGTTACCGGTTGAAAAGAGGCGGTCAGGTCATATCTCACCTTCTTTACATGGACGATCTGAAACTCTTTGCCCCCAACAACTTGCAACTGGTGGAGCTACTGAAGGTAACTGAAACCTTCAGTAGTGCCATCAGGATGGAATTTGGTGTGGACAAATGTGCAGTCGTACATGTAAAGAGAGGTGAGATTATGGAATCCGTGGGAATTCAACTCACGGATTCCATACACCTTAGATCCCTCTGCTCAACCGAAACTTACAAGTATTTGGGTATGTCGGAAGCATTAGGCATCAATACTGATAACGTAAAACGATCGTTGAAAGAGCGCTTCTTTGGCCGCCTGAATAAAGTGCTGAATAGTCTTTTGTCAGGCGGAAACAAGGTGCGCGCTTTCAACGGTTGGGTCATGCCGGTATTGATGTATTCTTTCGGCATACTCAAATGGACTCAGACAGAACTCGACGCCCTGGATAGGAGGGTCCGCACACTACTTACCGCAAATCGGATGCATCACCCACGGTCATCGGTGATGAGACTGTATATCCCACGGAAGTGCGGGGGTCGTGGCTTCTTAAATGCTAAGACCCTGCACAACCGCGAGGTATGCAGTCTCAGGGAATACTTCCAAAAAACCGACGTGGGTATGCACCGAGATGTGGCAGTGGTGGACAAGGGCCTCACTCCGCTCTCCTTGGCTAACGAGAACTGGCGCAAACCTATAGTACTGGATACTAATGACCGCATAGAAGTATGGCAGAGCAAGGAGCTTCACGGACGCTTTTACCGGGCCTTACATGGGCCTGATGTAGACCTGTTAGCGTCCGTATCTTGGCTGCGTTTCGGTGACCTCTTCGGAGAAACCGAAGGTTTTGTCTTTGCGATTATGGACGAAGTTATGATGACGAACAACTACCGGAAATACATTGTGAAGGACGGTACGGTTGACATCTGTCGGGCATGCCACCGACCCGGGGAATCAATCCGACACATTATTTCTGGGTGTTCTCATTTAGCTAACGGAGAATATTTGCATAGACACAACCTCGTAGCCAGGATTATCCACCAGCAACTTGCTCTTAAATACAATCTTGTGGAATCAGAAGTACCGTACTATAGGTATGTGCCCGACCCAGTTCTCGACAATGGCAATATCACGTTATATTGGGATCGATCTATCATCACTGACAGGACTATTGTTGCCAATAAACCTGATATAGTGGTGGTAGATCGACTAGAGCGTCGCACAATGATTGTTGATATAGCGGTCCCTCATGACGAGAACCTCGTGAAAGCTGAGAAAGATAAGCAAACTAAGTATCTTGACTTAGCTCGCGAGGTTGTCGACATGTGGGAAGTGGATAGAGCAATCATTGTGCCGATAGTCGTGACGGCCAATGGCTTAATTTCCAAGAGCCTCGACCAACATCTGAAGAGGCTCTCGTTAGGCAGTTGGATCAAGGGCTTGATTCAGAAGGCAGTACTCCTGGACACGGCGCGTATTGTTCGGAGATTCCTCTCTCAGGAGCCCTGACCACCGGTAGCTTGGACCCTGTTCCCGATGCCGGTGGGCTACTATTTTTTATATTTTTAAATGTTTTTTTAATTATTATTTTTTTTAAGAAATATTTAAAAATGTAATTAATATGTGTAAGTAATTTAATAAATGGAATAATAATAAGGTTTATTCACAAAAAGAAATACAGAAACACATTTTTAGTGTACATTACTAGTTGTAATAATATACGCATATCTTTTACTCTAGGACATGCGAGTTCCTTCATTATATGTTCCTTCGCCTAGTTTTCCACGACCAACAATTTAGGGTACAACAGCACTGCATGGCACTTGGTTTACTCTATGCATCGCTAAGAGTAATCTAATTGAAACATCTAACTAAAACCCTTGGATAGTGGACATTTCACCCATACGTACAAAGAGTTTCGGGAACACATTCATATGTATACGTACAACTGGAGGAGTGGGATTCCCTGTCGGATTCTGTGTTCCCTGACAGCTACAACCTAGGGGTCTTTAAGTCAAGAGTGAATAGGTTACTTCTAGGCAAGCGTGCTCCATCGTCGACCACATCATCGTTTACCATCAGGTGACATAGTGGTCAAACGCGAGCCTATCAAAAAAAAAAACTCTTTAAAAAATAAATGTAAACATTTGTATTAAAAAAGAAAGTTGCCTCATACAAGTAATTATGCTGGAAAGTGGGTGCGTTCACAAACCTATAAACTCACATAAACAGGACACCCAGACCCGGAACAATTAGAAATGTATGGCTTACAGATGTAAGCCATACAAATATTTGTTTCGGTACGGGAATCGAACCCGCAGCAAGTCCTGTTAAGCAGCCAACAACCTCAGGTTGACTTGCGAGAGGCCACTCACAAAAAAAAAAGTGAATTGAACCCGCGAAAACTGTGCCTGTGTTTCTTACTCCGTCATGCTCAAACAGCTGTATAGATTCAGCACACGGTTAAACCATGTCCTGGAAAAGCACGTAAGAAACTTTTAAAGTGTTCCCTTGAAATATAATATCTATATTTTTTTTAATTTGACGCAGATGTAGCTTCGGACAGAAATTAGTAGGTACAATAAAAATAACACATTATCACACATTATTTTTTAAAAGATAATTCCACAACATTTTTTGTGAGAAAAATTTAATAAAAATAAATCTTAAGCCGGGTACTGACTGCTGTAATGCAACATGCAAGGTAACATGAAAGGAGAGTTTCATAAGTGTGGACGCAGCGCGCACACGGACCGAGCATGTACGAGTACTCACATAGTTAGTCCTTCTCTTACTTCTGACTTTGTTCATTCTTCCTTTCATATACAAGTCCATGCTTCTTTGGAATTCGCTTCCTCTCGAGATCAGGATGGCCACCAGTCTATATGCATTTAAGCGGATGTTGAGAAATTACTTTCTGCACAAATAGTGAAGTCGTCTCAATAACCAATTTCTTTTACTTCATATAAATATATATGTATATATTATATTAAATTACGTATGTATGTTTATTTATATATATATATATACTATTAAACTCAAATTTTCGTAATATTCTTTTGTATTTTTATGCACCTGCCACATTTTCTCTTTACCACCCTAGGCTGACTGGTAGAGAATACCTAAGGCATTAAGTCCGCCTTTGTACTATTGTGTTGCATGAAGTTTTAATAAATAAATAAATAAATAGTTGAAATGCTCTGTTCGCGCGCACAGTGTGCACGGTTCACGCGCAAGGCGTCCACACTACGGGAATTCTGTTACATTGCATGTTATGGTACAGCAGTCTATACCCGGCTCTACACACTATATATGTAGGCGCGGGCATGCCGTCCGGTAACGGTCCGGACCGAGCCCAAGTCGTCGACGGCGCGTACTGTTCCACGTGCGCCTCAAGGAGACGTCAGCAACTGTAGAGGCCCAGCAGGGTCGTAGCCTCAGTAGGCCCCATTGGGCCAAGGGTCTGATTATGAAAGAAAGACTCGGCCCTGGTAAGAAAGGCACCGAAAGAACAGGAGTGGAGTTTTTAGTCAGTAAAAGTCTGACACTATCTCGCGCCATGCCCAAGTCATGTCATAAGATGATTTTCCCACCGAAAAAAAAAAACACACTATATATATTATGAAGTTCTTAAATTATATTTTGTACTGCGTTCATAGACATTAATAAGCTCTTAGCATAATTTACTTAGTAAGTACCTAATTCTAGGCATTCTAGATGAAAGTTATTTTCATTACCAACTAGAATTTCATTTGGTTATCTTCTATGAAAATAAAGTACGTATTAGGGCGACTGAATTACACTTGGGTAATTCTAATTTTATTTTATAAATATTTAATGACCATGCATCGCTTAGCCTGGTATCATAATATAATATTCCACAACTATCACACAACGCCATCTAGTCCCAAGCTAAGCAGAGCTTGTGTTATGGGTACTAGACAAGTGATAAACATACTTATATATTTCTAAATACATACATACAAAGATAAATTACACCCAGACACAGAACAAATGATCGTGCTCATCACAAAAACATTTGTCCTGGGTGGGAATCGAACCCACGACCTCCGGCATAGCAGGCAGGGCCACTAACCACTAGATCAACAGCCCAGTCAATATATATACGATATGATTACAGTATAGATAGCCAAACATGTAAAAAAAACTTAGGAGAAAGATTTGAAAATACTATAACAACACTGAAAATCTACTAAAAATAACTGGTATAAACAAAGCACTTAAATGTTAAGACACACATACAGAAACATACGTAAAACGTACACATAAACTTATACTCATATCCAAACATAGAACAACACAGATAATTCCAATCATGTAACTTATTTAATATACTCGTAATAGTATTATGAATTATTACCAATGTAACTTGTGACTTGAAACTTGTGGGAATCTTCTTTCATATCACTCTTCACACATCTTTTCTTTGCCCACTTTCTCCCTTTCAATCTTTAGTAACATGCGTTTCATCTCTCCTCTTCACATGGTCATACCAAGTCAATCCCCTTTCAACTTTTTAGACACTGGCACGATTTTCAAGCTACAAAAAACAGATTTTCACTCAAGCCAATTTTGCACGAAATATATGCGTGACTGACGTAAACGTCAATGACAACATTTCTAAACCTACCTCACCTTCTAAAAGCTCACATTCAATTTGAATCTCATTTTCTTATTCATCAATTATTTTATTCCCATTGACAAACATCACAACAAGGCCCATTAAAATCAAAATAAAAAACAACGCCTCAACAAGCATTCAAAAGATCTTAACGCAATTTTTATCTCTAAAAAAAATATTTTGCTAAGACCCCAAATTATTCTTTTCAAGGGTAAAATAATACGCTTTTGTTAAACACCCGACAATGCTTACAAAGGTGTTAATTTAAGAATACGGCCATTTGTTAAAACGGAATTACATTTCTAAATCTGTCACCCTGTAAAGAAATTAAGGCTGTAATCTGTAATTCAGAGACCTTTATGACTATTGTAATTCAACTGGAAGGTTACGGTTTTAATTAGGTGAAGATTTTAGTATTATACGTAATGGGATGTGTAAATTGTCCGACAAAGGTACTGTGGTCCTGGAACGCGAGGAATACAAGTGGGTTTTAGTCAGTAATAATCTGGTACTCACTCTCGCTGGACCAAGAGCCTGAGAAGTTATTTCATGACTTTTCACCATAAAAAAAATTCAAAGGCATTGGCATAAGGGTCGTTACACACGATTTGGGTACCCGGTTGTTAAGAGTAGGTATAAGGTAGTATGTCAAACTTGACTTTCAAATTCAGTATTATAAAAAAAAAAACTAGCTAGCTGTGCTCCAGCCGAATCCACAATCTACCATTAACAAACTCCTGAAAATGTATGTACCTTTTGAAAAGCACTACTGGTCGTCACGTGACCAATATGGCTCCTTCAAGTGTCATCACAGTGACCGGTTCTGTGCCTCTAGCATTCATCAAATTCCTGCGACGCTCACCAGCTCATCGGTCTATCTTGTCGGAGTCTTCCAATGCTGTGTCTTCCGGTATGCGCTCACTACTCCGAAAATATAAGATATCCTTTAAAGCCGCGGGTGCTGGCAGTATAGCTTGGTGCTTGTAACCTCAAGGAAATGATGAAGAGGTTACGATGTAGTACTTGCACGAAGGCTGCGCTGACGTTCATAATCGAGGGTCACCAGTTTGGAGGTGTGTGGAACAGGGAATGAAATCTCACATACGTTGAAAATGGAGGATCCTCCGACCAGACAGGCTTTATGTCTGATCTGAGCAACTACTCAATAGATGTTTTCAAATCTCATAGTTAGTTAAAATTCGTACTTTTTAATCGCTAATGTGTGCCTCAGATGTCGCTACAAAGCAAATGAGGACTTTGCAAATTAAGTATCTATCCGAGAAGGTATTTTGAGAAAAAAATCACTCAGACGTGAGTGAACCTGTCCAGCCACTTCATGCAACTACCAGCGATCGTGTAGCTCTAACCAGAACGTATAGTGTTCAAAGATGAAAGCACACACGTACCGGTACAATTTACCCGAATTACAGTACGTTTGCCACCGGTTGCCCGGGTATCCGGGTACCTATCCGGTAGCTGGAGCGTGTAAACGTGGGCTAAAGGGGTTGAGGTACTTGTGAGCGAGCGGGTATTGAAAGAGGAGGAAGCAAAATGACTTTGGAAGAATTGTAAGGGACTTGTGTTCGGTATTTGCAGTTTGTCTAATAAAAGATACGCACAAAACGTTTCGGGAACACATTCATTTTGCGTTTAGCTAAGAAGTGGAATTCCCTGCCGGAGTAAACTCGTCAAACTGTTTGGGCCCAATAGGTGGCTACATTAATAGCAGCATCGGTAGCACTCATCAAATCCTCCAAAGTACAGATATACAGATACTTGGGGCATTCCAAGATGTGGCTCATGTTTTGAACAGGAGCTCCACACTCACATTGAATATCCGATGGGTCTATAAAACCCCATTTTGCCAAGGTGTGTTTGCAGCGGCCCACTTGGGTTCACCGATTTAGTGTCTTCCATACAGGCCACTACAAATCGCTACAACCTGGGGATCTTTAAGCCAAGAGTGAATAGGTTACTTCTAGGTAAGCGCGCTCCATCGTCGAATGACGACGCTTCCATTAGGTAAGATAGCGGTCAAACGCGAATCTATAAACAAAAAAAAAAGTTAGAAGCTAGTGCATGATTGTATTGGTCATTGGGGTGAATAGTTTATATAAAAGCTAGCGTATATATTTATTACTAGTATCTTATCATCATCATCATCATCATTTCAGCCGAAAGAAGTCCACTGCTGGACAAAGGCCTCCCCCAAGCGACGCCACAACGACCGATCCTGTGCGTCTTGCATCCACCGCACTCCCGCGACTCTCACCAGGTCGTCGGTCCACCTTGTGGGAGGCCTTCCAACGCTGCGTTTTCCGGTGCGCGGTCGCCATTCTAGAACCTTTCGGCCCCAGTATCTTATACAATTACTTAATGTATACGATACTAGTAATAAATAACGCGACACTCAAACATCTACCAATGACAGACGGGACCAATGGCTTCACGTGCTTTCTGAAGCACAGGGTGTTGAAAAATGTCATACATGGACGTTTAATTATGACAACGAATTATATTAAGCAAAAACTAGTCCCTTGTTCATCAATATGCCACTTTTGGATACTAAAAGTTTACGCATCTAAAGCATGAAAAATTTTTACTCAACCGTTACAGAAATATCTCTCTATCATTTACAAAAAAAACTGCCAGAACATCTAATATTACTTCAAAATGGTTCTCATGTCCTACAGTTTACAAAGTATGAAACACTGAAGCCTGTACAAGAGTTTTACGACGCTAAACCGTTGGGGGGTGGGCAGAGCTCGTGGATTATGGCGCATTTTTCTCGCTACAAAATTAGCAGTTGTTCTGCCGGGGACTTAAGCTTTAGGTTGAGGGTATGGTAAGAGCGGAGGCGGGAGCGGAAGCGGGAGCGGAGAAGGATTAAGCGTTATCTATTTTTTTTTTTTTTTATTTTTTTTTTTTATTTATTTGGCTCACCAACAATTGACTACACACATACAAAGATATGAAATACATGGAATAAACTTAAAGGCTAGTGCAGCAATTCCTTACAGATAAGCACAACATGCGTAACTTTATTGTTAGTTGCCTACTTAAAAGTAAATTACTCACCAAACACAATAATTACCGCTTATAACTAAAAAACTAAATTATTTGAACCAAAAACTAAGTTAACAAGCCAGCCTGATCATCGCATTGTTTCTCAATTGTTTTATATACAATAGTTTTAAACCTACCAAGTGAGTCAGAGTGTACATCGATAAGATCACTGTAGTAGTTTAATAATTTGCATAGACGCGGGATGGGAGAATTAGCACCAAGAACGGTTCTACGAAGAGGAGGACGCAAGGGGGTTATAGGAGTTCGTGGGCTTTTCGTAGGCACACGAAATTGGATGCAGCTCAACAATTGAGGACAGTCAATTTTACACCTCAATATTTTAAATATAAACAATAAATCCAGTAAATCTCTCTCATCTGTAGGGATATCATATTTAAATGCGAGAGTCTATCTCTGTATGATTGCTTCTTTTTAGCTATCCCAGAAGAGTATGCTAAGTGCCACAGAAATCTTTTTTGGACCCTTTCTAATCTTAGCGTGTGAGTGGCATAGTGTGATCTCCACACAGTACTGCAATACTCTAACGAGCTGCGGACTAAACAATTATACAGCAGAGTTTTAGTTTTATTGTGCCGAAAACAAGTAACATTTCTCAATACAAACCCAAGCATTCTTGAGGCTTTTTTAACAACATTTTCAATTTTTTAGGTATCCATACCTCAAAAGGAAAAAAACGGAACCCTTATAGTATCACTTTGTTGTCCGTCTGTATGTCTGTCTGTCAAGACCCTTTATCTCGAAAACGCGTGGAGGTATCGAGAGTGTGAAATTAAAACCATTTACTGAAGTCTGTGGTCCCTTGAAGCTGCCCAAAAAATCAAACTTCTGAGTTAATAAAAAAAGATATAGCCGTTCACGTCGCAAAAAACGTATATTTCGATTTCGTATACTCTCAAGGGAATCAAAATTCGTTGGGTACTTCCCATTGACACAGAATTCCGAAATTTGGCATAAAGCATGGTTTTAAAGCACCGGTATAAGAATAAATCTGAAAACAGTTAACTACGTCTCAACACGTAAAAAAAAACCAAATATAATTTACCAATGCAAAGTTACACTATTTTCGATTTATATATAGAAACATTTGATATTCTGGTGCGGGCTTGCGGACGGAGAGCAATGGGTAGCCCGCCGTCCTACCGTCCGGTAACAATCCGGATCCAGCCTATATGTCGTCGATGGTGCGTACTGTTCCAAGCGCGCCTCAAAGAGATGACAGCAACTGTAGGAGCCAACAGGGTCGAAGCCTGCTGGGGTCAAGGGTCTTATTCTGAAAGGAAGACTCGGCCCTGGTACGAAAGGCAACGAAGGAACAGGAGTGGGTTTTTAGTCAGTAAAAGTCTGACACTGTCTCCCGCTCCGCTCAAGAGCGGAATTTATTTGTCATAAGATAATTTTCCCAACGAAAAAAAAAACGATATTCTGGTAAACTTTATACAGTTGAAACTGTGAGGTTCAGCTAGTTATAAGATATGAAGTCACATTAATATTATAGAAAATTCATACAGTTTATATTTATGCGGGTGTGTGTGTGTGTGTATGTATGTTTACTACTTCTTTATGCTCAAACGGCTGAACAGAATTGGATTTTTGACACAAGTGTGTATGTCCTGGAATAAAACATAATTATAAAGTATCCTAAAGAATGTACTCGTAGGGCAAAACATATTTTACCCCAGCGAAGAAGACTCAGATTGTGCCGACTCAATGCGTGTAATTAATATTAATTGTAAATCTGATATTGCAACAATACAAAATGGTTACAATGGAATGACAGATGACATTGATAGTTGATTTTGACATTCATTGTAACTGAATGTTGACATTACATAAAGTAGTGTTGCCATCAAAATAAAATAAATGTTGTTTTACAACACCCAAGATTCCATTCCCTTAGGATAGCTTTCTAATTTGATGTGGCAAAGATACAGCCAGAAACATAAAATATTCTGAATATTTTTCCTACGGTTGAAACAGTGAGGCTCACCTATATCATACCTAATGATAATCTACATGAATTGAGATAAATAACAAGCTTTGTTTTATAACAGAGGTTCAAAAGAAAGATAACTTTCTCACATTAAGCCGAAAATACACAAACTTGTAAGTAATTTATACGACAGTATCTAACCTACTTACGTTTTTGTAGAGCCCAGATTACTTATGCAGCGGCCAACCTGCGCCCGCAATCCATTCAAAAATTCCAGATCCTTGATCCATTGCAAACAAAGTGTCAGTGTGGAATCCCTTCACAGGATATGTGTCACCTCCTTTCCTGCTTAGCATGCACACCTACCTTCATCTTCCATAACTTAAACGAAGCCAACGACAGAGCTATCCAGGTTCCTACAGGCTACATATTGGTCGGAGAAAATTTGAGTCAAACTGACACGTAAGAAGAAAAAAAAAGGTACAAACTGTGCACGATTTCTCATCAGAAAAAATTACATATAATAATAATAATTAGAGATGTTGGTGATGATTCTATCTGGCTGATTTTAGTCACAGTAACCACATGGCTTGGCTTCTCATGATCGTTAGCCTGAACTTGGAGTACAAAGTGAATATATCAGAATTCTATTAACTACATGGTCACAGATAGCTATTGGTGGTGACCCTCACGCCCCAGCCGCTGGGATCCCAATTTCCGGCCACCGTAGGCGTGGGCTTGCGGACAGCGAGCAATGGGTAGCTCGTCGTACGACTGTCCGGTAACCGTCCGGACCGAGCCCAAGTCGGCGCGTACTGTTCCACAAGCGCCTCAAGGAGATGTCAGCAAACCGTAGGTGCCTAGCCGGGTGGAAGCCTGCTAGGGCCAAGGGTTTGCTTCTGAAAGGAAAACTCGGCCTTGATATGAAAGGCAACGAAGGAACAGGAGTGGGATTTTTGTCAGTAAAAGTCTGACACGCTCAACAAAAAAAAATAGTAGTCTAGTTCTTTCTGTTCTGCTTCAATGGCCTGTCTTACCGCTGCACACGACAACTCCACTCGGAGTGTTTGCTTATTCTTCAAATTAGTACACCAAGGACAATGGAGACTTTCTAACGCTGCATCTTCCGATCTAGTACCTTGTCAAGTTCTGTAAATGTAACTATAAACTATTCTTTAAAACCGTATCGTCTAGATTACTGCGCATTCCTCTTCTCACTGGAAATGGTATCTAGCTTTGGAAAGAGAAAAGATGTCGGTATAAACAACGCGTTCAGGGGTCTGTTGGGGCTTCCATGGTGGTTCAGTGCCTCCGGCATGTTCATCAACCACAGCACGGATGGCTTCCAGGCTGTACTTCGCAAGAGAACGGTCTCCCTGTGGTCTCAGATAAAGAGAAACCAACACGCTTCTGGGCGTCGGACAGAGTGGACAGCCAAATCCTGGGGCAGTGGTCGCTCATGCACGTCCAAAATAACAATAATTTTAAATTTTACTAACATAGTTATAAGTTTGTACTAACATAATATGGACTTGTGTCATTACTGAGTCTGAAATAAATATTTTCAATTTCAATTCATAAATTATCTCATAGCATTCTCGTTTCAAGTTTTTTTCAATTTTCATGTCGTTAAAATCTCTAAACATACAGCCTTTTATTAAAAAATTCCAAAATTAAATTTTCAACAAATATTTTCATTTAAAAACGCCATACACCACACTTTATGCTACCCTAGGTATTACCCGGCGCACACATGTTCAAGCGCGCAATATTAGGATTATGCAACTAATAAACAGCTTCCTAGCAAAATAATAAAAAAAAGAAAAATTCAAGTAAAATATTTTTAAAAACAAACTATGGAAAGAATTTTTCATAAGTCCCACTCCATGCAAGCGTGTTTTGTTGACGGCGAATAGAGAAAAAGCACTACTCTTTTATCATATTACCCTGGTACCTTTTCGTGAGGGTGTTTTTTAGGGAACTCATAAAAGATCACTTTGTTGTCCGTCTTTCTCTCTGTCTGTCTGTCGGTATGTCCATCTATCTGTCAAGACCCTTTCTCTCAATGCGTGGAAGTATCGAGTTCAAATTAAAACAATATCATGTCTGGTGTCCCTTGAAGCTGTGAAAAAATCAAACTTCTAAGTTAACGAATAAAAACGATACGGCCGTTTATGTCGCAAAAAAACGTATATTTCGATACTCTCAAAATTCATAGGGTAATTCTTAAAGCAAGGTCTTATAGCACAGGTATAGGAATAAATCTGAACAGTAATTTGTTGAGGACGGTGATAATTGATAGGTAAAAGATTTAGGATATTTCGGAGGCCCTACACTAAACTGAACTGTTAAAGGGATTGAGCTATATATGGTATAAGAGCAGTGGTGGCTGAATGGTAACTGCTCCGACTTACGAGTTGTAGGTCAAACCCAGCCAGGCGCATAACTTTGTGTAATTTATATATTATTTCATCACCACTGCTCTCAAAACGGTGAAGGAAAACATCGTGAGGAAACAGGCATGTCCTAGAACCAAAAATTCGAAGACATGTGTCATCCACCAACCCGCACAGGGCCGGCGTGGTGGATTACGACACATTCCCTCTCCTAGGGAGAAGGCCTGAGTTCCAGCAGTGAGAACATTATAAGGCCAACTATGCTACGTATGCTATACACGCGAATCCACATAAAAACTCGTAGGTATTTTCTGAAAAGGAAACCCGTGGTTCTAGAACGCAAATGGCAACTAAAGGACACAGATGCGGTTTTAATCAGTAGAGACCTGACACGCCCTCCCTCTTTGCCCTAGAGCAATAGAAGTCATTGTATGGTTTCTCCACTTTAAAAAAAGTTCATACAATCTATAATGGTATTCTAGGAAATGGTCTATGCGTGTGCCAAACATTCAAATCTAGGATAACAAATATACAAACAAAACAAAAGTACAAAGTTTCGCTTTTAAAATATTAGTATGATGCAGTGAGCCTTCATTCTCTTTGTGCAATGTCATTGCCTCTAGAAAAGCTATTGACTATATAAAGAAATTAATCAATATTAAACTTACTGCCAGCATGAAAACGTTGCATACTTATTGTTTTTGTATTTGCACATATTTAACAGACAAAGTTAATACATTATAAATATCTGTACAAAGGTACTGCTGATTACAATGGCGATTGGTAAAAGAAGAGGTTCAAAAGAAACGTAAACAGTAAAATGTAGGAAATATCATAATAAAAGTTTTCTGCATAATATTTGCCTGCTGTGGTCTTCTCGTCCGACTATAATTTAGGTGTCTTTAAGACCAGAGTGATTAAGCTCCTAACAAACTAGTGCGCTTCACCAATGATTGCATCACTAATTACCATCAGGTGGGATCGCAGTCAAGGACTGGTTTATATCAATTAAAAAAAAAAAAAACATGGTCAGCCATATAATGTTCCGGCTGCTGAGACGCAGGCCTTTTCTCTAAGGAAGGGAATACGTAATGGACGTAATCCACCCGGGCCCAGGGCGGATCAGTGGATAATATGTGAAATCTTAAATGACACTTATAATTTTAATATCAATAAATACATAATATATAAATACTAGCTGACTCGACGAATTTCGTACCGCCTAATAATGTGATAAATGAAGAATCGCTTGACCGATTTTGTGCAAACTTCACATAAACCATGTACTAAATAGTCCGAATAAAGCCTACAGGTTAGCCTAGGTTTGGATGGGTGAGCCCGTTCTTGAGTTATAAAATTACAACGAAAAATGGCATTGATTTTAATATATATAAATATCTTTTGCAATCAATACATACACAATTTTTATATATAACTAGCGGATCTGACAGACGTTGTTCTATCTGAAAACTGGCTCTTTTTAGAAAAAAAATTAAAACCTAATGCCACCTACCAGGTTCAATTGTATTTTTAAACCATTCAGAGAGCCATTAAAATATGCAAATTACATCTAAATCAGTCAAGCCGTTTAGGAGGAGTTAAGTGACTAACACACGTACAGAAGAATTATATATATGAATATTATCACAGTAGAGAGGAATCAAATCTCGAATGCTAAGCGAAAATGAAAAAAAAAAGCGAATGTGTTTTAGTTTAGTTTCTTTTTATATTTATATTGGTGTACAATAAAGGATATAATAAATAAATAAATAATAAATAAAATGAGTTCCATAACCTTACTGCATACTGTTTAAAAGCCTTAGCAAAACATAACGTAAACAAACAATGCCTTCTATTACAATATATCGCCTAAAATCCAACAACAAATACGTAGTTTCAGTACAAATAAACGAGTGTAAAACAAAGCGCACTATTTAATTGAACCAGATTGAACCGGATCGGGCCGGATCGCAGCGCCGATAACCAGTTGATACCGGGATTATTCGGAATACTGAACAACGGTTAAACGGTTTAAAATATTTTGTTTTTTTTTTAGTTGTTTCGAATGTTAAAAAGAAAATGTGTGAGGCTTGTGTAGAAGAGAAAATCTATACTTTGCTATATTTTCCGTGTGGAAATCTTATTTTTCGTAGCATCGACAAGCATTTTCTTGCTGCTAGCCTTTTTCTATCAATTAGGAGGATATTTGCCCCAAAAACTCATTGTAGGGTAATTTAAAAAGGGTTGGAAGATTATTCGAAGGAGTCATCGTAGTCCTGGAATGCAAAAGGCAACTGAGGGAACACAGGTTGGTTTTACCTGCATTTTATTTCAAATAAACCATTTACAGGCACTTTTGAAATGTCAAGAAGTGAGTCAGACAAAATGATGCTAATTGCACATTCCAAAGCGTAGATCTCTATGATGAAGAATGTATGTGCAGTACATGCCGTGGACGACTGGGTTCAGTCCTTACCTGACGGCTGGACGCCAAGCTACCCATTACTTGTCTTCCAAGCCTACCCCTATAGCATAGCATAGCATAGTCAGCCTTATAATGTTCCCACTGTTGGGACTCAGGCCTCCTCTGTAGGAGACGGAATGGGCCGTAATCCACCACGCGGGCCCAGTGCGGGTTGGTGAATGTCACATGTCTTCGAATTTTTGGTTCTAGGACATGCCGGTTTCCTCACGATGTTTTCCTTCACCATTTGAGAGCAGTGGTGATGAAATAAATTACACAAAGTAATGCGCCTGGCTGGGCTTGAACCCGCGACCTACAACTCGTAAGTCGGGACTGTTACCACTCGGCCACCACTGCTCCCTTACCTCACCACCCCCCTCACCTACCCCTATAGCAGTCGGAAATCGCTCTACAATTCCCAACACCCATTGCCTATCGTGGCGGCTAGAGCGTGAGGATTTACGTTCCCTTACACGCGCGTCCGCCTCCTTCGCAAGCATTACTGTTTCTCAGAAGAAAGATAATTAGGACTTACGAGTCAAACATAACAGCTCCTTTGAAAGACCTACTTATATCAGCAGAATTACCTGTGAACTCAACATGTTATTTAAACACTATTATTGTAAGATCAAAAGGCTTGTGTTCAAGACTATGTAGACGGTAACATGTAAAACGCCTGAATTTCATTTACATGTAATTAATTGAGGCCTAGTCTAGAATATAGGGAATAGGTAATCACAATCAGTTATAAAGAGATAAATCTTTGAGTATTAGACGAAGTAAAATTTTGAAGGCACAGCTAGTTCAGTGGTTGATGGGGACGAAAGATTCTGGAGTGAAAAGACTTCCCACAAGGTGGACCGATGAACTGGTGAGGATTGCGGGAATCCAATTTATACGAGACGCACAGTACCGATCGTTATAGCGACACTTGGGGGAGGACTATGTCCAACAGTGGACGTCTTTCGGCTGTAATGAATGATGACGATAATATAGGTCAGTGGTAGAGGGATTTGCTACGGCACTGCAGGTTACGTTTTTTTTTAAAACACCCATTGTATCGACCTTTTTTAGAAAGAATATCGTAATCCACGTTTTGCGGTTTCTGTAGATTGAGGTTATTTTCGTTTTCTAATGGCTCAGTGATAACGGCTCCAAAATATAAGTATTAAGCCATGGATTTAAAGCCGGTCAGACGCATTACTTTGTGTAATAAACGGTGAAGGAAAACATCGTGAGGAAACCGGCATGTGCTAGAACCAAAACTTCAAAGTTATGTGATATCCACCAGCTGGGCTTGCGTGGAGGATTACGACCCTTTTCACTCTCCCAGAGAAGAGGCCTGAAGCCCAACAGTGGGAACATTATAAGGCTGATTATGTTTGTATATAAATACTATCTTTCTAAAAAAATATGACTTGTTATTCACTTGTTGTTGTTTGTGAGTGTGTTTATATGTTTTTTACTTCTTTACGCTCGATTGGCTGAACATATTTATATGAAATTTGGCTGAAAGCATTCTTATTTGGGACAATTTAATTCCTACTTTCTCCCGGACGAAGCCACTAGTAATTTATAAAGATGGGAAATATTAATTAATCTATAAAAATGCCACATCTTTGGTGAGTATTATTCCACGTGCGCCTCGAGGAGATGTCAGCAAATCGTAGGGGCCCAGCAGGGTCGAAGCCTACTGGGGTCACCGATAGTGTGAAAGCGAAACCCGGGGCCCTGGAACGGAAGCAAAGAAGAAACAGGAGGGGGTTTTTAGTCAGTAAAAGTCTGACACTATCTCCCGCTCCGCCAAAGAGCGGGATTTGTCATAAGATTATTTTTCCACCGAATACAAAAAAACATCTTATTGTTGTCGCATTCTCACATTACCACACCTATCTCAAGATCCTTTACATTTGTTTTTATTAAACAGATCATGACATTGACTCTCAAAGCCTATGCCGGATACAAAAAGTTTAAAGTACGTACCTTCGAGCCGGATAAAAGTTTTAAATCGGTGTTACGTTACAGCTGCTCATCTTCTCATGGCAGTTGAAAGGGTTGGGATCAGCTGGATCAGTCGGGTCAGCGGGTCAGAGACGTCACTCGGCTAATGGAAAATGTAAAAGTATGGAATGAGATACGTTTGTTTTGATGCAGTTACCATGCCTCGCATCTGTACTTTTTTATTGCTGATAGGCTCGCGTTTAACCACTATCTCACCTGGTGAAAAGCGACGATGTGGTCGACGATGGAACGCGCTTGTCTAGTAGTAACCATTCACTCTTAACTTTAAGATTCCCAAATTGTAACCATCAGGAGACACAGAATCTGGTAGGGGATTCCACTTCTTAGCTGTAAGCACAATGAATGTGTTTCCAAAACGTTTTGTGCGTATAGGTGGCATGTCCATCATGTACCGAGGGCACATTTCCGTACGCCTGGTGTTCTGATGATGGAACGAGCTAGGCTCTGCAATTCCGGCACACACTCCGAAATGCAACCATTAAAAAACCGACAGACTAGTTACTTGGCGTTAATGCTCGAGAATTTGAAGCCTCGACTCGACGAGTGCATCATTGCAATGATCTTCTTGTCTCGCTTTTACCCCTTTTTTGAGAGTAGGAAATCATCAAATGTACTTGGCGGCACCGTTAGCGTAGTAGCCAAGTGACTGGCTGCTGCATTGCGAGTCGTGGGTTCGATTAAATAAAAATATTTGTATAACATAGAGATGGTTTTTCCGGGTCTGGTTGACTTAACTGACACCCACGTTAAAGGAGAAATTCCTAGTGCAAGGTAACTTTTTTAAAACTTCTCGAGAGAACTTATATGATTATTTCCCATTAAAATAATGTAATGGCATAATAATAATAAACATTTATTTAAGACGAGGTCCTTATTTTGTTAGTAACGATATCTTAAAAAGTAATTTTAGTAGGTTTTAACAATACAATTAGACACACAACATTCATTAAAAAAACATGACCCTATTTTTAATGTCGCGTAGTTGGGTAAAAATAGCGTTGTTCCTTCAAATAAATTATTATTATCTATCTATGCTTATAATAAATCTGTAGAAGTGAAAATTCTGTACATTGAAAATATCAAAAAAATAAATGGCCGCCCCATGTTACTAGACCGACACCGAACCCAAAAATGTGATTAAAAAAATTTTTGTCTGTCTGTTTGTTCAGGCATCACGCAAAAACTACCAATTCGATTACAATGAAACTTGGTATAATTATTCTTTAATATCCTAGACACCACACTGGGTACTTTTTATTCCGGAAAGGTATATACAATAAAAAAAAACTTAATTTTGCGGTTCGATCCCTAGACCCGATTACTGTACCAACCAATAATAAGTTTGTCGTAGGTTTCGTCATCCGATTTCATTAAGGGGCGCTGCACACGACGAAGATAATAAATAATATTTCATATTTTCGTGTCTCAAAAAACCTAATAAAACCATTTTCGACTTCTACTCGGACGAGGTCGCGGGCAAAAGCTAGTTAATAATAAAAGCTTAACTTGATCCTCTTGCTACGTAACTACAAGTATATAAAATTGTTATTATGCATTACGCTACTTTATACACACAGACACAAGCTCTCATCAAAGGTCTGTAAACTTTATACAAAAAATTATTTCCACAGCCCGATGCCAATCGAACGACGACGAACGTCCGGTGCTAATTAACCTAATTAAAAATAAAGCATTTTACATGATTATTCAGACTTACAACTCAGTTGACAGTTCATTAAAAATAATAAACATTCATTTTACAATAATCTGACTGGATGTCAAAAATGGAGACAGCGGCAAGCCGATTGCAAAAGGATTACAGCCCCCTAGCCAAGTTACAACCGTTTCGTTTCGATTAAACCTATGAGTACAATGGCAGTCTTATCGCTGACAGTGATATTTAAAGAGAGAGAGAGGGAGAGTCATGTACTTGTCTGTAACCACACCCATGATTCAGGAATGCGAGCTTGCGGACGGCGAGCAATGGGTAGCCCGCCGTCCGACCGTCAGGTGACCGTCTGGACCGAGCCCAAGTCGTCGACCAACGGCGCGTATTGTTCCACGAGCGCCTCAGGGAGATGTCAGCAAATCATAGGGGCCCAGCAGGGTCGAAGCCTACTGGGGCCATGGGTAGTGTGAAAACGAAATCCGGGGCCCTGGGACGAAGCCAACGAAGGAACAGGAGTGGGTTTTTAATCAGTAAAAGTCTGACACTATCTCTCGCTCCGCCCAAGAGCGGAATTTGTCATAAGATAATTTTCCCACCCAATAAAAAAACCCATGATTCAGGAATGATTCCTGACGTGAATTTAGGAAGATTCTATATTATATGTATTCCAGATAAATTATATTTGTTCTGCAACACTTTTTCACGCATATTTCCATTATAATGGAAAACATAGTGATTGTATTCTGTATTAATGATGCTGTCATTCCAAATTCAAACCACAATTTAAACACCGTCTTTTGTTTCTTCTCCAGATCACGCCTCAGCAATAGTGGGCACAACGGCACGACTGCGCTGTCGCATCGATGGCCGTTCCTGTGGAGCCATGCACAGCATCAAGTGGTACAAGTCCGAGTCCCGGCTGTACGTGTATTCCATCGCGGGGAACACGGCTATTGACCGGCCGGAGGGACCTATGAAGGACAGGTGAGTTCATGCAATTTAGGCTTTATTAGTCAAAAATTTACTACTCAATATTCACTAGTCAATAATTTATGAGTAACTTATTAGTCGATAACTTATTAGCAGGGGTCGGAATTAGGTAGAGTTATTCATGTACTTGCATCGAAATGTTGATATTAATATGGATCTTCCCGGGATTTCTAATGAAAAATCCCGTGTGGCCAACAATATTACAAATAAATAATAATAAAAACCTTAGAAATAGATAACACAAATACAACAAAGATAATTAAAATATATATTTTTATTAGTATTGTTTAATGAAAAAGATAAGACTCTCTACGTCAACTGACAACAAAATTACTACTTACTTACTTAAAAATTTTTTTTTACTGGAATTAACAAATTTATACACTTCATACTCCTCGTCATTAACGCAGGAAGAATATTTTCCTGCTATACTTCTGATAGTGTCATAAAAAAATCTGCTCTTTAAAATTAATCTCGAAATTTGAGGCATATCTACTTTATTCTATCGCTGGTTTTTTCGACATAGTCAAACGTGAACCTATCATTTTTTTTTTGTTAATAATATAAACCAGTGCTTGACTGTGGGTGGTAAACAAATAAAAAAAAAAACTTTGAATTCAAAAAAAATTTAAACCCAGATAATCAAACATCGCAACAAAATATTGTTAAACCCAGATAATCAAACATCACAACAATGAACTCAAAACTTAAATCAACACAAAATAAAGAGCTCAACTGCGACGATGACGTCACGCCAGCCATTGTTCACAACGGCCACACTTACCGGCTATTGTATGAAATAACACGACCGATATATCTCTGTCACAACACGTTTTGTGAAAAAATTCTCTTGTATTGTCTTATTTTCTGTGTCTTGCAATGTGAAGCTTGCGAGGGTACTTTATTTTTGCGTTTTGATATTTGAAGATTTAATTCGCAGTTGAAATGTATTTTTCCGGGAATGTAGGTTTATATTGGTTCGGTCTCATCTTTTCCAGTGATGATGGAAAGAAGACCCATCAGGGTTTTAAAATATTTGAGCCCAGTTTATTTATTTTTTTTGTGTTGCCACGTTTATATAGCAGCGTCAGTTGCGTTTTTTATGTCCTCCAAAGTTCAGATTTAGAGACACTTTGGGCACTCTAATAAGTGAGCCAACGTCTAGTCAGGGACACCGCACATACACTGAGTGTTAAAAGGGTCTATAATCCCCATTTTGCCAAAGGTGTTTATAATATAGAATAAAGTGAAAATAGTACTCTTAACTTATGCCAAGTATTTTGTCAAGTTCTATAAATTTTATGAATTTTTGAATGTGCCTCATAAAGGTACAACTGGACAGACTTATGTTACAATATTATTATTTTTTTCCCTATAACTTTACTAACCCGACGAACAGCGAGTACGTTCACGTTACGTCCACCCTTACGTTGTTGAAACTTCAACGGTCCGGACTAAGCGTTTTGCTTTGTCGTTTATACCGCGTACATCGAAGGACTGGAACAATTTGCCTGCTGCGGTCTTCCCGTCCAACTATAATTTAGGTGTCTTTAAGGCTAGAGTGAATAGGCTCATAATAAACTAGTGCGCCTGACCATCAATGACTGCATCTCCGCTTACCATCAGTTGGGATCGCAGTCAAGCACTGGTTTATATCAATTTAAAAAAAAACTAAGAATTACTCTCGTATACAATACGAGAGTAATTATTAGTTAGTAGATACGTTCGCAAACATGTAAACTCTCAAACACAAGACACCAAGACATGGAACAATCGGGCATCGAATCCGTGACACAAAGAGCAGCAGCAGATCGCTCAATCACTGCGCCAACTACGCCGTTCCTCTCCACCCTGTTTGGGAAAATGCTAGATAACATTAAAAAACTTTTTACAAAAAAAATATAACCAACTTCAATAAAAAAAACACTAAAAGGATCAAAATAACTTTAATTTCGCAAGTCGGTTTTTCTCGGTATTATTTGTATCTTATTTAACACCGACTTGCGAAATTAAAGTTATTTTGATCCTTTTAGTGTTTTTTTTTTATTGAAGTCGGTTATATTTTTTTTGTAAAAAGTTTTTTATTTCACACTTGTAGTTGCGATACACTTATAAACAGACGTCAAATGTTACTTTTTGACTGTAAATGCTTAAGTTCTCGATGAAAATACCAAAATCACTATATAGTTGCCTATAATATTTGAAGAGTTCCCTCGATTTCGCCAAGCTTCCATCATCAGATCCCGACTTGGTGACTATGGGACCATTTAGGAAGCATACCCTTTCTAACAAACAAAGAATTTTTCAAATCGGTCGGCAAGCGACGAAGTTATGCGCGAACGAACATAAAAAAAAAATACAAACATCCGAATTGAAAACCTCCTCCTTCGGGAAGAGAGAGAGAAGTCGGTTAATAAATGAAAATATTTACTAAATATAGCATAGCATAGTCGGCCTTATAATGTTCCCACTGCTGGGACTCAGGCCTCCTCTCTAGGAGAGGGAATGGGCCGTAATCCACCACGCGGGCCCAGTGCGGATTGGTGGATGTCACATGTCTTCGAATTTTTGGTTCTAGGACATGCCGGTTTCCTCACGATGTTTTCCTTCACCGTTTTGAGAGCAGTGGTGATGAAATAAATTACACAAAGTAATGCGCCTGGCTGGGTTTGAACCCATGACCCATGAACCATGAATTTACTAAATAAATCATGGCATTTCAGCCGTATCATTTACAAATCTCTTTACTACACACTTGTATACATTAAAAATATCCAAACTATAAGTAACAGCTGATCAAATTAATATTTCAGCAAATGAGTCTAGACATCCTTTCTGCTGTCAACCCCAAAACATGTCCTTCAACATACAGACAGCACATTGGAATTTCAACCCTATCATTACACAAATAAGGTGTTTCTAAAGTGCACGTTAAGTTTGCTAAATTGACCTTCGAACTGGACATTCGTAATTATCTTTAATGACTTTGATTGTAAATTCAATTTTATGTCTGTATCTGTAAGGTTTAAATTAAACTGTGTTCGATATTGGAGGTAAATCATTACACACAATTCCAGTCTCTATTTTCATACACGTAAGGCACATGTAAAGTGTTGATAAGGTTTCATCGATAAACTTTTCCTTGTAGCCAACATCCTCGAGTTTAGACTTTATTTGTATCACGTTAAGGTATACGTGTAGTGCAAATAGGTTGGTTGATCGCATTCACTGTAAAACTAATTGAATTCACAATGAGCTCAAAATGGCGGACTTATTACGTGTTGATTTAAACTTTTAAATCGGGAAAGTAGTTTTGATTTTCGTGGGCAGGATTAGGGGGGTTACCATGACGTTCAAAGTAAGATTGTTTCATTCTTATTTTAGTGTGGGTAAGAGACAGAGCTATACAGGTTGTCTAGCGCCATCTCTTACCCACACTGGAAATAAGAATGAAACAATCTTACTTTAAACGTCATGGTACAGGCATTGTTCTGGGTTCTAGAGAATTATGAGTTTCCACATACCATTAGGTACATTCACCCATATTATGGAATTTAAAATTGAATCTCGTTTTCCAAGCTGTACCTTACCTAAAATTTTTTTCCATAGAGATCTACGCTGTGGAATATGCAATTAGCATAATTTTTTGTAACTTCTTGACATTTCAAAAGTGCCTGTAAATGGTTTATTTGAAATAAAGCACTTTGAATCATTGAATATTTTAATCTTAATCTTTTTGTCTAAAAGTTAGCTAAGCTATCCTAGATATTAAAAAAAAAGTCACATAAATGTATTTACATTTTAAAATACACTTTTACCTGTAAATTTTTTCGTCAATTTAAACTAGGTGAGGCCAGTGTTTCCTAGCTAACTATCCTGAGAAGAAATACCGAAACAAACTTTACATACATACAACCATTTCTTAAACTGATCGCATAAAATTAAATCCAGAAAACTCCATTGCGATAATTTACTTATTCATCAGAAAAAGTAAAAAAACAAATTGTCCCTTTTATATTGAAAGAAAATCTTGAAAGAGATTAATCTGATGGCAATAAGAATTGCCGATATATCGACACGTAATCCGGTCGATCGAAAAAGATGAGACACTGAGCTTTAGGGATAGGACTTAGTGATGGCAACAAGCGATTCGTAATTCTGCATAACTTAAAAGTTTTTACTTCACCGTCTACCCGTACTCAACTCACACCCTTATCACTTTCAGATTCCAAATGGTTCAATTACATGTGAACAAAAAAATAAAAATGTTTCTAAGGCCCAAAAATATTGCTGTAGTATAAACTTATTTTGGTAAAAGTCCTGGCCTGACTAGTTTCGATTCAATGGCAGTCATTTCTTTGCATGTTGAATTTGCTCACGACCATTTTAAGTCATCATCGTCAGTTCAGCCAAAAGACGTCCACTGTTTTGAACGTAGCCCCAATGAACGGTCCTGTGCGTCTCGCATCCATCGGAGCCGTACCCGCTCCGGGTCCGTCGACCAATGTAGGAGGACTATGGGAGGACCTTCTCTCTCTCTCTCTCTCTTATATTTTGACGTAATGACGTAAGAGTTAGGGGACTGCAGCGGTCCTCCCACAGACGGACATTTTTACAGGGAGCCGGAGCGAGTCCGCGCCACATACAAGAAGTCCACATACGCAATCAACTCGTT
Organism: Mythimna vitellina; assembly: GCA_949316375.1. Classification (NCBI taxonomy): domain Eukaryota; kingdom Metazoa; phylum Arthropoda; class Insecta; order Lepidoptera; family Noctuidae; genus Mythimna; species Mythimna vitellina. The sequence goes on along the minus strand of OX438710.1, from coordinate 16,134,225 downwards.
GGCATAATCGTTTTTATTCATTTCTTCAAGGGTAGAAAATCATCGAACAACTTCTCACGCTTTGAGTGGAGCCATGAGAAGGTCAGACTTTTACTAAGAAAAACGAATACGGTTGAGTTTCCTTTAGTTGCCCTTTACGTTCCGGTGATTCTATTGAAAAATTCCGCAGCCCCAGTAGGCATCGGTTCTAAAAACAAAACTTAACTAACAAAACATAGCAGAATCGTCTCAAAACTTCTTTCTTTACTTTGTATTAATATATATGTATATATATTATATTAAATATATATGTATGTGCATTTTAATTATAAGTATCCTTTTTTTTTAAATTTTGTTTCTCGTGTAAAATTTCATTTTTATACACCTACCATATTGTCTCTTCACCACCCTAGGTTGACTGGTAGAGAATGCCTAGGCATTAAGTCCACCTTTGTACTTTATGTTGGATGAAGTTTAAAATAAAATAAATAAATAACTACAAATCGGAAACACTCAAATCGCTTCGATCCCGCGCCTCTCAAGCAATACAACCACACCATATATAGGATTTATTAACGAGTGATAATGGAATCTGTGCTCAATGTTGACGTCATTTCGCATTAAGTGGGTTTTTGCGAGCCCGGGCTCTGCACCGTAAAAAGGGTTTACCTTTTTACGGCAAAGCTATCGAAATACTGTAATTAAATATTTGAAACCCTGTTTGCTGTCTGGCTGAGTGTAATTTGAAATGATTGTTAATTCTTCCGATGAAGCTGTCTAGAGTTTTTTTTTAAGGCCCAGTAAGCTAACTCATTAATTATATGTACAGTTAATAAATGGAATTTCCTGCCAAAGTCTGTGTTTCCTGGCAGCTACAACCTAAGGATCTTTAAGTTACAAGTAAATAGGTTACTTCAAGGCAGACCGCTCCACCGTCGACCACGTCATTACTTACCATCAGGTGAGATAATGGTCAAGGGTAAGCCCGTTAATAATAAAAACTGGACAAGTGCGAGTCGGACTTGCACACTGAGGGTTCCGTACAAACTTACCTATGTAAATAAGTAGTTTAATTCCCGAATGGAGTCTCGAAGATGTTTCCGAATCGCAATTTCCTGTTTTCAGATTTATTGATGATTATAGATACTATGTTTAATACCAAATTTCAGGATTCTGGGTCAACGGGAAGTACTGTGTGAACTTTTATTCCCTTGAGAGTGTCGAAATTTACATTTTTTGACGACATAAATAACCGTATTTTTTTTTCGTCAACGTTTGATTATTTCACAATTTCTAAGGACATATGTCCTTAGAAATTGTGAAATAATCATAAAGCATATGCTTTGCAACCCTTTACTGCCTTTTCCTTTTTTGGAGTTCCGTACCTCAAAAGGAAAAAACGAAATCCTTATAGGATCACTTTTTTGTCCGTCTGTCTGTCTATCTGTCCCTTTATCTCGAGAACGCGTAGAGGTATCGAGTTGAAATTTAAGCCATATACTCAAGTCTGCGGTCCCTTAAAGCTGTAAAAAAATCAATACAACAAAGTGATCCAATAAGGGTTCCTAAAAATGATGTAGTTTTAAAATATTTCAATACTAATTAATTTGAGTTTGAGTCAAAATGGTTACAATAGGCCTTCAAACTTTTGATTACGCGTAGGGACTACTCGACAATACCTATTAAACAAATGGCTGATACATCAATATGAAATTGAAATTATAAAACCCACTCAGTATTCCCATAAGTTTGGACCTAAAACCCACTTTATTTTATAATTACGACCTTAAAATGTTATACAACAAATTTTCAAATAAAACAACACGAAACTCACATTAAATATGAGTAAAACATCTGCCATTTTGTTTAAAAGTAATAACAATACGAATTATGCAAATTTGTTTTATTTAGACTCATTCCACGCCATTTCAACACACTATACATCACACATCTAGGATGATACTGACAGCCGAGCCTCAGAAAAAGCGTAAAGCGGTTGCTTCCTCTTGTCATTCGTAGATTTTTGACAGTACTTACAGGTAGTCAGACGCCAGAAAGTCTGACCATCACTCTATCAAAAGCGAATCGTGTTGCCCAGTAACTAGGTTGTAGAAAAATCAAACTTGTAAGTTAACGAAAAAATGATACTGCGTTTATGTTGCAAAAAATGTATATTTGAACACTCAAGAGAATCAAAATTCATAGTGTACTTCCCGTTGTCCTAGAATCCAGAAATTTAGCATGAAGTGAGTTCTTAAGGTACAAGTTTAGGAAAAAATCAGAGAATTGTAAATTTGTAGTTATGTCACAAAAAAAAAAACTCTTTTTGCGATTCGGAAAAATCTTCGTAACTCGATTCGGGAATTGAACTATTTTATCAGGTAAGTTTGTACGGACACCTCAGTGAGCGAGTCCTACTCGCACTTGCCTGGTTTTTTATTATTTCTAATTTTTTTTTGTATCATAAATAATATTTGAACGTACAAAAAATGATTAAATTTTATGAGTACTATTCTAATTATAATTCAAGCCTAAAAAATGATTGATTTAATACAAAATCATTTTCCTTTTTTTATTGCAAAATTGATAAGTATGAGAGAAAATCGTAAACTAGTCAAAATTGTGCCTAAAAGCACAATAACATAAAAAAAAACAATAATAGTAAAGTGGATTGAAATAGAAAGGAATCTATGAATCTAAACAAAAAAATAAATAAAAAAGGAATTATATTTTCTATTGTGTGCCAGCGTCTACCTGTGTGCCAAAATTTATCCAAATCCAATGAGTCGGTTCATCGTGAAAGAGTTAATAAATATATGCATACAAACTTTCGCGTTTGTAACATTAGTGTCATTTACAGGGTTATTTGTAAAAAACTAACAACCTTGCAGGACTGTATTACTAACATCATAAACAACAACTTTTATTCTATGACTTTTTAAAAAACATAATTCATTTACTAAAAATAAACGTTCAAGATTTTCTTTTTCTATCTAAAACCTTTCAACTCTGTATTTTTAACCGACTCCAAAAAAAAGGAGGAGGTTATCAATTCGGTTTTATGTTTTGAGGATATGCTTTCCCATTGGTTCCCATTTTTTTCAGAATCCAGTTCTGATGATGGGGTGCTATTATTATTAAGTACCTATTATCATATGACTAAATCTGCCAATCTTTATTTATTTATGTATTAAAACTTTATGCAATACAAAGCAACAAAGGCGGATTTAATGCCTTAAAGATTGGCAGACAATCTTTCACCTCAATGAACAAAATTTACTGATTAAATTTTGTGTTATTTTTATTGATTCAGCTGAACATAGAACCTCCTTCTTCTTGAAGTTGGTTAAAAAGTAAGATTCCCGTTATTAATTCCGTAAGATTCTTATGAGGTTGAAGAAAGAGGCTTTTTCATTAAATCCAAGATGGCGCCAACATCATAATAATTCAGCCAGTCACCTTCCTTCCAAGCTATGTGATAGAACAGTAATAGACATGCACATATACAGTATTACGTGACGTCTCTGCGTCACGTAGCGTATTACTACGGCGTGTGTCTGCTAAGTCGTACATCTTGCTACGGAGGAGAACTGAAGGGGCTGGTAAACGAGCGACTTTTTTATGGCAATGTGTTGCCGGTATGGTGAACAATGTTGAAGCAATATTGCGGCAAGGTTACGGCATTAAGTGGCAAATATACTGTGTTGACAACATTGATATCTACCATTATCTTCAAGATACAGGTTCATTTAAAGGGCAAAAATTGTTGTAAGTTTGTTTGTTTGTAAAAAATAAAAACTTAGGACAGTCACAATAAATTGGCGTTACGTGTCTTCGGAACCATTTTTTTTATTATTACCCTCATCTATAAAAGCTAAATTATCATTCGCCAACACGCGAAAAAAACCAAGTCATTTATATTATCTTCTAAAATTGGATATATTTTTCTGCCGAGCTTCCTGTCAACTAATTTATACTTTATTCCCGCCAGCAAACAATATAAAATTAATTACGGCAATCTGTGCTCCTTTCTCGCTCACGCACGAAGGCTTGCGATACATGTGAATCTCTGTGACACATCTGACAGTTAAAAGGTCGGCTTATTTAACTAGTACCTACAAACAGAAAATTAAATTATTACTAGCAACTATTGAGCCACACTTTGTACACCAACTAATGAGCTTGTAATGCTGTTTCTGTGTTCAACAGTGAAAATTTGCTCATTGCTGACGGTATTGTGAGTATCAAGATGTTATCAATTTTGTCACTAGATATTTTTCGCCAATATTATGATAGCTTTACCACAGAACGCAAACAGCAACTGACAAAACGCAAGTGGGTTTTAGTTAGCAAATGTCTGACACTCCCTCTTACTCCATTCAGAGCGAGGGTATTAACTTGATGATGAAGTCGCAGATAAAAGCAAGTCACATTATCTTCTAAAATTGGGTACATTATCGTATAATGGTTCAAAAAAAAAAAGAAAAACTGTTGTCCACCTTGGCGATAGGAGTTGCTGTAAAATATTGCACGTCTACGACACCCTTGAGGTTTAGTAATTCGACTCAATTTAGATTTCTCGATAGTATACCAATTGCTTTACTGACTTTTAATGAGGGTTTGAGGACAAAAGGATTTTTGTACAATCAAATTATAATTTGGTAGACGCTGTCTCATAAATATGTAGGGGCAGACTATTAGGCAGTTTTATTAAATTTTGCTGAGGGTTTCTCTAGATACTCATGTCTATGTAATTTCGCTGGTGTCATTATTTTTGACTGATCTAAGGTTGAATGGAATATAAAGGTGACATTTTGTCGACCGTGACTTGTTAAACGTATTTTATTGTAAGATTTAAAATAAATTAATGTTTATGATTGAGATTGACGTAATGTATTACTAAACAAATGATGTATAGCTATTTGATGGGATTCTTATTTTTAATGTGACACTAGTTTCTGAGTATTAAAAAGTGAAACGTTCTAAAAAGACGTCAAAAAAATCTATACATATAATAAAACAGTAAAATTATTTTACGATGGTATTAATTGACGCAAAAACTACTTAACCGATCTTATTCAAATTCTGTATATATAATCCTTGTCTTTAATAATTCAGTTAATTAATTCCACGGAAACATAAAATTGCTTAAAAACAAAATAAGCAACACACCTTTTCCATCCTCGTAGGAGCCCAGCAGGCCGAAGCCTAATGGGGCCATGAGTTGACGTCCGAAAAGGAAGCCCGTGGAATACAAAGGGCAACTAAAGGGAACATGGGTGTGATTTTAGTCAGTAAAAGTCTGACACGCCCTCTGGCTCCGCCCTAGAGCAGAAGAAGTCGCTAGATAATATACCACCTCAAAAAAAAACACTTTTTAATTATCATTGTTATTTTCTATACCGGCCTTGCCATAATTGCAAAATAAATATATATATATTCACATCACATTTATCGTTTACTATTATAGCTAGCCCGTATTGGCGCACTGCTGACCAAAGAAAGTAAAGAAAGAATGGTGGGATGCCCTCCATTCTTCCTAACAAACATGGGACCTCACTTTCTCCTTCCAATTCTTAAGGAAAGACATGCAGGTCGTTCCTACTTTTCTATTTTCCACGTTTCCATCCTAAAATAACAAAAAAAAATATCTAAAACAGTACGCACACATTCAAAAAAAAAGACTGGGTTTGTGCGAGTCGGACTCGCGCACTGAGGGTTCCGTACAAACTTACCTATGAAAACAGTTCAATTCCCGAATTGAGTTACGAAGATTTTTCCGATTCGCAAAAAAGTTTTTTTTTATTGTGACGTAGGTAACTAAATTTACAGTTTTCAGTTTTTTTCCTATACTTGTGCTGTGAAACCTTGCTTCTTGTCAAATTTCAGGAATCTAGGTCAACGGGAAGCACCCTATGAATTTTGATTCCTGTGATAGTATCGAAATACTTACACATTTTTTGCAATAAAAAAGGCCGTTCTTTTGTTTTCGGTAACTCAAAGGTTTGATTTCATCACAGCTTCAAGAGACCGCCGACTTGAATATATGGTTATAATTTCAACTCGATTCCCTTCACACGTTTCCAAGATAAAAGATCTGGACAGCCAGAAATACAGGCAGACAAACGGACGGACAACAAAATGATCCTATAAGGGTTCTGTTTTTTCCTTTTGATGTACAGAATCCTAAAAAAAGAAATCTAATAAAAACGCCCGATGTCTTTGCGGGGAAAAAGGTAAACCTCTGCTCTCTAAATTTACCGTAAAATACAGGTGCTATAATAGGAGAAAATCCACGACTCCTGAAATTTTAATATAGCCTGCTACATCCCCGTGTATAAAACTGACAACCTTTGTGAAATTAATAAATCTTTGTCGTTTCTGGTTTGTTTCTTGATTTCGTGATGTTAGGAGAATAGACAAGAATAGGCTGGCTATTTTTATGAAAGGTTGTGTATCATCGCTTGTGTTATTTTTAACCAACTTCTTTTTTAAAATTGATATAAACCTGTGCAATCCCACCTGATGGTAAGCGGAGATCCAATCATTGATGGTCAGGCGCACTAGTTTATTAAGAGCCTATTCACTCTAGCCTTGAAGACACCTAAATTATAGTTGGACGGGAAGACCGCAGCAGGCAAATTGTTCCAGCCCTTCGATATACGCGATATAAACGACGAAGCGAAACGCTTAGTCTGGACCGTTGAAGTTTCAACAACGTAAGGGTGGATACTCGCCGTTCGTCGGGTCACAACAAAAGAAGGAAGTTTTCAATTTAGTTGTAAATATTTTGTATGATAGATAAGTTATATTTATTTTGTAAATAAATTTTAGAAAATACTTTTACACGTCAATATTTTCATTAATTTAAACTAAATGAGGCCGGTGTTTCCCAGTTGACTACTCCAAGAAGAAATACTGAAACAAACTCAGAGTTCAAAGTTTCTTTCAAAATCAGAAGGCGGCAACAAATATGTAATCACGTAATGTAATGCTCAAATTATATGAGAACCATGCAGATTAGTGTCTGAGATGGTCTTTTGAGGAAATAACCTCACAGAGTGACTTGAGTGGACCTGTCCAGTCAGTGCAACCATTAGAGTTTGTATGTTTGCTACCTCTGAACTCCGTCATGTTTACGAATCGATTTTAAAATTTTGAAAGGGCTTGGTGCTACCAGCAGCGTCGCCGCGAAACTAATGGCCCCAGTAGACTTTGACCCTGCTGGGCCCCTACGGTTTTGATGATATCTCCTTGAGGCGCGCGTAAAACACTACGCGTCGTTGACAATTTGGGGTCGGTCCGGACGGTTACCGAACGGTCGGACGGCGAGCTACCCATTGGTCGCCGTCCGCAAGCCAGCGCCTATGGTGGCTGGAAATCGGGATCGGGATTCCGGCGGCTGGGGCATGAGGGCTGTTCTCTCGCGCCGTGTGGCCGCTTCCTTTGCTAGCATTACTACTTCGCAGAAGGAGGCGACCGCCTGCCACTCCTCCTTGCTCCGGACTATGGCCTATACCAAGGCACGGCGCGAGAGATCACTTCCACCAATCGCTCCCACGAGGACACGGCGGTGCTCTGCCCAAGTGGGGCACAGCTTACCGTATCCACCGTGTCCTCCGGGTGGTCTACACAATGGTTGCACCCAGGCGATTCTTCCGCACGAATCCGGTGCAAGAATATGGCCTTAGTTTCATCGAAATGCATTCGGTCGTTCGGGCATGAATAATGTAATACCTATCTGCGATAATGGATGTCGTAAAGTTCGAAATGTATGCGTTTCTGAAAAGTTACATGAAGGACTTTGTCCCTCATTACCACTGACAGCAACTCATTTTAAATACAACCTCAGTATTACCATACTTTTGTCAGGACAGCCAAGAGACCAACACTATATTCATCTCACGGCAAAATCAACCTAAAAACACAATCAAAACCAACTTATAGCATAGCATAGCGTCAGCCTTGCAATTTTCCCACTGCTGGGACTCAGGCCTCTTCTTCAGGAGAGAGGAAATGGGCCGTAATATACCACGGGTACAGTGTGGGTTGATGGATGTCACATGTCTTCGATTTTTCGTTCTAGGGCAAGCTGGTTTCCGCACAATAATTTACTTCACCGTTTTGAAAGCAGTGGTGAAGAAATAAATTACAAAAAGTAATGCGCCTGGCTGGGTTTTAACCTGCGACCTACAACTTGTAAATCGGAACCGTTACCGCTGGGCCACCACTACTCTCACTCTCTCATTACTGCTGACAAAATAACTTTGAAAACTATCTCAGTATTAACTTACCTTTGTCAGGATAACGAAGTAACCAACACTATACTCATCTCACAGCAAACTCAACCTAAAACACAATCAAAATCAATGAACCCGATCTAAATTCCAAACTCACCGGTTCTACGCTAAACTGTCAACTTCTTAGTTAACCAGTCTGCATCGGTAACAGCTTAATAAGCTTATTTTAACTGTAAGCGGCAGTTACAAAGCTTAACGTTGTTACTAGGGAATTAACTGTGGGATCGTCAGCTGGTTAATTAGTTTGGAAAATTATGTATTGTTGTATTTTCATTTTGGTCGTGAAATAAGGCTGGGGTTATATTTTTAAGAATTACCCTGGCCCTGGAATTCAAAGGGCAAGTGAAGGAATACGGGTGGACTTTTTTTGCCCCACACTTTGAAATCATTCCCGTATCGTGGATTTTTTGAGGTGTGAAACTATCCATTTACTTCTCCCTCTCTAGGGTGGAGTGGGAGGATGTGTCAGACTTTTAGGTACTGACTAAAACTGAACCTACGTTTATTTTCAGGGTCCCGTCTTCAAAAGGAAAAATCGGAACCCTTATAGGATCACTTTCTTGTTCGTCCGTCTGTCTGTCTATCAAGACCCTTTACCTCAGGAACACGTGGAGGTATCAAATTCACTCACCGCCATAATTATGGCCAGTCACTGTCGCCATTTCACCATGAGATCCTACTTGAACTCAGTCCGCCATGCCACGACGGCGTTGCATCTCTACGTGCAAATCGTGCATGCATGCAAGAACCTACAAGTAGGACTTGGCTTCCAGATTAACCGGAAGCAGCTTGGTTGCAAGTATTGGAACTCCACAACCATCTAACTGAGCAACACAATTAGAGCCTTTCTATACTTAGTACTGTCAACACTTTCAAGAAGAAAATACACTTAATAGTATTCATAACCACATCGCCGACACATAGTCTATAAGTCACTTGCTATGCGTGTGGGCTTATATGCAAATTCCACAGAACAAGTTAGTTGGTACTTCCACAATCGCACAGCTCAATTAAACTTGCAAGCCATAAACTCAGCACCACGGACCATCTGACCCTACTCACCTCTTCACAGCCACTCTCCACACTATCACATCACACTGATATAATAAAGGCGAAAGTGTGTATCTGTGTGTACTCCTTCATGCTTCTTCTCGAATCAATGGTCTCCATTTCCCTCAAAGTTTTTGAGTCTAGTAGGTTGCCACAATTATAGCGGTGTTAGTGACATTTTTTAGGTCCTCCAGAGTGCATTTGTAGGGATATTTTGGGCATTTTAATAAGTGGGCCATCGTCTGGTCAGGAGCACCGCACTTCATGCTAAAACGGTTTAACATACAGGTATATTATTGTAATAAAAGTAATTATTATTATTTATTTTTAGGCTACTAAGGCTCGTAGGCACTATACATAGATTATTCTAATACATACTAAAAAAGTACAACTAATCTATTTGATAGGTGGAAACCTATACGCACAAAGAGTTTTGGGAAGCATTGTGCTTACAGCTAAGGAGTCTGTGTTTTCCATTCCTGCCGTAGTCTGTGTTTTCTCATAGCTACATCCTATGGGAAAAAGTGAATAGGTTACTTCTAACATATCACTTACTATCAGGTGAGATATTGGTCAAACGCAAGCGTATCATAATAAAAAATAAATTGTATAATTATGTTTTTTTGTGTCGGCTATGTATTGCGCTGAGTCGTGGTGCCATGTGGCTTTTCATAAAAATATACATGACACCGGTCAGTCAAAAGACTTCCTTCATGAAAATCTCTACTTTTAGTTTGAACTCTTGACACACAGACAGGCCAACATCAAAGTGATCGCATAAGGGTTCCGTTTTTTCCTTTTGAGGTACGGAACCCTAAAAATGATCAATTTCACATTATTTCTATTATAATATTAATAGGTATGTGATGACAGTGTAGATCAAATATTATACCAAAAGCACATTAAAAATAACAATAATATAAAAGTGGATTGAAATAGAAAGTTTTCTATGAATCTACAATCTACAGAAAAAAAGAAAAAAAAAATATTTGGTGGAACATGGCACAAATTTAGAATAGATTTAGATTTTTTACAGTATTCTCACATCCACTTCATAAAGACCATTGATAATATTTTCATTTATGTAAATGAAAATAATAAATAAACCTATCACTAATGAAGTTAAGGCTCTGTGAGTATGTTTTCTTGGGATGATTATTTACTTTCATAAGGGCAAAGGTACTGGTGGAAGCTAGACAAATATACGTACGTAAGTACCACGTTCAGATGAAGCCATCGGCACCCCCAACAATATCCACCCAGCTTAATTGGCCGTAGTTTGGTGGCGCCTAATTAGCACATTTTGCCGCAAAGTTGAGTCGAAATAATCACGGTTTAAACCTTAAAGTTGGATACGGATATCACGCTTACTGATAATTTTATAACGTTTTTAGAGTATTAGAGGAACTGTTATTATGAAATTAAGGAGGGAAGCTGGCTTAAAGTGTTCGCTGCATTTTGGCTTGGTATAGTTGTTTGTAAATTTGGAGGGTAGCCACGGAATTTTGTTAAGGAAATGCTTTGGTAAGAACGTTAACGGGGCTTTAAAGTTTTCTGCTAGAAATTTTAAGGTATTTTAATGTTTTGTTTACATGGTAAATACAGTAAGATGGGTTCTTTAAATTTGAATTTGAAGAGCATTAATAAGTAATTAAGGTCTTTCATTACATAACAAAACTGTTTTTTTTTTAATTTTATGATTATGGCTTTAAAATGTATATTCAGTATTGTAAAGAGGAGAGATGAAACGCATGTTACTAAAAGAGTTATGAGTATACATGTGGATGGGTGGAGAGGGAGAGGGAGGCCAAAGAAAAGATGGATGGATTGTGTGAACAGTGATATGAAAGAAAAGGAAGTTAGCGATAGTATGACGGTTGACAGGATAGAATGGAAGAAAAAACGTGTTGCGCCGACCCCAAATAATACGGGACAAGGGCAGGAAGATGACGATGATGATGATTATGGCTTTAAAATTTGTATTCAGTATTATGATGACTTTCATTTTTTATTTTATTTTACAGAATGTTTACATAATAATAACAAATATATTTTTTTACATAGGTACCTAATGAAAGTTGCTAATAACAAGCTTCCATATACTCGTATATAACTATAGTTATGAAATGCGCTGACTTTTTAGGTTTATGATAAAGATATAAATTGATTTCAGTAGGTTTCTTTAGAATTTTATTGAGTCATGTCAGGCTTCAAGCACAGGCGTAGGGTAGCTAGCCTTTCGATATTTTACAGGTTGCATTTTGGAGAGTGTGCGCGGGAATGGTATGAATTGATTCCACCATCTCCTTTCTACCATCGGACAAACTGACGTACGGCGGGTATCCATCATTACGTTGTTGAAACTTCAACGGTCCAGATTACTCGTTTCGCTTCGTCGTTTATACCGCATACATCGAAGGACTGGAACAATTTGCCTGCTGCGGTCTTCCCGTCCAACTATAGTTTAGGTGTCTTCAAGGCTATAGTGAATAGGCTCTTAATAAACTAGTGCGCCTCACCATCAATGATTACATCACTGCAGGTTTACCATCAGGTTGGGTCGCAGTCAAAGGCACTGGTTTATAAAAATAAATAAAAAGTAATATCAAAGACTACATAACATTATCTTATTACCAGTAATTGTCTCCAAAATATTCCTTGATTAGGATCTTTTGTGCACTGGTGCAAAACGAATCAGATATTATTTATTATGAGTATTATTATTGAAAGTTGTAACATTATATAGTAAATAAGGCGTTGCACCTGTATTTCGTCGATATGACATCATCGTTTTCGGTTATTTTTTCTCGTTTACTTTCAATTTTTTTTTTTAATTACCGCTTCTGTTCTGTGTTCAGGTTCACAAACTAAAATTCCATTGTGTCCCTTTAGTTACCCTTTGCCTTCCAGGACCATTCTATAGGACCCCATCAATTGTGATGACATCTATTGTCATCATCAATTTGGAACCGTGCACTAGCTTCTGACGTTTTATAAGTGCCCATGTAGGCCTATGTGAAATAAAAAACTTTTGACTTTGCCTTCATCTCTTTGAGGCGCACATGAAACAAAATATGCTGTTGACCTGGGACCTCATCGGACAGTGAGCTGCCCATAGTTCGTTCCAAAAAACTGCAAACAACCTTAAACGTCCTTTCTTTTCAAAAATAACCAATCGCATACATCACTCCTCTGCCACTTTAATCCAAAACGACTCGCCCAACTTGATTAGTTCGAAACTGAACCAAGCTTAAGCACCGGTGTATAAATCTGCTGTAAATCCGTTTTGGAGCTCTCCTAGCCTACCCACTACTTCCACCCTTGTACGTTGATTTGTACCGGTCGTTAAGCGTTTTTGGAGCGTAATGGCAGTTGCATGTAGGTCATACTGATTTCGGGTATTGGATGGGATGGGTTTAAGTGGCATTAATGTAATATTTATTACGTTGTTCGAGCTGTAAAGCTATTTGGTCATACCTATAGATTCTGACCCTATTAAATACAGTAATAAATTTCTTACTCTCGAACAGCCAGCTATCATTTCGTATAGCTCGAGTAATTTCTCAACAAATTTCCCCAGAAAATAATATTCTTCATAAACACATAGCCAACAGTAATAACATTACTGACTCTATAAACGTCAAGAGTATGAAATATTAAATAAACATAAATCTTAACTAACATAGCTTCAGTTATGCATAAAAACTGCATAAGCCACCATTTTTATTACTCGTAGTTTTACGAGCACATAAATATGAACCGCTTTGCGTTGGTTCGAACTGGTTGAAACTAGTTCGGACCGGATACAACCGGTTATGGCCGGAGTGCTGCCAGATTCAATATCGCGATTTGAGGTGAGTAATTAAGTGTGGATCATCATGTGTGAAATATTTGTGACAGTTGGTAGAGTGAAATTTAATGGAGAACTGGTCTGTGGTAGAAATATTCCATTGATAAAGGTTTAGAATTGAAATAACAATATTTCCTTCTGGCAGGAATATCATAGAGCATAGACGGCCTTATAATGTTCCCACTGTTGGGACTCAGGCCTCCTCTCTAAGAGAGGGAATGGGCCGTAATCCACCACGCGGGCCCAGTGCGGGTTGGTGGATGTCACATGTCTTCGAATTTTTGGTCCTAGGACATGCCGGTTTCTTCACGATGTTTTCCTTCACCGTTTTGAGAGCAGTTGTGATGAAATAAATTACACAAAGTAATGCGCCTGGCTGGGTTTGAACCCGCAACCTACAACTCGTAAGTCGGGGCCGTTACCACTCGGCCACCACTGCTCTCAGCAGGCAGGCATCTGGCAGGAAAGTGGTTGTTAATATCTGTAAAAAGATTAAAAGAGAAATATGATGGCAAATACAAATAAGTTGGTATGATGCGTTGGGGTAAGAACATAGGAATCAAATATTCCACTTATATATTTATTTAAAACTTTATGCACTAATGAAACATTGTACAAAGGCGGACTTAATGCCTTAGGCATTTTTTACGTCGACCTTAGGGTGGTGCAGAGATATAACGTGGCAGGTGCAGCTTAATAGAAGATTGACAGAGAGGAAATAACAACAATAATAAATATATACTTAGATACTGCATACATACAAATAAAGAATGATATTGAGTGAAAAACGAATACAACAAATCAAGAGTGGGATGAATCTACCAACTTCTTGCGAAAGTGTTCTCGTATTTTTTTTTTATTTGTCTATATTTTTTAATGCTAGCCACATTGCGTACCACGTCATTATGTTTAACCCCGCTGTGCAATTACCGCCAGTGACGTGTATTTAATTTAAAATTATTGAGGGTAATTTCTGATTCTGGTCATTACGGATTGAAAATCAATTACTTACCCTCTGAAAAATGTTGAAGTTTGACCAAAAAGATAGTATGTAAATAAAGTCACCAACGTATTTTTAGTCGAACACAGTATTGCCATAATATAATAAATTAAGTTAATAATACAATCACAATTTGGCAACACCAGAGGGCCGAAATTGGAACTAATTTACATATTCCATGCAGAATATTTCGTTCATTCACTTTAATGGGTAGTTGTAAAACTATGCCATGTTTAAATTAACTCATTGGCTCACGCCCACATGGGTCAAACTGACTATCAGACCATTTTAAGGGTTTCGTACCTCAAAAGGAAAAAACTGAACCCTTATTGGATCACATTGTTGTCCGTCCGTCTGTCTGTCTGCCTGTCAAGCAATTATCTCGGGAACTCGTGGAGGTATCGAGTTAAAATCAAAATCATATCAATCAAGTTTGCGGTCCCTTGAAGCTGTGAAAAAATTGAACTTTAAAGTTAACGAAAAAAAAAGTTTCGACCGTTTATGTTGCAAAAAATGTATATTTCGACACACTCAAGAAAATAAAAAATCATAGAGTACTTCCCGTTGTCCTAGAATCCTGAAATTTGGCATGAAGCAAGGTCTCTTATCATAATTATAGGAAAAAAATCTGAAAACTGTAAATTTGTAGTTACGTCATAAAAAAAAACTTTTGTGCGATTCGGAAATTGAAATGTTTACATATGTGAGTTTATACGGAACCCTCAGTGCGCTAGTCAGACTCGCACTTGCCCTGTTTTCTAATACGATTACCTATATCAAATAACACTCCGGATGATAAGAGAGTTGGCATTCCACTGTCAGAAATAGGTTTTTTATACTATAGAACCATTGATGACGCTACTGAAGCACTGCTTGTTTGTGACAAGTCTATAATATGTTATGTTATGTAAAGCATACGGTTGGGGTTCTCCCCGCTTGGACGGAGCACCGCCATGTACTCGTGGAGGCAATCGGCTGCGACTCCTTTTGCGAAGCAGGGTAGCAAAGGAAATGGTCGCGACTGTGAGGGAACAGACCTCCTTACATCCCAGTCGCCGCGACAGGCCGCAGCGACAGGAGATGCTCCGAGCGTCGGAAATCGCATGGCGATATCAACGAAGGCCCGGTACAGCCATCCATTCATCCAACGGCGGTGGTGTTGCGCACCTCAAAGAGACGTCAGCAAAACAGTAGGAGCCAGTGGAGCTGATGCCAGCTGGAACCATGGGGAATTCCTTAAAGCGAAATTGTGATCTTAGACCGCAAAGGGCAACTGAAGGATACAGGAGTGGTTTTAAACTAGAGCAGGAGAAGTCACTGGATGATTTTCCACTGCGAAAAAAATAAATAATTACATTTAATTACAGAAGCTTTAAGCCTAAACTTGGTGAAACCAATGACGTTAGAGTCAGTGTTTTGCTGTGAATTCGTACTTGAATGTTTCTTTTGTGATTTTTTTTCATTATGTAGGTTTTTGTTTTTCGATGGGAAAATTCATATTATGACATCTCTCGCTCTTGGGCGGAGCGAGAGATAGTGTCAAACTTTTACTGACTAAAAACCTACGCCTGTTCCTTCTTTGCCTTCGTCCTAGGGCCCCGGGTTTCACTTTCACACTACCCGTGGCCCCAGTTCATTATATAGGTTGTTATTCTCTCTCTCTATTTTTTTTTTATTCTCAATAGGTTCGCGCTTGACCGCCATCTTACCTGATGGAAAGCGATGATGCGGTCGACGATGGGACGCGCTTCCCAAGAAGTAACCTATTCACTCTTGACTTAAAGATTACCGGGTTGTACGAGTAGCTACCAGGAAACACAGATTCCGGCAAGGAATTCCACTCCTTAGCTGTACGCACCATGAATGTGTTCCCAAAACGTTTTGTGCGTATAGGTGGGATGTCCACCATGTACCGGTGGCGCGTTGCCGTACGCCTGGTGGTCCGATGATGGAACGGGCTAGGCGGAATTAGGTTATGCAATTCCGACGTACACTCCCCGAAATGCAACCGGTAGAAAACCGACAGGCTAGCAACTCGGCGCCGATGCTCAAGACTTTGGAGCCTCGACTCAACGACTCAATATCTCATAGTCATAATCAGCTTTATAATGTTCCCACTGCTGGGACTGAGGCCTTCTCTCTAGGAGAGGGAATGGGCTGTATTCTACCACACGGGCCCAGTGCGGGTTGGTGGATGTCACGTGTTTTCGACACACAAATATCTACAAAAATATTATATGTAGGGTTTTTTTTTTTTTTTTTTTTTTTTTTTTTTTTTTTATTGGGTGGGAAAATCATCCTAATGACATCCCCGCTCTTGGGCGGAGCGGGAGATAGTGTCAGACTCTTACTGACTAAAAACCCACTCCTGTTCCTTCGTTGCCTTCGTCCCAGGGCCCCGGGTATGTAGGGTGGAAACCTCACTAGGGCAGTGGATTATTTGAAATAAATAATGTAGCCCTGGAACGTAAAGGGCAACTAACGAAACACAGGTGGGTTTTAATCTTAAAATTAAAACTCTAGTCCTTACTAGACAGCAACTTGCTCCTAAATTCTCCAGCCTGCGTTACGAACTAGACATACGAACATTAAAATCTCATCGCACCACACATAGGCGTCCCCTATTGCCCCAATTACAGCATCATGCAGTACTGGGCTGTCCGTTATTTCGGTACAGTGTGGGACAACGTTCAATTAGCCGGTACAGTGCCGGTATTTGCCGCGGCGAATTTTCGATTCGGGTCTGTGGTTGTCAAATGTTTCGTTTTAATGAACTGCTTTTCTGTTAGTATTGTGTATGCGTATTATAATGATACGTTTTTGGGTCATTCAGTTGTCTTCAAAATGAGTGGGCTGATGTACGCGTCATGCTCGTGAACGGATGCTACCAGTTGAGACTGGTCGTCTACCAGTGACTTATTTCAATATCTACTATCCATGGAGTTTCTTGCACTTTCTTCTCTATAAATGTGATTAACTGACATTGTGACCATTCAAAAGTGCCTGTAAAAGGTTTATTCGAAATAAATATTTTTACTTCAATTTGAATGAAAGCGCAAAATAACTTCACATTAAGCATCACAGAAGTCTCTTGTGCATAGCATACTTGAAGAAAGAGTAGTTAGACATGTGCGTATGTTTTTTTTATTATTTTTCAGTGGGAAAATCATCTTATGACATCCCCCGCTCTTGGGCGGAGAGGGAGATAGTGTCAGACTTTAACTGACTAAAAACTCACTCCTGTTCCTTCGTTGTCTTTAGTACCGGGGCCGAGTCTTCCTTTCAGAATCAGACCCTTGGCCCCAATAGGCTTCTACGCCTGCTGGGCCCCTACAGTTGCTGACAACTCCTTGAGGCGCGTGAAACATTACGCGCCGTCGATGACTTAGGCTCGGTCCGGACTGTTACCGGACGATCGGATCGTTCATGATTCGTGAATTTTAATTTAACAAATAGCTTGTTTTACTTGATTCGCTTTGACAGCTATGACGTCACACATTATTCTTATTTGAAACGCATAGTAGTAGCATAGTCGGCCTTATAATGTTCCCACTGTTGGGACTCAGGCCTCCTCTCTAGGAGAGGGAACGGGCCGTAATCCACCACGCGGACCCAGTGCGGGTTGGTGGATGTCACATGTCTACGAATTTTTGGTTCTAGGACATGCCGGTTTCCTCACGATGTTTTCCTTCACCGTTTTGAGAGCAGTGGTGATGAAATAAATTACACAAAGTAATGCGCCTGGCTGGGTTTGAACCCGTGACCTACAACTCGTAAGTCGGGGCCGTTACCACTCGGCCACCACTGCTCGCTTGGAACGCATAGTACACACAGATAGACTTAATAGTATAGGCCATGTAATTGCGCTAAATGGCCAATAGTTTGAGAATCAGAGTCCTCTCCGATATTTGTTTAACACCGCCAATACAGTTTGGAAATGGGTCAGTGTACGTCATAAGCGTTGATTTAGCAAAATGTGCTAATTATGCATCAGTTTTGGTTGAAATTTTACCAATATAATGCGGTGAAACTATTTTGTTCCTAATACACTATACTGTCTGGACTGTGGGAAGAGTTATCGTGGCTTTGGAATGCAAATGGTAGGAACACGGGTTTTTTTTTAGGTGGAAAAGTCATCTAATGACAAATCTCGCTCTTGGGCGGAGCGAGAGATAGTGTCAGAGTTTTACTGACTAAAAACCCACTCCTGTTCCTTCTTTGCCTTCATCCCGGGGCCCCGGGCTTCGCTTTCACACTACCCGTGGAAGGAACACGGGTGGGTTTGTATGAGTAACTTTCTGGGTTAAATAAATAAAATAAAAATTGTTTTATTTTCAGCCATCAATAGCTTTACTGTGTTAATATTGACTTTACTTAAATAACTATATGTTAGTAGATGGTTAAAGGTGACTGACTATCTTGGAAATATAATGGCTATTTTATAGGAGAGCTAAATGACAACGATCAATTATGTACTTTAACATTATAACAACCTCGTCGGCAGTTATATTTTCAAGCCGTTTGGGGTTGGGGGAAGGAAACTCTTGGACCGTGGGGTCCGGGTAGTCACTTTGTATGACCCAAGGGCTGACTTTTGCCTCAGTCAGAGATTAAACATTGCCATACAACGTGGCAATGCCGTCAGTTTTTTGGGTACACTTCCAGTCAACCGCAATCCAAAGGAATTTTTGACGCTATATTTTAGGTAACAGTATATGTAGTTTTAATTAGTTAAGTGTTTTTATTTTTCTTTGTTTTATCTATGTTTAATGTAATTTTCTGAGGGGTCATCTAATATATATACTACACATCTAAATAAAATTTGGATTCAGACTTTACGCCTTATATATTTTTTTAAAATTTGTATCTGATTGAAAAGTTTTCATAAAACAATAAAAAGTTGATGAAAAATAATCCACAGGGCATGAGAAGTGTTTAGGGGTCTGAAAGGATAGCAGATGACGCCTCCTGTCGACCATTTTATTTTGGCACACGATGCACCAAACATCCTGTATATTAATTAAATTAGTAGCACCCATAATTCTTGTTTTATACTACATAAATCTTCTATTTCTTACGAAAGGGGATGTATAGTACACTTATTTGCCTATTATCTTTAGCATAGTTTAGTGAATGGTGCTGAAACCTGTACTTGTTATGTACTTTCCCCTAAGTTACACATTGTGTTGTTTTTGATATCCCTTAACTCAAGGTTTATATTCTATAACGAAAACTAATACTAAAAGACCTAAAATATATGTCCAAAAATGCATGGTGTCAAAGATATCATCAATCATAATTAATTTAGGACAAAAATTTACACCCGTATGACAAATCTTTACTTCTGTAACGTTGCCAGTCTTCGATGAAATCTGAAGTAGTTTGCAAATAAACAAAAAACATTACAGGTCTCCCAAAGTGATAATGCGTATTGAAATCTTCGTCACTGTTCGGCAACGGTCGTATTCCCCGAGCTCGGAAGACGATATGTATATAGAGTGGTTAAGTGCATTTTCTTTGATTAGGGCTCTTACGATTCAATGATTCGGGTGTTTCCGGGAATACGACAATTAGCGAAGATCTGCATGCGCATTATTAATTTGGGAATACTGTACATATTTACGCTGTCATATTTCACGTAAGAGTGTATTACTTAAATAATCGTGAATTTATCGAACTATTTTGTATGGAAAATGAAAAAAAAAAATATAATTGAAAAAAATAATTCATATGCCAGATGATTATTTGATATGGTCTCATACATACCCTAGAGTTATGGGATATAAAAAAAACACGTTGTATTATCTCTTCAGAGAGGCTGGAATTTGCGACACAGGATATCCTAGTGCAGGATCCAGCCATCATCTTCCTGCCCTTATCCCATCTTATTTGGGGTCGGCGCAACACGTTTTTTTCTTCCACTCTGCCCTGTCACTCGTCATGCTATCACTAACTTCCTTGTCTTTCATATCACTCTTCACACAATTCATCCATCTTTTCTTTGGTCTCCCTCTTCCTCTCCATCCATCCACATGTAAATTCCTAACTCTTTTAGTAACATGCGTCTCATCTTCTTCACATGACCATACCAAGACAAACGATTCCCCTTCAACTATTCAGTCACTGGCGCCACTTTCAAACTTCCTCTAATGCATTCATTTCTTACTTTATCCATTCTCGTCACACCACACATCCATCTCAACATTCTTATCTCCGTTACATGCAATCTTTTTTCATCCGTCTTTTTCACAGCCCAACATTCTGATCCATACAGTATGACAGGTCTTATCACGGACTTGCACGGACGTGCAGGATCCACTGTCCCATCTAAATAATGTAAAACTACATTAAGGACAAAATAAATAATTCTTTTATTATATTACTAGTGAAATACCGGTACTTCTGTAAATACAAGTACGAGTATGTATAATTGTATCTCAATATTCCACACAGAACTGCTAGTTCAAAGCAAAATTACACACGTTTATGTTCTATTTCTCGAAACGAAATTACACATTCGGAATATGTGCTACAGAAGCTGCAGTAATTACTATAAATACAAGATTATAACTGAGCGAATATCGAGTAAATTTAACCGAAGGAAATTGTACAGAATGGAAATTGTAACGATAACATGCGTAATTTATATAAGATGTAAGTACACGCTTGCCTAGAAGTAACCTATTCACCAAGAGTGAAAGAGAGAGAGAGAGAGTGTGTGGAGTGAGAGTGAGTGTGTTCTAGGCAAGCGTGTTCCATTATGGACCACTACATCGCTTACCACAGGTGAGTAGGTGAGCATTGGTCACACGCGAGCCTCATCATCATCTTCATGCCCTTGTCCCATCTTATTTGGGGTCGGCGCAACACATTTTTTTTCTTCCATTCTATCCTGTCAACCGTCATGCTTACAAACCATGCTAAGCGGACGCCGGGTTCGCTCGGGGGTCTTTCTATTGTGTTTCTAATTACGCCACTCAAAAGGTTAAATTTGTAGTACTAAAAAAAGAAAACTGATTTTAAACTGTATCTATATTCCAAAAACCGTTCAATTCTGAAATTTTCCCTTCAATATTACACATTTGATCGCTTCAATATTACATAGCAAAATATTTCATTCACATCAGGAAATATTTCCAGTTAGGATACTCGTTCAGTCAAACATTTGAATTCCAAAAGCTCTGAAATTCAAAGGCATTTCAATCATAGTTTTGTAGTCTGTGTTCCATTTATTTTGAATCATAGGTGATAGCGTAATACCGTATGAATAAACTTATAACTTGAACATACTATACATTTCTATCTCTTCCGAAAGAAATGGTGTCCAAAAACTGTTAGAAGAACAGAAGCCCTACCAGGAACTTTTAACGCGATCCTTTTGACGACCTAAACTAGACTGTTAAAGAGATTGAATTATATAAGGTGTATAGCTCCATCTCTCTTTCTCGCTCGCTTGCCTTACATTTCAATAATAATAATAATTGTAGCCAATAAGCCGGATATAGTGGTGATAGACCTCACGCGATCGGCCGCCTTCATGCTAGCAAAGGAGGCGGCCGATCGCGTGAGGCAACGGTCCTTACGCCCTGTCCGCCGCCGGGATTCCGATCCCGATTTCCGGCCACCGTAGGCGCGGGCTTGCGGAGGGCGAGCAATGGGTAGCCCGCCGTCCGACCGTCCGATAACCGTCCGGACCGAGCCCAAGTCGTCGACGGCGCGTATTGTTCCACGCGCGCCTCAGGGAGATGTCAGCAAATCGTAGGGGCCCAGCAGGGTCGAAGCCTACTGGGGCCATGGGTAGTGTAAAAACGAAACCCGGGGCCCTGGGACGAAGGCAACGAAGGAACAGGAGTGGGTTTTTAGTCAGTAAAAGTCTGACACTATCTCCCGCTCCGCCCAAGAGCGGGTTTTGTCATAAGATGATTTTCCAACCCAATAAAAAAAAAAAAAAAAAAAAAAAAAAAAAAAAAAAAAAAAGACCGATTAGCACGCCGTGCAATGATAGTCGACGTCACCATTCCGCATGACGAGAATCTCGTGAAAGCTGAGAAAGAGAAACAAAGCACACGAGGTTGTCGACATGTGGAATGTGGACTCGGCTGTTCTGCCGTGCTTGTGATATATACAGTAAGTATCATAGAGACACTTTCGAGAAAACGGCGATCAAAGTTTTTTTTTTACTTTTGACATTTCTCCCGAAGTATAAATTAAACCTAAGTTTTCTAATATGTTTTAAACAAACATGTGTTTGGTTAACAATTTGTATATTTTTATTTTTATGTAGTAATAATATTTAAATTGTAAAGCTTGAAAAAATATGTATGTTAAGGAATGATCAATTAAAAAATAACGTTTTTATAGTAATTGGTACAGTAAGTGTGTGACTTACTGTAACAATCTTTA
Organism: Mythimna vitellina; assembly: GCA_949316375.1. Lineage (NCBI taxonomy): Eukaryota > Metazoa > Arthropoda > Insecta > Lepidoptera > Noctuidae > Mythimna > Mythimna vitellina. Next base: position 16,111,643 of record OX438710.1, on the reverse strand, counting down.
GTTTGAGGTACATACTGCAACAATGATTACGAAATGGGGTAAATGTTTAAATAGAATAACAAAAATTGCACAATTTGCCTAATGTTACTTAATCACTTACTGTAATTATAGCTAGGAGCAATATGTAAACTTGTGGCACCTACCATGAATCATAATTAATTTATCTTCCTCGATATTATTGGTAGATAATTCAAAACAAAAGAGATCTTATAAAATTATAGTTTAGTAGAAAAAGTACACAGCTTTATTAATACAATAAAATTATTGTATTTTTTGAATCCTTTAGAATCATAATAAAAACTAAATTAAAAAAATTACAATTCATGTTTGTGCAACGGGCTTCGTACAAGAAACAATCATAAACCAAATAAAATAAGCACTGTTTCTAAAAAATAAAACCTTTACAGTATTTTTTTCTCGCCATTGACATCAATCCCTAGCCCTCTCCATTCCAGAACCTTGAAGACATCCTCCATTTCGGAGAAATAATACTTTTTCTTGCCTCACACACTTCTCTGCTAGAGGACAGTCTTGCCTTCAAGGTCTAGTCCTAAAGTCGGACTGACATGGTGTGTTTGGGAAAAAGGCTTGTTTGGGAGGCTGGAAGTCGTTGAACCTACGTGCGAGACGGTTCGTGATGACAATGGAAACCAGCTTGTAAACATGGCTCAGAAATGAGATGAGTCTTTAATTCTTAATCAGGGTATTGTCGCCTTTCTTAAAAAAGAGTACCACCACACCTCTGCTCTGAAGTGTTTTTCTCTCGAGTATGACGGAACCAAACGACTTCTGGAGGGCTTGAAGGATTGGTATCCCACCCGTCTTCAGGAGGTCGGCCGTAATTCCATCCTCACCCGGTGCCTTGTTGCTTTTAAGTTGCTTCAGAGCCATCGTAATCTCGTACAGGCTGACGTCCGGGATATTTTCGGTACAGTGTCCAGTCAATGTAGCTCTTGAGTCGTTTGCTAGATTTGCAGCGGGTTTGGAGATTGACGTGTACAAACTGTCCATAAAATGCCTCCACCATCTCTCCCAGAACCTCCGATTTGGCGGATATGACTCTGTCATCGTCGGTCTTTAGTTTCGTGAGCTGGCTCTGCCCGATAGACAGATCTCGTGCAAATACTTTGGAGCCCATAAGGGCTCCAAAGTATTAAGCAATTATGCGATTAAGCGGTATAAACCGCTCAATAGCATCTGGTCGCGTTTCATAGACTTCGTGATTGGTCTATTGAGCTGCCGGTATCTGCACGTATCGTTTGAAGACTGCAGAAAAATCTCACGCCTCTTCTTCATGAGCTCGAGAGTTTGATCAGAGAGCTTCATATTCTTATTTGTACGGTGTGTATTGAAAAACTTAGACTCGACCATATGGACAGTACCTAACCCATCGTTTTTTTTTATTCTCCGACGCACGTCCGTCTCTGTTTTTGCATGGTCCGTGACTGCTAAATTAACGTACTTGCCCCACCTTGAACTACCCATTTGGACCCTAAACGCCTTAGAATTTTTGCAGTAAGTAACGTGTTTTTTCTAATTTGTTCCAGGCAAGTCTACACATAAGATGAAATATTCCTAAACATAATTACAGTAGTGAATCTTGCTGTTATTACGTCAACAATAATATATATTTTTTTTTAATTCGCTGACATATCTTATACACAGTAAGTTCTACTTACTGTACTTATGCCAAGATAATACAATAATACGTTGCAAAATGTTTAAGCATTAATATAGTATATACTCTTACTGTAGATATGTTAAGGTTTATTAGACTAATGTTTTGTTTCCAATTCTTAATATAATTATAGCAAGTGGTACTTACTGCTAATATGTTTCAGTGATACTTGATGAAAAACACTCCTAACTTAAAAATAATAATAGCAAAATGACTTACTGTAGCAATATCTAGAAAATGGTTTTAACTTTATGAAAAAATCAACCGTATGTGCCCTTACTGCAATCATAATAAGTATGCCTTGGCGCAAAACGTGTCTTACTGTAATTATGCTTAAGCTTATTTCATTAACTATACCACATTTTCAAATTTTAAATATACAGAAATGTAGATCTCAATCTGTACATTCCAAACATATACTTAACTCAATATTGACCAAAATGTGACTTACTGTAATTATCATAAGCGCGGCAGTGTTGTTGTGTCGATTGTCGTGACCGCCAATGGCCTTATAGCCAAAACCTTCGACGAGCATCTGTGGAAGCTGTCGTTGCGCGGTTGAATCAAGGGCCTGAGGGCAGTACTCCTCGAAACGGCTCGCATTGTGAGGAGGTTCCTGTCTCTGGAGCCCTAACCACGGGTAGCTTGAACCTTGTTGCCGAAACACCTATTTTTTGATGATGATAATATTCCCGTGGGATAGCTTTCTGCTATCACGTGGGTGAAACCGATGACAAGATAAAATGTCACACTCATTACACTAATATTATAGAGGCAATTTGTGAGTAGTTATGATTGTTACTTCTTCACGCTCAAACGGCTAAACAAATTTCGATAAAATTTAGTGCACGGGTGGAATAAGTCCTGGAATAGCACATAAGACAATTTTTATCCCGGTAATATGTTCCCTTGGGATTATTTTCAACAATCATGTGGGCAGAGCCGCTGGCAGGGACTAGTCATAAATTTTATATTTATAAAACATGTGATCAAAATAAACGACATTTCCAAAAAATACGAAAAATAGTAACAAAAACCTACATTTTCCTAAAAATTTGCGTCCGTTCCGGCTTGAAACCACCTCAAACCGGAATGCGCTGGTTAAAACCAGTATTTTCCGGCCGGCCGTCCCGAACATAGGGGCCAAAGGGTTTTAATATTATTATTTACTCACGGCCGACAAAAAGTATCAAAATTATTTTCGTCCCTTTTTCTAGGGAAAACGTTTTTACAAGCGCTTGGTCTTTTTGATGTTTCTTTTATAAGGTTGAATAACAGGTTTTTTTTTGTTAAATGAAAGTCATCTAGTCCTTTGAACCATGGCTCATGTAACACATAAGGTATTAAGTTGCTTCTACTGGCGGCTTCGCCAGCATCAAAGTAAATAATTATCAGGGAACATAAATTTCCAGGACACGGTCTACCTATGTGTCAAATTTCATCCTAATCTGTTCAGGTGTTTGAATGAGAAGGAGAGACAAACACACACCCTCACGAACTTTCCTTTTTATAATATTAGTGTGATTTATTACGAGATTACCGCCACACCACATACATTTTACATTAAAGAAAACCAATTGGTAAGCTCACGCTTGACCTTGATCTTATCTGATGATAAGCGATGATGTGGTTGAAGATGGAGTAACCTATTCAGGAAATAGACTCCGGCAGGGAATAATATCAATAACTTCTGCCTCAAATCTCATCTCTCAAAGCGTCAGTAATTACTCAGGTATATACACACGTGCAGCCTAAAAAGCTTGAAGATTCCGTTTACCGGAAAACTCAGCATTGGAAGGCCTCCAACAAGGTGGACCTTCGGTTGCAGGAATCTGATGGATACGAGACGCACAAGACCGGTCGTTGTACCTACCTATGTCATCATCATCATTCATCATTTCAGCCGAAAGACGTCCACTGCTGGACATAGGCCTCCCCCAAAACTCGCCATAATGACCGGTCCTGTGCGTCTCGCATGCATCGGATTTCCGCGACTCTCACCAGGTCATCAGTCCACCTTGTAGGGGCCTTACAACGCTGTACGGTACGTGGTACGTGTTTATTGTGTTTCGAATTAAGTCATGTAATTCCTGAGGACACTCTCCAAAATGCTTTGTATTTACCGAAATGTTTGCAGTAAACGCAGCAATCAATCTCAATATCCTGTAGTTGTATCAATACATTTAAATATACTACACAATATCAATAACAACAAAAAATACAATATATCGCTTGTTTCTATTTGTCCAGCCCGTTTCTGTCTCAAATATGAAACACTGGCTTGAGAATGTCGACCTACGAGGAATGCAATATTCATTGCACTATATTTTGTAACGGAAGATACTTGAAGATATGACGTTTTTGTGTCTACTGTTCCTTATTATATTTCAGAATAGTACAATGTAAGGAAATGTAAAAAGTACACAATAATTTATTGTTTGGGAATAAGTTGGAGCTTTCACCACTAGGCCACCATTGTTTCTTTATACATTAGCACCACGCCAATATTCTCCAAAGAGTTAGGCAGAGTATATGTCGCATGTGATAGCATATTCGGCCTTATAATGTTAACACTGTTGGGACTCAGGCCTCCTCTCTAGGAGAGGGAATGGGCTATAATCCACCACGCGGGCCCAGTGCGGGTTGGTGGATGTCACATGTCTTCGAATTTTTGGTTCTAGGACATGCCGGTTTCCTCACGATGTTTTCCTTCACCGTTTTTTGAGAGCAGAGGTGATGAAATAAATTACACAAAGTAATGCATCCCTGGCTGGGTTTGAACCCGCGACCTACTCTCGCATTTCGCATGTGATGTTTGTTTTAATTTATTTATTAAGGACAAAGACTTATTAACACATTTTCTCGATCAATTAATCTCAACCCCATTACCCATACCAGGCGGCGGTCGAACTAGTGACACGCGGGGTCGCGACGGTCGTTGGCAGGATCCAGGAGCTGGGACTCGAGGTGGCATTGCACAAGTCCGAGGCCATGTGCTTTCACGGCCCTCGGAACACGCCACCAGGTGGGAGGAGTCCACATCGGCGTCGGGTCAACGATGAAGTACCTGGGACTCGTTCTCGACAGCCGATGGGATTTCGACGAGCATTTCCGACGTCTGGCGCCCAAACTAAATCGGACTGGGGCTGCTCTCTCGCGGCTCCTGCCCAACCTTGGGGGTCCAGACGCCTCCTGCCGGAGGCTCTACGCGGGGATCGTTCGGTCCATGGCCCTTTATGGCGCGCCGGTGTGGGCGCCGGGGCTGCGGAAGCAGCCGGCGGCCCGGCTGAACGCGTGCCAGAGGGTCATGGCCATACGGATGGTGCGAGGATACCGGACGATTTCCCGCGAAGCGGCGAGCCTTCTTGCTTGCCAGCGACCATGGGAACTGGAGGCAACAGTCCTTGCACTCATGCACGAACGGCGCATGGAGATGCAACGCCGGGGCGAAACTCCGCTGCCGCAACAAGTCGCGGCATGGCGGACAGAGTTCCGGCGAGTTCTCATGGAGAAATGGCGACAGCGACTGTCGCGACCCCGTGCTGGGCACGCCACAATTATGGCGGTAAGTCCCCTCTTTGAGGCGTGGTTGGAAAGACCTCACGGCGTCCTCACATTCCGCATGACGCAGGTCCTCACCGGACACGGTAAGTTCGGGAGGTTCCTGCACCGGATTCGTGCGGAAACGACGCCCGGGTGTCGCCACTGTGTGGCCCACCCGGAGGACACGGTGGAGCACACGGTGGAGGTGTGCCCCGCTTGGGCAGAGCAACGCCGTGACCTCGTGGGGGCAATCGGCGGCGGTGATCTCTCGCGCCGGGCCTTGGTTCAGGCCATGCTCCGGAGCGAGGAGGAGTGGCAGGCGGTCGCCTCTTTCTGCGAAGCAGTAATGCTAGCTAAGGAGGCGGCCGATCGCGTGAGGCAACGGTCCTTACGCTCCAACCGCCGCCGGGATTCCGATCCCGATTTCCGGCCACCGTAGGCGCGGGCTTGCAGACGGCGAGCAATGGGTGGCTCGCCGTCTGACCGTCCGGTAACCGTCCGGACCGAGCTCAAGTCGTCGACGGCGCGTTTTGTTCCACGCGCGCCTCAAGGAGATGTCAGCAAATCGTAGGGGCCCAGCAGGGTCGAAGCCTACTGGGGCCACGGGTAGTGTGAAAGCGGAACCCGGGGCCCTGGGACGAAGGCAACGAAGGAACAGGAGTGGGTTTTCAGTCAGTAAGAGTCTGACACTATCTCCCGTTCCGCCTAAGAGCGGGGGATGTCATAAGATGATTTACCCACCCAATAAAAAAAAAAAAAAAAAAAAACCCCATTACCCATAAACATGGACCATTTTTTCTGATCTTTGCACCAAAATTGTCAGCTGCGCAAATAGGTGTAACTCTTGCGAAGCGATAAGCATTGCTCTGGAAACTCGCCAATACAATGCAACCGTATAAATCTTTACCCACTATTTATGCCAAGCGTGTTTTCAAGCTTAGTTTTGGCACTAATTGTTTGTCTTGTCAATTATAAATCGGCCATTAAGGTTAATGGGAATTAACTGGAGACGTTTCGCGAAATTGAGGTTGGTAGTAAAGATTGAAGATGGAATTCGGTCATCATGGCAGATAACCTTTTTTTACGTGGGAAATCATCAAAATGACGTTTCTCGCTCTAGGTGAAGCGAGAGGACATTGTCAGACGTTTACTGACTCCACCATGAACCTACAGTGTTCCTTCAGCTGCCCTTTGTGAAGGCCATGGCAACTCCTTCGAACAATACGCAGCACTGTCAGGAATCGACCCTAACTGGCCTCGTCAACTTTGCTAACATCTCTTTGAGGGTAACCTTACCAGACGGCTAAACGGCAAGCTAACTATTGTTTGCCATCCGTAAACCCGTGCCTAAGGTGGCCGGAAATCGTCCTGCGTCTCCCGACACCCAGGGAGTTTCTGAGGTCGGGGAGTGAGGCTTGGCTCCTCTTCAAGGTTTCGGCCGCCTCCTTTGCTAGCATTACTGGTTCGCAGAAGGAGGTGGCCGCCTCCCATTTTCACTTGTTCCATACCGTGGCCTGAAACAGGACCGCACGCAAGAGGTGGAGCCAATCGCTTCCACAAGGACTTGGTGGTAATAGAAAGAAAGATATAAAAGACAGTTAACACACAGACAAACTCAATAAAGAAACAACTTATGAAGACACCAACAACATTGTGTGTCTCTCAGTTGTGCCATATAAATCCATAGCATAACATAGCATAATCAGCCTTTTAATGTTCCCACTGCTGGGACTCAGGCCTCCTCCCTCTAAGAAAGGGAATGGGCCGTAATTCACCACGCGAGCTCAGTGCGGGTTGGTGAATGATAGCATATTCGGCCTTATAATGTTCCCAGTTTTGGGACTCAGGCCTCCTCTCTAGGAGAGGGAATGGGGCATAATCCACCACGCAGTGCGGGTTGGTGGATGTCACATGTCTTCGAATTTTTGGTTCTAGGACATGCCGGTTTCCTCACGATGTTTTCCTTCACGGTTTTGAGAGCAGTGGTGATGAAATAAATTACACAAAGTAATACGCCTGGCTGGGTTTGGGGAACCCCCGACCTAAAATTCGTAAGTCGGGGCCGTTACCACTCGGCCACCACTGCTCTCATCATCTCTCATATAGATCCAGTTTAGCATAATGCCCGACAACTACTTAGCAGTTGCCTGACTGAACCTTAGTTTAGAGTGTACGGGTCGTCTAACTGCCTCACATTTTTTTTTTCTTTTCTTTAGCACCTACGTATTTCATGCCTTGATTTTTTTCTTTCCTCCCAAAATTTCTGGACATCAATAAACCCCTAAAAGGGTCGGTTTAAATCGTTTTCAAACAAATAACATCTGTTATTCTGGTCGCGTCCAAACTGTTTGGTCGACAAGGAGTGTTTATTGTCGCTCCAAGGGTTAGTCTTAGGGTTGCAACGTTGCCTCACTTCCGAAAATGCGGAAATTCCGCAAAAAGTTAGTCCATTACAATTTGTAGGTGTAGTTACGGAGACATCATCAAAAAATCAGCTGCTCCATACATTTTGACGAGTTATGCGAACATAAACGTAGGGAACAGCTGATTTTTTTTTCGCGATTTCAAGTTTGGCCCCATAGTTAAAGTTGTTCATAATGAGGAGTACAATGTCCTCTCGAAATTCTTAAAGTTAATTTTTTAACACCTTATATAGAGGGGCCCAGCAGGGTCGAAGCCTACTGGGGCCACGGGTAGTATGAAAGCGAAGCCCGGGGCCCCGGGATGAAGGCAAGGAAGGAACAGGAGCGAGTTTTTAGTCAGTAAAAGTCAGACACTATCTCTCGCTCCGCCCAAGAGCGGGATTTGTCATTAGATGATTTTCCCACCTAAAACTATATATATATATACATAGATTACAGTTTTTTTTTTTTTAATACAACTTACAGAAACTGGTTCCAATGTTTTTTTTTAGTATATTATTCCTTTTTGCCATCTTTTCTATTAACTTCATCTCAACGAGATCATATTCTACTCCCCTGCCTCCGGTATACCACTCTTACGGGCCCTCGTAACATCCCTGTGAGTCTAAATAAATTTGAGAGGGGTGCCAGTTATAAGATGATGCAGGCATGAATTTTGAGTGGGAGGTACAAATATTTTTGCTATTTTATGGTAATTTTCATTGAAGAACATCTGGAGGGCGAGTGGTCCTTCGTGTCGAAAGGTGAGAGAAAGGCTTGAGGGTAGGCAATATGCGTATGTTATGTTATTACAAGGAGGAAATACTGTGATTTAAGTTTTACCTCTACTCAAAGATTCAAAGCATTTTATTTCAAATAAACCATTTCAACCAACCAGGACTATTTCAACCAACCAAGACTCATATTAATTCTATTTTATACAAAGGACAGGTCTGATCGTGTGTGGAGTACTGCAGTCACATATGGGTTTGTGGAAAAATCAAACTTCTGAGTTAACGAAAAAAAGATATGGCTGTTTATGTCGTATAAAAACATGTATTTCGACACTCTCAAGGGAACCAAAATTCATAGGGTACTTCCTGTTGACCTAAAATTCTGAAATTTGGCATGAAGCAAGATCTCATAGCACAAGTATAAGAAAAATCTGAAAACTGTAAATTTGTAGTTACGTCAAAAAAAAAACTTTTTTTGCGAATCGGAAAAATGTTCGTAACACAATTCGAGAATTGAATTGTTTTCGTAGGTAAGTTTGTACAGAACCGTCAGAGCGCCAGTTCGACTCGCGCTTGCCTAGTTTTTTTAGGAATGAAAGTAGCCTCCAGCACTCAGTGATAGCAGCGAACGAATTTGTAATCAGATTATGGGCGCTAGCACAAAATTTCTGTTTTTTTATATCCGAAGTTCGAACGGTCGTTGCATTACACAATTTTATTGTAGCAGTTGTAATTACACTTATTTACACAGTTACATTCAAACTTACCACGAAACGTTTTGGGAACACATTAATTGTGCGTACAGCTAATACAATAAAATCTGCGAAAAATAATCATTCTATGGTAGTCGCGTAGTCACATTCCTTTTATCTCCATCATCGGACCACCAGGCGTACGGCAACGCGCCACCGGTACATAGTGGACATCCCACCTATACGCACAAAACGTTTTAGGAACACATTTTTTTCTTTTTTAATTGATATAAACCAGTGCTTGACTGCGATCCTACCTGATGGTAAGCGGAGATGCAATCATTGATGGTCAGGCGCACTGGTTTATTAAGAGCCTATTCACTCTAGCCTTGAAGACACCTAAATTATAGTTGGACGGGAAGACTGCAGCAGGCAAATTGTTGTGCGTACGCAAAGGAGTGGAATTCCTTGCCTGAAAATCTGTGTTTCCTGATGGCTACAATCCGGGAATCTTTAAGTCAAGAGTGAATAGGTTACTTCTACGTAAGCGCGCTCCATCGTCTACCGCATCGTCTTTCCATCAGGTGAGATAGCGGTCAAGCGCGAACCTATCAAGAATAATAAAAAACAACAACAAAAACTTTCGACTTTGTAATACTGGGTCATTAATTTATTATAATATTTTGTATTGTAATTATGATTGCATTTAATTATAATATTATTGTGAAGCGTGGTAACATCAGTTTAAGAATAAGTAAATTAATAAATCATTGTGTGTGCTTTTATACTAAACACAATAATCTTTGTTTTACAGTTCTGAGCTTAATACAGGAACCAGGTAAAGTAATTTTGCCATGTACTTCTTTTTATTACTAATTTATTTAATTTTTTAATACCTACTCAATTAACCCATTGAATGCCAACTACGCAATATTACGTAGCTGGTAATAATGGCAGACGCCGGCTACGTGTTACTACGTAGGTTTTCACCAAATCAACCAAAGTAAATATTAGCGGGGTCAGCCAAAGCAATATTATGTACTACCACGGCATCCTTCTATAATTAGGTATCCGTTGTGTCCACTTACTACGAAGTATTACGTAGCAGGCCATTGGCATGGTGATTTGACAATTCACTTCGGCATTTGATGGGTTAAAAATGTGCTTCTAAATATTTTCATTTCGCATTTATTGTAGTAGATTTAATGTTTCTATCGTAAGAAATCCTAAAGATATGAAGTGAGGAGTGGCAGGCGGACGCTTCCTTCTGCGAAGCAGTAATGCTAGCAAAGGAAGAGGCCGCACGTGCACGCGCGAGCGAGCGGCGTTCACGCCCCAGTCGCTAGGATCCCGATCCCAATTTTCGGCCACCGTAGGCGCGGGCGGACGGTGAGCAAAGGGTAGCTCACCGTCCGACTGTCGTCGACGGCGCGTACTACAATACAAATAAGGAGATCTTTGTCCAGCTGTACTTTAGCCAGATTGATTTTGATTTTAGAGTGAATAGGCTCTTAGTAACCTAGTGCCTTTCACTACCAACGTATTTATCATTGCTAACCATCAGGTGGGATCGCAGATAAGCACTAGTTTATATAATTTATTTAAAAAAAGTTGAAAAAAGTCAGTTTGGGCATTACCTCGAGGTTCATAAACACAATGTAAATGTATTTCCATGTAGCACAATGAACACGATAGCTTTCAAATAACCTACACTAACGATGGCAGTCATCCGGAATCAACGAATGTAATAGGAAATTCCGAAATTCTGAATGAATGCAATATGTTTGGGATTCAGCAACATTTTGGTTGCAAAATCTTTATGTGTTTAGCGTTGATGCTTTATTGATATTTATTTATTTGAGCTTTATTTACTGTAGTGGTAATAAAGTAGCAGATTTTAAAGTAAATACATTGAAACAGTAAATTGGGTAGATGCTTTCATCTATATATAAAAAAAGAAACTGACTGACATATCAATGCACTGCCAAAACTTTTGGGACTATAAGCGTGAAATTTTGCACAAGTTTTTCTTTCATAACGTAGGCGAGCACTAAGAGAGGATTTTCCAAAATTCAACCCCTAAGTAGAGGAAACGGGGGTTCAAAGTCTGTATGGAGAAACCTATTTTCACGCGTGTGAAGCCGCGGGCGGAAGCTAGTCTATATATAATAGGAGAAACTGACTGACTGACATATCAATGCACAACTGAAATTACTTTGTCTAGGAACGTAAAATTTTGCACAAGACTTTCTTTAATGACGTAGACAAGCATTGAGAAGGAATTTTTGGAAATTCATCTTTTAAGTGCGTCTTTTTCGAGGTTCATCTTTATTTTCTCCAAATTTCCTTTCGCAGGTATGCTGGAAGAGATTTGTTTAGAAATAAGCATCACCTTTGTACCAGTCCTCTGTTTTCTTCTTCTTTTCTTCTATCATTGTGTGTAAATAAATTGATAAATAAATAACATCATCATTACATCAATAGAAGCCTTGCACATTGAATCGAGATTCTGAATATTAACAATTTTTCTTAAAAACTTTTAATATCTTAAAAGTATCCAAAAAAAACACGTATGTTCTGGAACAAGTTTTGTGAAACTTTCGAGTTAATCACGGAATTACCGAATGCCAACAAAGTTTTCAGACGTTATCTCTCTTTTTTTGCATTGCCTCGTCATCAAACATCACGTTAGATTGCATTATGTGAAGCAACAAGCTTTTAAACCATGCTAGATTTTGACGAAAGACGAGTGGAAAAGAACCCTCTTAAAGGAATGAGTCGGGATCCCAAAGTTTGTATGGGGAAACTTACTTTCACGCGAGCTAAGCCGCTAATAAATGATAAATGATAAATGATATTTATTTTGTAAGTAGGTTTAAAAAAACACTTTTACACGTCAATTTTTTTTGTCATTTTAAACTAGATGAGGCCGGTGTTTCCTAGCTGACTACCCTCAGAAGAAAAACCGAAACAAACTCAGGGGTCAAAGTCTCTTTATAGAAACTAGTATCACAATAATAGTAATCCTTTACTCAACTAATAATAGTTTTAAACTCATCACTGTTAGTTTACAATATATATGTTAGGACACATAAAAAAAACCGCTAAGTTACATTGTATTCTCTACCAATTTGCTAATTCTACATACAGACACGATTAGTTCGAACCCAGACAGATACATTACTTTGTGTTATTTATTTCATCAACGTTGCTTTCAATTACATTGCTCTCAATAATATAATGTTCCCACTGCTGGGACTTAGGCCTATTGTCTAGGAGAGGAAATGAACTGTAATCCACCACGTGGGTCCTTGTGTCGTGGATGTCACTTGTCTGCGAATTTTGATTTCGTTTTTTTATTATGTTTTTTTTAAAATAAAATTCACTATTATTGAAATCTGACATATATCTAAAATATTTAAAGGTTTATGTGACAAAGTGGAGGAAGCAAGCATCTAGAATATGCCACATTTCCTCCAGCATTTTTACTTCAGCTTTGATATGTAGAATTTTACGTAATAATTCAAAATAAGCCGGTAATTATAGAAAAATTGAACAAACATAGGATCCAATGGTTTGGAAAACAGATAAAAAATCTACCAACAAAGAAAAAAAAAAAACAAAAATCTACTAACAGAACCCAAAAACAATAACCAAATAACGTCACACCGACCTCTGAATGTCGTTCTCAGACAATCACAATCAACAGCCGCTGGCGATATCCAAAATAATGAAGTCCATACATTACGCCGGTTCCAATAACCGAGCCCAAGTAAATACTGTGCCATCGGAATACTGAAGTGCCACCGAGTCGCTTCGACAGCTTTTTATCTGTGCCCTGTTCATGTTATACTGATGTGCGACTTTATGGTAAAATATATAGACGACTTATGACATAATAAACACACATCTTATCTTATCTTGTTGTGGGGCTGGCCCTGGGCCAGAGCACTTCGACCCATCTGGATCTTTTGTGCTGTTTCCCTCTTGTCTAATCAACCCCTAGCCCTCCGTGCACCTTCTTCATGAGTCCCAGTATGGCTTTGATGGGGCTGAGCCTGTAGTGCTCTGGTCTTGGATATGGTTGCCCCAGATACTCTAGTCTTTTGGAGTCTAGTGCTGTACAATCGCACAGCAAGTGTAGCATTTTCCCCTACATCTCCACAGATCCTGCAAGTCGGGTCGCTAGCTAGTCCCATGTTGTGGAGCTGTTTGTTGGTGGCATAGTGCCCCGTGAAGACTCCTGTAATTGTTCGGAGCTGTGATCTGCTGTACCTCCATAGTTTTTGGGTCCGGGCCAATATATAAACACACAAACTGAAAGTAGTATGTTCAGAAGCGGCTACTTCAAAAACAGTATTTGTTTTTGATAGATCTTGGTTTCGTCCCTAAAGTCTTTTTTGAAAAGAAAGAAAAACAGTTTATTCACGCGAAATGACGCAATCCTAAAATTAGCTAACAAACATAATCAATTGATAGGGAAGATATGCGTCACATCCGCGCAAAATGGCCGAACGCTCAGCATAAAGCTGCGGCCTCACGCATAATGCGATGAGCTCACAGCGCTGGTTTTTTGATTCCCATATATATTTTTTTACTATTACGTTACCAAGTTTTCGTAAAAATACTACCTCAATACATTTAAGTAAAATTTCAGTTTCTGGAAAAGTTTCCAGATAGCTACAAATTACGGTTATTTGAATAAAAATGAATAGGTTATCATAAAAAAAGATTCTGGAGTGGCGACCGCATACCGGAAGACGCAGCTTTGGAAGGCCCCCAACAATGTGGACCAATGACCGCCGGTGACATTTAGGAGAGGCCTATGTCCAGCAGTGGACATCTATCGACTGAAATGATGATGATGATGATGAAGTTATCATATATCATGTCTTAATGCTCAAGTGAGATAGTGGTTAAACGCGATCCTGTCCATAACAAAAAAGTCATCAAACTTATCGCCAATCTCAAACTTAAACATCTCATAAACTAAATCAATGCATGCATAATTAACTAATCACACTGCTATCTTCCAGATAAAAAAAAAGATAATAATCTTTCCAGACCACAGGATAGTTCCACATCTAATATGTAAATCCCTTATTGAAATATTAACCAAGTTGATATAAAAAGTTGTAATATATTCAATGGGGAAACTTTGCAGCGCCCAAGATCCGTAGTTTTGTCAGAACTTTAAATTATTTAAGTTTTATAATGCCTTTTTTTTTCGTTCGTGTATCAAGGAATTGTATTGATTTTGTAAGGAAGATTCCTTCCTTCTGCTTCTTAGCGTATCGATGGCAAAACTAGTTAAATTCCTTACTTAGCCCAGTATTCGGCCACGGCAATGCCTTCCGCTGATTCTGTCATTAGGTTCCTACGTGAACAGGTAACAGCGCACGTGATGCAAGATCGAAGAACATGGTCGATTGGCAAATACTTTCACCACGATGGCAAACTTAAACTTAATTCCTTCCTGCAAGAAGATATCTAAGGTGAAAAATCATCCAATGACTTCTCCCACTCTAGGGTGGAGTGGAAGGGCGTCCCACCCATATGCCACAAAACGTTTTGAGAACACATTTATTATGCGTACAGCTAAGTAGTGGAATTCCTTGCCGGAGTCTGTGTTTCCTGATAGCTACAACCTAGGGGTCTTTAAGTCAAGAGTGAATAGGTTACTTCTAGGCAAGCGTGCTCCATCGTCGACCACATCATTGCTTACCATTAATAAAAAAATATAAACATTTATTCTGATTTGACGATTTGTTTAGAGGAATATCGTATTGTGCAATAGGTAAACTAGATGAAGGAGATCAAATACGTCAGCCAGTCCACGGGTATTCAGCTCCATCTGGTTAGTCTGGAAGTCGACCCAACTTGACCAAAAAAGCTGGATAAATGATGATTCAATTATAATTTGAAGATATAGCTCAAAACTTCGAACATTTGTCAGAACCTTCACAAAGTTTTAATTATTTTTCGTAGGTAAGATATGAATATCCAACGAACAACGAGAATTTAGAGTTTTGTCCTGAGGAATTTTTTTAATATTATTTTCTACTGTTAACTAGTTTTATCTCGCAGCTTGATTGGCGTAATCTATCTCACGGAGTTAAGAGTATCTAATGACAGCGTCAGCTGACGGCATTAGCGCGGCTGAATAAAGAGGCAATAAAAAAAAATCAGAATAAAATCCATCGACACGCTTAAAAGAAGAGGTAAACGTAATTTTTGGTAATAAAAAGTAGTCTATAGTTGACGACAGGGTTGAAATATTAAAAAAAGTAAAGAATTAAAAAAAATAGAATAACCCCTTCGAAAAATTCCACCACTTGCACTGGAGGGTCCAGAATCATGTACTGGATCCATGGTAAAAATCTGTGAACTGTTTTCAATATCTGAAACACATTTTTTTCAGATGAACAATCATGATTTCTCTCGCTCTAGGGTGGAGCTAGATGTGTCAACTTTTACTGACTAAAGTCACACCTATGTACTTTCACATGCCTTTTTGTGTTCTAGAACCTCGAGTATCCTTTTCAGAAGTTTTCCCATGACACTAACAGTCATTGGCCCGGCTGCTGAATTTCTTCGATTCTGGTGATATATTTTTGAGGCGCGACGCTTGAAGCCACCTCCTCGGGTACGATTACTGTTACACAGAAGGGTGCGACCGTATCCCATTCCCTCACACTCCGGACCAAGGCCTAAACCAGGGCCGTTAAGATCGTTGCCGCTACGTTGCCGCCGATATCTGGGTCACGGTGTATTATACATGTTCAATCAAACAAAACAACAATTTTACGTTTTACCATAGCATAGCATAGTCGGCCTTATAATGTTCCCACTGTTGGGACTCAGGCCTCCTCTCTAGGAGAAGGAAAGGGCCGTAATCCACCACGCGGGCCCAATGCAGGTTGCTGGATGATACATGTCTTCGAATTTTCGGTTCTAAGACATGCCGGTTTCCTCACGATGTTTTCCTTAACCGTTTTGAGAGCAGTGGTGATGAAATAAATTACACAAAGTAATGTGCCTGGCTGGGTTTGAACCCGCGACCTACAACTTGTAAGTCGGGGCCGTTACCACTCGGCCACCTACTCTCAATTAGAGTTTTACCATAATTGGAATCAAATCACCTCAAACTTGATTATAATGTAGGTGTCTTTGAGGCTAGAGTGAATAACTTTAATAAACTACGCTTCACCATCAACAATTGTATCCCTACTTACCATCAAATGGAATAAATGAATAAAATAAGCACACCAAAACAGTCTTACATCATCATCTTCCTGCCCTTGTCCGTGTTATTTGGGGTCGGCGCAACACGTTTTTTTCTTCCACTCTGCCCTGTTACTCGTCATGCTATCACTAACTTCCTTTTCTTTCATATCACTCTTCACACAATCCATCCATCTTTTCTTTGGTCTCCCTTTCCCTCTCCATCCATCCACATGTAAACTCATAACTCTTTTAGTAACATGCGTTTCATCCCTCCTCTTCACATGACCATACCAAGACAAACGATTCCCTTTCAACTTTTCAGTCACTGGCGCCACTTTCAAACTTCCTCTAATATATTAATTTCTCACTTTATCCATTCTCGTCACACCACACATCCATCTTAACATTCTCATCTCCGCTACATGCAATCTTTTTTCATCCGTCTTTTTCACAGCCCAACATTCTGATCCATACAGTCTTACATAGAAACCAAAATCTTTCCACAACTCCTTATAACACATTCTCATAAGGAACCCATTAGAGCATAGTGGACAATCGTCACGTGCGCCCCAAAGGACCGAATGGACCACAGCACCGACATACAACAGTATCGCATTAACTGTAATATATTTATACAATGTTTGGGTCAACTGATATTGAAGGCCTACGAATATATTGTTCGAGTTTCTTTTTTTGCTGTGTTATATTTTTTTTTGGTACATGGATTTACGCTTATGATTTTTTGTGGAGTTTTATTGTATTGCCTACTTAGTAGTTTTAACGTATTTCTATTGAGTGACAATACTGTAACCATTTTCAGAATTTCTTCTTATTGAACATTTTCTTTATTTACCTAAAACAAAATTGTGTTAGTTACACGTTTTACATTTTTTTTCATACTAAAGAACGGCTGGACCGATTTTAGTGATCTTTGCTTTGTTGGATTCGTCTTCGCTCCGAATAGCAGAATAACTTATTAATTATAGGAAAGATACCAGATAGTGATCGTATACGAGCCTGTCAATAGTAAAAAAAAACTGGGCGAGTGCGAGTCGGACTCGAGAACTAAGGGTTCCGTACAAACTTACCTATTAAAACAGTTCAATTTCCGAATCGAGTTACGAAGAATTTTTCGAATCGCAAAAAAAGTTTTTTTTTTGTGACGTAGCTAATACAGTTTTCAGATTTTTTCCTATACATGTGCTATGAGACCTTGCTTCATGCCAAATTTCAGGATTCTAGGTCAACTGAAAGTACCTACCCTATGCATTTTGATTCCCTTGGGAGTGTCGAAATATACGTTTTTAGCGACATAAACGGCTGTATTCTTTTTTTTTGTCAACTCAGAAGTTTAATTTTTTCACTGCTTCAAAGAACCGCAGACATGAGTATATTGTTTTAATTTCATCTCGATAACTCCACGCGTTCCCAAGATAAAGGGTCTTGACAGACATACGGACAACAAAGTGATCCTATTAGGTTTCCGTTTTTTCCTTTTAAGGTACGGAATTCTAAAAAATAAAGAATAATATTATGGTGATAAAAGATAGATGACAGAAAAAGATATTGTAGTATGCGATCCCAAAAACCTTCGTTAAAAGAGAGGATCAAAATTTAAATATTTTTATTTCACATCGGCCTACATGGGCACTTATAAAACGTCAGAAGCAACACGGAGGAAGAGAAGCTAGTGCGGTTAGGGCAACTGCCCAATCTACACTAATATTATAAAGAGGTACAGTTTGTTTTTTTTTTGTTTGTAGGAGGTAATCTCTGAAAGTACTGGTCCGAATTCATTGATAGTAAGCTGCTTTATTTTTGAGTGACAAAGGCTATATTTTATGTACGTGGGTGAAGTCAAGCAAAAGCTAGTAATAAATATCGGGCTATGTTTAAGTTCTGGTTCCGCGCAGAAACCTAACACCAGGATTTTGAATTTTAGTTCGTATGTGGTATCATAGTTGTCTCTACAATAGAGAGAAGGTATATTGCATTGATTACAAAGTCAAAGTTTTTTATTTCACATAGGCCTACATGGGCACTTATAAAACGTCAGAAGCTAGTGCATGGTTCCAAATTGGTCGTTTCCTATGGAGAAGAACCGGCAAGAAACCCCATGGTTACTCTTTTAAAAACTGTTGTTACAATATTTCCATATTACAGCATAAGTAGATATTATGTAAGGATAGTGTAGACTGGGCAATATTGTACTAAAAAGTACAATAAAAATAATCATAATAAAAAGGAACCTAAGAATTCGCGGAGTCTACAGTGTTCTCACATTCACATTATAAAAAAAATAAATTGAGATAAGCTTAGAAACATGAGAAATGAAAAAAAAGATATTGCATGTTACGCCCTTTTGGCATTACTCAACATAATTTTTTGTTTAATTTTAAGATATTTCCGTTTTTTGTAACGTCAATAAACGCAATTTTCTTTCTTTCTTTTCTCTCAAGGAGCAAGAATAACATCAGAATAAACGCTCTCACTCATTTTACAAGCGGACATTTATTTAAACAAGGTCCGAGAAAGCACAAAAGGGACTCCATAAATCCTTATGCTCCGTAATAGCCAACGGGCCCATATTATCTTGTTATTGCTTGATATGTGTGTATGTACAGGACACAATTGGGGTATGTATTTGTTCCATGGAGATTTGGAACTGATAAAAATATTTGTAAAGATTTTTGAGGGCAGAATTTGATTATTTTTAGGGTCAAAGTCAAAGTCAAAGCGTAATATAGTGTGTAGTAGTGTGTGTGTGTAGTGTGTGTCTAGTGTGTGTGTATAGTGTGTGTGTAGTGTGTGTATAGTGTGTATGTAGTGTGTGTATAGTGTGTGTGACAGTATAATGTAGTGTTGTGTTGTTGCGTTTATTGGGTTCGTTATGGGTGGGCTGAAACCTGAAATGCTGGACACCAGTCCTACTTAGTCTTAGGTAATCGTGTCTCGTGGTTGCAAGGGCATGTGCTAGCATCGGTATTCAGTTCCATTCGTAAGGCAAGAAGTGCTATCAGATCTATCATTAGAATAACTCTGTAGCTACCCGGAGTTTTGAAGTTGGTGTAAAAGCACGTGACAAAGCCATTAGTCCTGCACTTGATCTCTCCCTAATCGTATCAGATGCTGTTTCATCGTACTATGAAAGTAAGGGATCAGAGAGCGAACCAGTATTTGAGCACACGCTTGATCTATAATATCTCCTGAGTATCATGAGCAAATTTCGGTCGAGTATTTTGAGACGGTCATTTATGGAGCGACTCTAGGTACAATACTGGTAATCGGCTTTATCCAACTAGACAAGAAGCCGACCTCAGCCTAGTTGGAAGAAGGATAGGCAAATTGAATAGGAGGTGATCCTCCTACTTATTATTCAATCGATTAGAGTGCTAACGTTTTCGCAGACAATTACCCAATAGATGGACAGATCTCATTTAATCATCTTCAAAGTGCGGCCTTATACTAGAACAGAAATAGTATTTAATAATAATTAAATCTAACCTGAACTAGGACAAGCCTGTACATCAGCTGAGGAGCTAATAATTTTATTATTTACGATAATATTTCCTAAGAATACTTATGTAAACAAACTTAAAATTGATCAACTTACAATAGCCAGTAACATTTCTGTGTCGTCATAACACAAATTTTGGAACCATGTTGATAAAACATTTTCGCAAAGCATCTTTTTTAATGCATACACGGACAAAACTGCGTTCACTTTGTTTTACAGAAAAGAGCCTAAGAATATAAAATGAATGATACTATTTGTGACCCAGGAAAGGCACCAAGATCCTCATGCCTGCAACCAATAAACCAACCAGATAATCAAGTATTTTATTTCTTCTTTTTAAATAATTGGTATTATCTTTTTTCTCCAACAATGTTGGTTTTCAAACCCCGAATTTCGTGTCACGTTCTACTTTTATGTGTTTCTGTTTCCTGGTGAGTATGTGAGGCCTTGAATCGTGTATTATGTTGTTTCTGGCTATTGTCCGAGTTCGGAGAGAAAGACCCACGATTGTGACGAGGGGATTGATAATTGTAAGGGTCTTATTTTCTTTGTTAGTTGTGCAAACTTCTGGGCTTAGGAGTAGACTAACTGCTACTAGAGGCTTTGCCCACGTCAATATAGAAAATTGTTTCAAGAAAAAAAGCAGAAGTAGGGGCTAAAAGGGAAGAAAAGTGTTTCGCTCACTGTCTTCCGCGATTTAACAATATAGCATCCTATCCCATTAATAATATGCAGACTAGTTAAACTTAAGATGGCCCTTTTCCACTCGCCTATCGTCAACATCGAGCATGGTTTAAAAGCTTGTTATTTCATCTAACGCGATGTTTGACGAAAAGGCAACGCAAAAAAAGAGAGTCTATAACGCCTGAAAACTTTGTTAGCATTCGGTAATTCCGTGATTTACTCGAATATTTTACGAAACTTGTTCCAGAAAAAAGTGTTTTTTTTTTAACCCTTAAAAGTTTTTGAAAAAAATTGTCGTCATTTAGAATCTTGATTAAATTTGCAAGACTTCTATTTTTATACTTTTTTAATTTTTGAGTAAAGATTTAGCAGATTTTCAGAGGTCTTTACTGGATTAGTTTTACACAAATTTATAAATTGATTTCAATAGAAACCTAGATAATATCCACAACATACTGTGTATTTAAAATATCTAATGAAAAATGTGTGATAACGTCATAATCACGTAAGAGCGATTGTATGAAAAACATTGAAAATGTATGTCGAATTGCATCCCCTTAACCGATTGTACCCGGTAATTTGCAGATTACAAGTTAACGTATTCCGTATTCTAACATATACAATGTTTACACAAATAAAAAATATCTTATCTTCATCTTTATAAACAGTATAAAATAAATAAATTCTACCCGGCAGTATATTAAAATGAACCTTTACGATAGTCATAATAGGGGAAGGGTTACCTAGCCAGTCACCACATAAAAGGTCTAATTTTCAACGGCACCCACACCTTTCAAACCGGAACGCAACAATGTTGCTAACGGTTAGAAATGGGTACCTTTACCTAAATTTACAGCACCTATAGTAGTTGCAATTTAGCATAGCAATAGTGGTTATTGACCGAACAAATAAGTATGGATCCTTTTTTTCAATATGAAAATCTTTTTCGACTTTCTTTCTTCCTCATTAAATGCAATATTAGTCTATTATGAAGTACGGTTTTCACGTAACGTTCAACGCAAGAGAAATAAAATCATACTAGCTTCAAACAGTGGTTTTGCCTGCGTGAAAGTAACTTTCTACTATCCCAAGTGAACATACTGCCAGGATAAAAAGTAAAAATCATATTTCAGGACAAGGTTTATGCGAGTGGTAAAATTCATCCAAGTCGGTTCAGACGTTTGAGCATGAAAGAGTAACAAACAAAAATACAAACGTACATGTAAGCTTTCCCCAAGGTATATAATACTCACCGTAGGTGCGGGCTTGCGGACGGCGAGCAATGAGTAGCTCGCCACCCGATCGTCCGGTAACTGTCCGGACCGAGCCCAAGTTGTCGAAGCCGCCGAACTACTCCACTTGCACCTCAAGGAGATGTCAGCAAACCGTAGGGGCCCAGCAGGGTCGAAGCCTACTGGGGTCAAGGGTTTATTTCTGAAAGAAAAACTCGGACCTGTGACGAAAGCAAAGAAGGAACAGGAGTGGGTTTTTAGTCAGTAAAAGTCTGACACGCCCTCCCTCTCCGCCCAAGAGCGCAGGAAGTCATTGGATGATTTTCCCACCTACAATAAAAAGGTATATAATACTACCTTCTGCAAGCGGTTTTGCCCGCGTTAAACTGAAAAAAATATACCAAGGGAACATACTCCTGGAATAAAAAGTATTACTGGAATAAAGTAGGACAACGCTTAAAAAGTTTAATTACAGAGATTTCCATCTTTTAAATGATGAATGCTGTCATTAATGTAGGTGGGTCAATGACCTCCACTGACATATCAAACCGCATCAACTATAGTAATGACAGATTAAAAAGAATTACAACAAATAGAACTGTATCACTGTTAACATTATGACATTATCACACAAATGTGATAACAGCCAAGTTTCAGTAGCATTATTTACTAATACACCATCATTGTGATTACAATCTAGGCCGAACACAGTGTAATAACATAAACAGGTAATAATTCAGGCAGATAATCTTAATGAGATCGTTGTACCTACATCACAGAGGTAGCGAAGCTATAAACACTTGATAACATCTTGTTTCAGCTAGGAGTTATGCTGGATTCTATATCTGACTGATCGTTATTGGCTGATGCTAACGGCCAGTTGCTGATAGAGGCTTTGATGAAGTGCCAAATACTGCGGTACCGAAATGGTTTCACTAAGAATGCATTTTTGATCGAAGAAGCCGATAAATTATTTTATCTATTTATTTATTTAACACTTCATGCACATAAAGGTACAGAGGCGGACTTAATGCCTTAGGCATTTTCTACCAGTCAACCTTTGGGTTATGCAGAGAAGAATAGTGGTAGGTGCAATAAAAGAGAGAGAAAAAAAAAGGTTAATATAAAAAGATATATAAAAAGATATACAAATTAATCACAGATACAATACAATAAATATAATATATATTACATAATATATACTTAATTTAATGAACTAAATATATATAATCAAAAAAAACAAAAATTGGTCCAAATCGACAAAAAGAAACACATTAACGTTGTGATGATACTACTGCCAACTTCTTACGAATATGCTCGCGAACCTCAATCTTGAATTTTATATTATCTATTATTATCTATCAAATTAACAAATCATGAAAAGAGGAGAGATAAAACACATGTTACTAAAAGAGTTATGAGTATACATGTGGATGGGTGGAGAGGGAGAGGGAGGCCAAAGAAAAGATAGATGGATTGTGTGAACAGTGATATGAAAGAAAAGGAAGTTGAATAAGATGGGACAAGGGCAGGAAGATGATGATGAAATTAACAAATCAAAAGTTCATGAGGTTTATCAAAACTAGTGCCCATCATTTCAGTCAACATTTCATTCACTGTTAGACATTGGACTTCTCCAAGTGTTGTCACAACGACCGGTCTTATGCGTCTCACATCCATCGGATTCTTTTTTATTTATATTTCACAAATTGCACACAACGCCATCTAGTCCCAAACTAAGGAGAGCTTGTGTTATGAGTACTAGATAACTAATAAACGTACTTATATATTTCTAAATACATACATATTATAGATAAAATACGCCTAGACACAGAACAAATGATCGTGGTCATCACCCAAACATGTGTCCTGGTTGGGAATCGAACCCACGACCTCCGGCATAGCAGTCAGGGCCACTGACCACTAAACCAACAGGCCAGCCAAATCGATTCCCACGACTCTCGCTAGATCGTCGATCAACCTTGTGGTAGGCCTTCCAACTCCACGTCTTCTGGTACGTAGTCGCCATTTCAGAACCACCCTATCCACTGCCAAATCTAAAACAGGTAGTATTAGATTCACAAATAACAGAGATATACTTATTTACTTCTAATATTTCAATTGAAAAGCTTTTTTAATCCAGGTTTTTTTTCCAATTTGGAATGCCCCAAGTGTCCGTATTCCTGCACTTTGAAGGATTTGATGAGTGCTACCGATGCTGCTATTAATGTAGCCACCTATTGGGCCCAAACAGTTGACGAGTTTACCATCGAATCGAAAAGGAAGGAATCCATGTTTAAAGCTACCTATCTGATCATAAGCGATGATTTGTTCGACAACGGAGCACACTTGTTTAGATGTAGTCTCTTGACTTATAGACCCAGGCTGTAGCTATCAGCAAACACAAATTCCTGCAGAGAATTTTAGACTTTAGCTTAGTTCCCAAAACATTTTGTACGTATGGATAGGAGGTCCACCGTGTGGTGCATCATGCTTTTAGTAATGCATCTGATGATGGAATGGGCCTGGTGAAATTAAATTGTTCTTATCAGACGCCCAATTACCTAAATAAGCGTTAGAAAACCGACAGGTTCTCGACATAAGCATAATCAGCCTTTTAATGTTCCCACTGCTGGGACTCAGGCCTCCTCTCTCTAGTTGAGGAAATGGGCCGTAATTCACCACACCGGCCCACTGCGGTTTATTGAATGTCACATGTCTTCGAATTTTTGGTTCTAGGACATGCCGGTTTCCTCACGATGTTTTCCTTCACCGTTTTGAGAGCAGTGGTGATGTAATAAATTACACAAAGTAATGCGTCTGGTTGGTTTTAAACCCGCGACCTACAATTTATAAGTCAGAGCCGTTACCACTCGGCCACCACTGCTCCTACTGTTCTCGGCAGATGTTCAAGGATTTGGAGTTTTGACTTGGAGGTTGCTTCATTGCCGATAATTTTCTCCATTTTTTTCAATCGACTCAAGGGCAGCATATATTGAATATAAATATATTTACAAGAGTGGAAGAAAAACAAAGAAACGATGCATGGATTCTTTGCAAGACGATATTGCTATAGAAAAGTAGATAAATTGTTAAGATGTTACACTTGACATAAGAAAGCTGAAAGTATGTTTTCCTTCAAGCGTAAAATTCGGAACTACTACTTGAAGTTCTCTCAATCTTAGTTCGGTCTTCGTCATAATTGTTATATTTTAAGTTCTTTTAATTAGAATTATTTCTTATTTATCATGGTATATATTAGTTTATTAAATTAGCATATATACGTATTTTATTATTATAAGCCACTCAATTTAATGATACTACATTATATTTCAAAAATATTTGTTATTTATTTATTGTGCACACCTACCACAGTGTTGTCTTTTTAACCCAATGGTTGACTGGTAGAGAATGCTTTGTGGCATTAAGTCCGCCTATGTACTACCACTGTACATCATCATCATCATCTTCCTGCCCTTATCCCGTGTTATTTGGGGTCGGCGCAACACGTTTTTTTCTTCCACTCTGCCCTGTTACTCGTCATGCTATCACTAACTTCCTTTTCTTTCATATCACTCTTCACACAATCCATCCATCTTTTCTTTGGTCTCCCTCTTCCTCTCCATCCATCCACATGTAAACTCATAACTCTTTTAGTAACATGCGTTTCATCCCTCCTCTTCACATGACCATACCAAGTACTACTACTGTACATGAAGTTTAAATAAATAAATGTTAACAAATAGAGATGGATGGAAAGATACTCTTAAGTATATTGTGATAAGGGTAGGAAGATCACGAAAATGCTTATGGCAGGTGAAAAAGCTTTTAAAGGTAAAATAGCAAACAGATTTATTTCAAAGGACCGGATAGCAATTTGGAAAGTTATGATTGGCATTTGGCAGGTCATACTCTTGGTTTTTGAGAACAGGACATAATTATGACGAATTTCGTTGACATTTAAAAACTAAAAGGAATGTAACAGTCTACCTGGGTGTCTCAGAAAAAAAAATAACCTGGTAGATGCATACAAATTAACATACTAATGTTTAAAAACAAGTCTACGAGGCCCAGGAAAGTAAAGGGCAACCGAAGGATCACGGGTGGTTTTAGTCAGTAAGACTCTGACACTCTCTATTGCTCCATCATGAGCAGGAGATGGTATTTGATTTTTTGTATGTTTTATTTGTTTGTGTATGTGTTTATGTAAATGTAATTTGTTTCTATAAAATATTTATAATTTGTTTCTGTATGTGTAAGTTGTTCCTGTATGTGCAATGTTTTATGGACTTTGAGAGTCCGAAATAAAAATGTATTATTATTAGCATAGCATAGCATAATCAGCCTTTCAATGTTCCCGCAGTGGGATTTAGGCCTCCTCTAGGAGAGGGAATGGGCCGTAATCCACCACGCGGGCCTAGTGCGGGTTGGTGGATGTCACATTTCTTCGAATTTTTTGGTTCTAGGACATGTCGGTTTTCTCACGATGTTTTACTTCACCATTTTGAGAGCAGAGGTGATGAAATAAATTACACAAAGTAATGCGCCTGGCTGGGTTTGAATCCATTACTTACAACTCGAAGTCGGAGCCTTTACCACTCGCCCATCATGCTCTCTGTATTATTATTATTTCGTTTATATTATTAAAAATAAAGATTAAATTGTTATGATCTAGTTCTAGCTGCTTCCAGTGGCTTTACTCGAGTGAAAGTAGAAAATTAGTTCTAGGGAACAAACTTTTAGGATTAAGAGTATTCTATGTGCTATTTCAGGACTTGGTCTACACGTGTACCAAGTGTCATTGAAATCTTTTCAGCCGTCCGAGCATGAAGAAGGAATAAAAATACCTATATATACACATGAACTGGCATACTTTCATCTATATAATATTAGTGTGACAGAAGGATTCAATTTACCGTAGAGGCCCAGCAGGGTCGAAACCTATTGGGGCCATGGGTGATGCGAAAGAGATACCCGGGCCCCTGGAAAAATGACAAAGAAGGAACAGTAGTGGGTTTTTAGTCAGTAAAAGTCTGAGACTATCTCCTGCTTTGCTCATGAGCGGGGGATGTCATTAGATGATTTTCCCACCAGAAAAAAAAGAAAGATTATGATCAATTCAGGATGGATAAACACATTGGATCAATTCAGTATGGATGAAATGGCGACAGGTCACTGGAACAACTTGTGATCCACAGATGTCCCCCAAGTTGAAAGGTAAAATCTCCAAGTCCGTGATAAGACCTGTTAGACTATATGGATCAGAGTGTTGGGCTGTGAAAAAGACGGATTCAAAATATTGCATATAGCGGAGATGAGAATGTTAAGATGGATGTGTGCTGTGACGAGAACAGATGAAGCGAGAAATGAGCATATCAGAGGAAGTTTGAAAGTGACGTCAGTGACTGAAAAGTTCAAGGGGAATCGTTTGTCTTGGGATAGTTATGTGAAGAGAAGGAATGAAACGCATGTTATTAAAAGAGTTATGCGTATACATGTGGATGGGTAGAGAGGGAGAGGGTTGCAAAAAAAAGATGCATGGATTGTGTGAAGAGTGATATGAAAGAAAAGGAGAGTGATAGCATGATGGGTCATCATCATTTCAGCCAAAAGAAGTCCACTGTTGGACATAGACCTCACCCAAACGACGCCACAACGACCGATCCTGTGCGTCTCGCATCCACCGCACTCCCGCGAATCTCATCAGGTCGTCGGTCCACCTTGTGGGAGACCTTCTAACGCTGCGTTTTCCGGTGCGCGGTCGCCACTCTATAACCTTTCGGCCCCATCGACCATCCTTTCTACGAGCAATGTGGTGCATGATGGGTGCCAGGATAGAATGGAAGAAAATAACTCCAAAGACTCCAAATAACACGGACAGGAAGATGGTGCTGATGAAAAGGATTCAGTTTGTTAACGCGTCAAACAGGAATTATAGATACGTGACCAATTCAATTCCAGACCCAGCCACATCTTACAATCCAATCACCTGGTACAGTCAACAACACATTAAACGTTGTGTGCTATGTCGGATAAAGTGGCAATCTCACGAGATTCAACGACGATTGTGTTGATAACTGTACAAAAGTACCGGTACGTCTAAGTTATTGGAGATATTAAGTGTTTACGATTTTTTTTTATAGCATAGCATATATGTTAAAAATTCGAAGACATGTGACATCCACCAACCCGCACTGGGCCCGCGTGGTGGATTACGGCCCGTTCCCTCTCCTAGAGAGGAGGCCTGAGTCCCAACAGTGGGAACATTATAAGGCCGACTATGCTAGGCTATAAAAAAAAAAAGTGTTTACGATTTTTTTTTATACTATACTAGTAATCTGCCCCGGCTTCGCATGGAAGTAATCTTTATACATAAACTTTGCTCGTTATTGTCCTTTCTATTAGTGAACATGCCATTTTTTTAGGTTTTTTTTTTAGTTGGGAAAATCATTTAATGACAAATCACGCTCTTGGGCGGAGCGGGAGATAGTGTCAGACTTTTACTGACTAAAAATCCTGTTCCTTCTTTGCCTTCATCCCGGGGCCCCGGGCTTCGCTTTCACACTACCCGTGGCCTCAGTGGGCTTCGACCCTACTGGGCCCCTACAGTTGCTGACATCTCCTTGAGGCGCGCTTGGAACAGTACGCGCCGTCGACGACTTGGGCTCGGTCTGGACGGTTACCGGACGGTCCGGAATTTTTTTGTAGGTGGGAAATCATTCATTGACTTTTTCCTGACTGACTTAAACCCGTAGGAGAGGGGTCTTTTTTCGCCTAGCTTTACAGGGCCCTGGGTAGTCCTTTCAGAACCGAACCCACGGCCCCAGTAGGCTTCGGCCTTTCTTGGCCTTTACGGTTTTGCTGATATCTCCTTGAAGCGCGCGTGGATCACCACTCGCCGTTGACGTCTCGGCCTCGGTCCGGATGGTTACCAGACGGCCAGACGGCAAGCTACCTATTGCTCGCCGTCCACAAGCCTACGCCTACGGTGGCTGTAAATCAGGGTCGTGGTCCCGGTAACTAAGGCGTGAGAACTCTAAGGAGATACCATGTCCAGCAGAGGTTGCTTTATAGCTGAAGTTATAATGATGGTAATGACAGGTCATTTGACCGGCCACACAGGGAACATATACACTCACTCCACATAAATCACGTAAACACAGACATTAAAATTATATATATAGATAATAATATTTCAATAAATACATTTTACTAAAAAATAAAAGTACATACTTTAGTTATTCTAAAAATGGTAACATAAGTAACATGAAATAAAGAGTAAAAAGAAATTACTATGACAAATACGTACCTCAATCCCTGAAGTTAATTCCTAAAGCCCACAATGAAACAATACAGTCGTATCGTACTCGTGACGTGTGCGCTAAATTAGCTGTTACCTTGTCGGACAATCCGCAATTAGATGCTCCGGTATGGAACGTTAGCAAAAAAAAATGTTATAAATTCCTTGAAAAATAAGATGATATTATGTTAACCAATGAAATTGTACAGTGAGATTTGAACATTCTTTAAATGTTAAAATTATTTTTTATAAGCATTCTGACAGCAGTATCACAAATAGCTGCCAAGCATTTCACGTTTTGATGATGTTGTCAATATTACAAAGAGATATCAAGATACAATACGTTGTGACGTATGAAATATTTGTGTTATTTTGTTGCTGTATTGCACCGGTTTTTTTAGGAAATTAATTTTCCTGAGACTACAAAAATATCGAAAAATATCGACACAAACTCATAATTAACGATTTTTGTTAGGTCAAAACTATATAAGACCACTTTTACAACATGGCGTACCGAAATATAAAACTTCTCTTGAACCAAAATTGTATTCGAACCTAATTACAAAACTTTCTCGCCAACTATTCTGCTACCACTACCTGCAATTGATACATCCACACGGCTAATTGAGGGTAGGCAAAGAAAAATCGATTACATCTCCCATTTGGGGGTAATTTAGATCCTTTATACGGAGTTCTGTTGGCGTAATACTGGCTGGTTGAAAGTCAGTGGAATATGGAGCCGACCGCGACGGTTCGAATTTCGAACGTGGCCGCCATTTTCGGAGTTCTTTGTGGTGGGGGTGAAGTGATATGAACGTTTGGATGCTTTTATTGCTGACGTTACACTGCGTTGTGTGTCGTTTTTCACGAATTAGGGTTAGATCGGCAGTGAAATTATGACTTTTAACAGTTATTTGGCAAGAATTGAAGCTGAGAAGAATGTTTATACTTGAAAAAGGATTTAATAATAGTACATTTTGATACAAGTGGACAAAGTTTGTCATTGCGACTGAGGCGACATTCACCCGAGCCATAAACCCCTCGTCTCCCCTGTTATGGATCTGACACTGCTGGTACTGTGACAAATTTCCATGTGTATCAAACAACGTTTTTCAATACATATAAGAATACACTTAATAAATA
This sequence comes from Mythimna vitellina, assembly GCA_949316375.1. NCBI lineage: Eukaryota > Metazoa > Arthropoda > Insecta > Lepidoptera > Noctuidae > Mythimna > Mythimna vitellina. The sequence goes on along the minus strand of OX438710.1, from coordinate 16,081,491 downwards.
AACTGGGGTTGACGCGCAATTTGTGGGGGTCTCTTAGCATCGAGCCTGATATGAAAAATAAAATAAAGTTCAAAGCAGGGGCGAGCACACGCACGTTTCCTTCTTCAGCTTCCTTTGTGGCCGTTTCTAGCTTTTCGTGGTGGCGTTTGTGGCTTCAGTGTGTGGCCCATGTGCGTTGACACTTACTGGCTAAAATCCAGAACCACGAATTCCTCTTTCGGAAGTCAATCCATGGCCCCAGTAGGCTTCGGCCCTGTTAGGCCCCTACGGTTTTCTTGACATCTCTTTAAGGCGCGCGTGGAATACCAAGTGCCCTGGACGACTCAGGCTCGGTCCTGATAGCTACCAAACGGCCAAACGGCGAGCTACCCATTGCTTGTCATCCGCAAGCCCTGTTGCGAAACTGAAAGTCAGTGTTGTTAATTCAGCTTGTACCAACTTAAAGTTATCACAGACGTGACAAATTACAGTAATGTCATGACAAGATGTCACACCCAAAAGCGTGTAACCTGTAATATCAGTATTCAACTCCGTAACAAATAATGACAGCTTATTACTAACATAACGTTTTACATAAGTAAGTAATTGTCCTAGCAGTTAGATTACTACACGCAAAACCATCATTAATAATTAATATTTACTACCCATATTATGGTAATTATTAGAATAATTTACACGGAAGAAATGCTTGAAGTTTAGTCGCTTTTATTTGCTGTAGTTTGCATAGATTGTGTACATAACTGTAATTACATTTTGTAGAAACTACTTTCTGTAAAAAAGATGTAGAATAGAATAGAATAGAATAGAATAGAATAGAATAGAATAGAATAGAATAGAATAGAATAGAATAGAATAGAATAGAATAGAATAGAATAGAATAGAATAGAATAGAATAGAATAGAATAGAATAGAATAGAATAGAATAGAATAGAATAGAATATATTAGAATAGAATAGAATTTTGCAAATATGGGTAATACATAATAGTTCTTAAGATAACATTACAGCTCAGCCACATTTTACCATTCGGCATGCAAACAGTTAAAATTATTTATTTATATCATTGTTATTACACTTAATAATGTTTTACATCATAAATTGATGTAAAACATTATTAAATTACTAATATCCAATGTTGAATCATCAATTTAATTAAAGATATGTATGTAATAAAGGGAAAATATAAATTAATACCATCATCATCTTCCTGCCCTTGTCCATGAGATTACATATCATGTCAATACTATTACAAATATCCTATACTACTATGTCAATACCAAAATCAAAATATATAATTATGTGTAATTGGCCAATTTCAACGTGGATATTATAGTGTAAAAGCATGAGCGCTTACATGTACATTCACTGTTCCTTTTTTTTTAATGACGAAAACTAGTGCTTGATCTGCGATCCCATCTGATGGTAAGTTTTTTTTTTAGGTGGGAATCATCTAATCATCTTATCATCTAATGACAAATCCCGCTCTTGGGTGGGGCGTGAGATAGTGTCAGATTTTTACTGACTAAAAACCCACCCCTATTCCTTATTTGCCTTAATCTCGGGGTTCAAGCTAGGATGCAATTCACTCTAACCTTGAAAATACTTAAATTATGAACGGACGGGAAGATTACACGACACGAAGGGAGATAAGGTCCTCGATCGCTCAACCATCCGTGCCATCAATTCTTTCAATTCTGTATTGTATAACAAAACTTAACAAAGGACATGAAGATTAGATAATTCATTTACAAAGGCGAGCTAAACTCAACACTGAGTTTTCTCACAGCAAAACTTTGAGTGATACAGACAGATCACATCACTAACTTCAGTATTCAAAATCTAAACTCATATGTCTCCATCGGGTTATCGGGTCACTTTGTGTTAGACCTTTGTGGTAACCGTAACAAATGACAGACATTATCGTAAAAATCATTGATTAGGTTGACATTCAAGGACGTAGGTCTAGACTTAATTCCTCAATTATCTGACACACTCACCAGTTAGAAATATCGACTTATCTAAGGTAACATTATTGAGAAGTAAAAGCTATTGTCTGGAGGTTCCAATCTGAAAACAATTTTTTTTTTTTAATAAGTTAAGTGTCGTTTCATAAATCTCATTCCCGTCGTGAGTGAGATTACGAGATTTTAGAGGAGATTTTATCAATTCTATGTTACTTATAGCATAATAGCATAATCAGCCTTTTAATGTTCCCACTGCTGGGACTCAGGCCTCCTCTCTAGGAGAGGGAATGCTTTAATCTACCACGCGGGCACAGTGCGGGTTGGTGAATGTCTCATGTCTTTGAATGTTTGGTTCTAGATCATGCCGGTTACCTCACGATGTTTGCCTTCACCGTTTTGAGAGCAGTGGTGATGAAATAAATTACACAAAGTAATTCGCCTGGCTGGGTTTGAACCCGCGACCTACAACTCGTAAGTCTGGGCCGTTACCATTCGGCCACCACTGGTCAATTCGGCCATCACTGCACTTGTTACTTATACTTTTTGTTATTATTGATAGGCTCGCGTTTAACCACTATCTCACCTGATAGTAAATGATGATGTGGCCGACGATAGAGCACGCTTACCTGGAAGTAACCTATTCACTCTTGACTTAAAGACCTCTAGGTTGCATTGGGAAACACAAACTCCGGCAGGGAATTTCACTCCTTAACTGTACGCATAAAATTAATGTGTTCACAAAACGCTTAGTACGTATGGGTGGTATGTCCACCATGTATAGATGGCGCAACGCCATACGTCTACTTCTACTAAATTTAGGTAAATATTCTCTACATATATTCCGACCTCTGGTTATTGAGGGTGCAAACGAGCTTCAAAGTCCTCCCCTATCACATTCAGCCCTCTACTTGATCCATGATAAAAAAATTCCAACCATATTCCGAGTTTTCAACTAGTACACGAAAACCTCGTGTTCTCATTGTTGGCTTACCACTTTTTCCAAGTCGGTAACACGTCGCCGATAGCAAAGCCGTTAATCCTTGGCTCTATGGAGTTGGGGATCGCAGTTCGGAACTGAAAGCCTGGGTTAACCCGATACGTGACTCGGTCGTGAGTTGTCGTCGCGTGATCGTGTCGGTAGGTATAAATGAGATTCTTTTTTTCTTTGTTTATGTTGGATGTAGGTTTGGAAGTAAGCTGTATTTAGGAGTGAAACAATTTGTTAGCGGTAGCGTCATTGATCTGCTGGGCAAAACTTCCCTATGTTCTTGACTCTTCTTGTCTTAATTTCTCTGTAAATCCATTGAAGCCAATTTATTTGGTAATGTTTTTTAAAATGTAACTGAAATAATTTACACCCTTATGCCTACCAATTACAATATTAATTTACAATCGTATTTTAAGTACTCAAATTTTATTTAATATGCAGTGTTGGTCTAAAGAGAGCCTATCAATAATAAAAAACTGGGCAAATGCGAGTCGATCTCGTGCCCTGAGGGTTCCGTACAAACTTACTTATGTAAAAGTTTAATTCTTGATTGAAGTCTCGAAGTTTTTTCCAAATCACAAAAAAAAAAAATGGTGACGTAACAACTAATTTTCTGTTTTCAGATTTATTCCTATACTTGTATGATAAGACCTTGCTTTATGCAAAATTTCAGGATTCTGGGTCAACAGAAAGTACTCTATAATTTTGGTTCCTATATGTGTCGAAATATTCGTTTTTTGTGACATAAACGGCCATATCTTTTGTTTTCGTCAACTTAGAAGTTTGATTTTTTCACAGCTTCAAGGGACCGCAGATCTAAGTAAATAATTTTAACTTCAACTCAATACGTCTTCGTGTTCCCGAGATAAAAGGTCTTGACAGACAGACAGACGGACGAACAACAAGGTGATCCTATAAGGGTTCCGTTTTTTGCTATTTGGCTACGGAACCCTAAAAAGGTATGTGAGGACAGTATATACCAGTCAATATTGTTCCCAAAAGCACAATAAAAAAAATACACACACCTATTCATATATGATACAAATCTTAAAACTATACAATATTTGGGCTTGTGGACGGCAAGCAATGGGTAGCCCACCGTCCAACCGTCCGGTAACCGTCCGGACCAAGCCCAAGTCGTCGACGGTGCGTATTGTTCCGCGCACGCCTAAGGGAGATGTCAGCAAAACGTAGGGGCCCAGTAGGGTCGAGGCCTACTGGGGCCATGGGTAGTGTGAAAGCGAAACCCGAGGCCCTGGGAAGAAGGAACAGGAGTGGGTTTTTAGTCAGTAAAAGTCTGACACTATATCCCGCTCCGCCCAAGAGCGGGATTTGTCATTAGATGATTTTCCTACCTAAAAAAAAACCTATACAATATTAGCGTAATTATAAATTATCGTTGCTGGTACCCTCTGTTGAACCCAGCCACATTAGATGTACTACTATAATTATCGCGGAAACCAACAAATGGAAACAGTTTAGATTGTAACATGCAATACTATAATTTATATTGTTCATTTCATTCTAGGAATGTTAATTAGCGATACTTTGAGTAGCATTAAACGCAATGATTAATAAAATAGATTTTATCGAGGCAACTGTGTGGGTTGTAGCGATTAGGAAATTATGCGAAGCGAAGGTGGTGGCAGCACGCATGAGGGAACGGACATCCTCACGCCTCAGCCGCTGAAATCCCGAACTTGATTTTCAAACCACCGTGCACCGTAGGCGTAGATATAATTTTTCGACAAAAACATAATTGAAAAGTGTGCGCATGTTTTAGTAAAATCTCCAAAATAAAGGTTGTGGACGACGAGCGATGAACAGTTCTCAGTCCGGACCTAGCCCGAGTCATCAACGGCGCGTGATCACGCGCGCCTCAAAGAGATTTAGCAAAACCGTAAGACTCAGCAGGGTTGAAGACTAGTGAGGCCTTGGGTTGACTTCCTCCCCCCGTCCTGGTACGCAAGGAAAAGAAGGAGCTTAGGCTTGGTTTCAGTTAGTTTATGGATGACACTCTCTCCTTCACTCCAAGTCATCAGTCATTATCATTTCAGCCGAAAGACGTCCACTGCTGGACATAGGCCTCCCCCAAGTGTCGCCACAATGAACGGTCCTGTGCGTCGTGCATCCATCGGACTCCCGCAATCGTTACCAAGTCATTAGTTCACCTTGTAGGAGGCCTTCCAACGCTTCCGGTACGTGGTCGCCATTCCAGAACCTTTCAGCCCCAACGGCCCTCCGTTCTGTGAGCAATGTGCCCTGCCCATTGCCACTTAAGTTTGGCGATTCTTTATGCTATGTCGCTGACCTGGGTGCTCTTGTGGATATCCTCATTCCTGATTTGATCACGCAAGGAAACTCCGAGCATAGCCCTTTCCATTGCCCTTTGATGACTTTAAACCTTCTGATGAGGCCCATTGTAAGCGACCACGTTACGGAGCCATATGTCATCACTGGCAACACGCACTGGTCATAGACTATCGTCTCTCCAAGTCATTGGATGATAATCGTAAAATAAATCCATTAGATAATTATGCCAATTCTGTGGAATTGTGTGGTAAAGTACTGATCGAAGAACATGGTCGATAAATCTGTTGGAGTTTTTGGCAGGATTTTGTTGAATGAAGTTCTGAAACTGTTTTAATAAATAAAAAAAAATATAACCAAGATTTTTGTTACCTGATTTAAAAGAGCTGCCATGGAGTTTCTTTCACGTTCTTCTCCATAGATATCTACTCTTTGCAACGTGAAACTTAGTTTCACTTTTTTTGACTGACCGACAGTTTGCCGAATCAAAAATGCCTGTTAATGGTCTATTTGAAATAAAGTTTCTGACCTCTGATAATAATAAGTTAAATTGATTCCTAATTATTCATGTGTACTTTTTATGTTTATCTAGAATATTAATGGTACTCGTCCTTCGGAAAACACAAACTCATTGATCCGTTGTCATTCGTAGATGTTTGACAGTCATTACAGGTAGTCATTACACGCCAGAAATTCTGACATCTTTTTTTTCACACGCGCAGATTTTTGTTCATCGAAAAATTTAATAAGACTGCAGCGAGATAAAGATAGTGGCTCTAGTGACAAAGTATTTTATATATATTATTTACGATGACCTGGTGAGGGTCGCGGAAATCCGATGGATGCGAGAGGGCACATTGCTCGTAGAACGGATGGTCGATGGGGCCGAAAGGTTACTAAGATGATGATGATGTTAATGCATAAAATCATATAATAAAAATTTATAAAATCAAATGTACAATGAGCGGTTTTATGGCATAGGATAATCTCTTATCCATCTATAGGATAACCTATAGATGGATAAGATTGATGTGAGATGGATAGGTTATCCTATAGATGGACTGAACAAAAGGAAATTTAGAGCTTTCAAATCCAAAATCTAAAGGTAGGTAACGGTCTTTCTCGATTTTTTTGGACTTTGGTAGCGTTTTGAGCGAACCTCACTTCTATGGGTAATAGATTTCACAAACAAATTGCTCGAATAGTGAAAACCTTGATAAAGCAACAAATAAGTATTAGAAATCCAATCTTTTTAGAAAAGGGAACCTACTAACGTCTAACATTTAAGCTGAAAATGCCACAAATCAAGACGTAATCTTAAAATTCTATCAAAACCATTACAGCTACTTCCTATACCGCCACAAATTCACGCGAACCCAACTATTAATCATAAAAGTTCTGTTATTAAATACTGTTCAACGTTATTAAGATTTTGAACCTGTGAACGTATCGTTTATTATTTTTTAGAGTTCCGTACCTCAAAAGGCAAACACGGAACCCTTATAGGATCACTTTGTTGTCCGTCTGTCGGTCAAGACCCTTCATCTCGAGAACGCGTGAAGATATCGAGTTGACATTAAAACTATATACTTAAGTCTGTAGTCCCTTAAAGTCGTGAAAAACTCAAACTTCTAAGTTAAAAAAAACAAAAGCTACGGCTGATTATGAATCAAAATTTATAGGGTACTTCTTGTTGACCCAAAACCCTGAAATTTTAGTACAAAATAAGGTCTCATAGCACAGGTATAGGAATAAATCTGAAAACAGTAAATTTACGTAAAACAAATTTACTGTTTACACAAAAAAAAAAAAATGTTTCGGAAAAATCTTCGAGACTCCATTTGGTAATTGAACTATGTATTTACATAGGTATGTTTGCTCGCGTTTGACTCGCTCTTGCCCAGTTTTTTTTTATTTTAATTGGTATATTCGCGGTAAACCATTATCTCACCTGATTGTATGCTATTATATATATATTCTACCTATAATAGTGCAAGTACAAGCGCGACGGCTGAACACGAGGTCCTGGGTTCAATACCTGGGTCAGGCAAAAACTGTTACTGAGTTTTTCCATTACAAATTACTGTGTAGCAGCCTGGAGTTTGGAAGTTGGTGATGTGACACCCCCGTACCTCGAAAAGCACGTAAAGCCGTTAGTCCTACGCCTGATCTCTCTCTGGTCGTGTTGGTCAGCAGCATAGCCGTCCCATCGGACTATGATAGTAAAGGAACTGAGAATACACTTGTGTTTGCGCACCCACTTGTGCACTGTATTATCATCTACGTACTTGGCAAATCTCTATTGAGATAACCAAGCGTGACTCTACCTATTTCTATCTCTGTTTCAGTTAATCTTTAATTTGTACAGAAATCTTACATGATTTTGTGGTGATCTCAACAAAAAATCCTTCTAAAATTATCGCATGATTCATGGAAAAACATTATCACAAACAACCATAAAAAAATAAATGGAAATCCAAATCTAAATTACAAAACCACTGGTCTGACGACGACAAATCACAAAAATCTTAATAAAAAATTACTTAGTTTGTAAACTTAATTAAATCCCTTATCAAGCTGTATCGAGATAAGGAGAAAAGTTGAAATTAAATTACACTCCCCGATTTAGGGGAGCTGCAGAAATTAATCTTTCTTTATCTCTGATTAATATGAATTTTGGGAAGACATTTTTTTATATCGTAATGGGATGCTGCAGATGAAATGTTTTGGTCCCGTTAGTTTAGTTTTTATCTTCCCCTTTGATAATAGTGACTGCGCGGAATTTTCTCGTCCAACATACCACAGTGTCTCAAGACGAAAGTCTAACGTCTCCTCTCCGTGATAATATAATATGGCACTAAAACGTGGTCGCTTACAATAGGCCACATCAAAAGGTTTACAGTCACCCAAAGGGCAATGAAAAGGGCTATCCTCGGAGTTTCCTTGCGTGATCGCATTAGGAATGAAGATATCTTCAGGAGAAGGCCAAGGCCACCGACATACCTTGCAGAATCATCAAAGTTAAGTGGCAGTGGGCAGAGCACATTGCTCGTAGAACGGATGGTCGTTGGGGCCGAAAGGTTCTAGAGTGGCGACAGCGCACCGGAAAACGCAGCGTTGGAAGACTTTTCACAAGGTGGACCGATGACTTGGTGAGAGTCGCGAGACTGCGATGGATGTGAAACGCGGAAGACCGTTCGTTCTGGTGACACTTGGGGAGGCTTATGTCCAATAGTGGACGTCCTTCGGCTTAAATGATGATGATGAATCTGATGAAATTTCATACACACATCCTCATAGTCTGTTCTCCACACAGCCAGATAAGGCAAGATTCAAAGATTCTAGATCAAAGCGTTTATTTTAAATAAACCATTTACACACATTTTGAATTGTCAAGAAGAATTATGTTAATTCCAAATCTCTATGGAGAAGAATGACCCAGAAACTCCATGCCTCTAGCTGTGCCATGGAGTATATAAATATTTTAAGAGTGATGGAGGAATTGCTAATTACCTACTGGAAATTGGGGAAGGTTTCAAAGAAATTGCTCATTGTGAATTGCTCATAATGTAACCTAAATATTTCTGCAAGAAAAATATACATACCGTATTTTTACAGGTTACTGTTTCGTTACACTTTCTTGAAGAAATTCTGTGATTTTAATATGATTGCATTATTATTAGATCGTTCTAGTTATCTACGTTAATTTTCAATATATATGTGTAATAAACCAACTAAATTTAATAATTCAAACGTGACTTCAAAAATATCAAATAAAAAAAAGATCCCCTCAGAAAAAGTCACCCTTAAAAAATTTAATAACTCCCAAAAATTTTCACATTCAATCGAACAGAAATCCTGATATACTTAATTGAATAATTCCCCAAGACTTTTGTCTAATAATCCCATTAATTTCCCCATCTTTCCCCAATTACCCCGGGGGTGGTAAAAGAATATTCGACAGATTCCGTTGCCAACTAACTCCGAGTCGAATTATGAGTAATCTCGGATATTTAGCTGAGACAATTGGCTGTAGGTTACACCGAAGTGTAAAAGAATTAATTAATTATTAGTGCAGGCTCAAATGGGATTCGGCGGGTCAAGTCAGCCGTATGCATAGTGACCGCTGGGCAAGGGTCGCCTTGCAGGGAGTTCCTACAGAAGCAAAGCACTGTCGAGGCCGAACTAGAAAGAGGTAGCCAGATGATCTAGACGCGTACCACGAGGTCTGGTTCGAGACGGCTCAGGAGAAGAATGTCTGAAAGGAGGGAAGGCTTTTGTCTAGCAGTGGGACAGTAATAACTAGAAAAAAACATTATATTATTACACAAACATAGCAATTACATTAAATACTTTTTTCCGATTTTTTTTCTCTCCGGGTTCTTTGTATCAACAAAACAAAACAATATGATAATAAAAACACTTTAATAAATGATATTATTGGGGCTCAAGAACTATAACGGTATTATTTCATTGTATTTTTACTTCGAAAGAATAATAGACTACTAATAATTCCACTGTAACAACAATCTAAGACGACAATCCGACTGCATTAATCAACGTTCCAGCTAGTTTTTATACGAATAGGATTAACAACGTCTTTAAACTAAAATATAAAACCTCACAAAGATAAACACATTTTCTTATCTTCATTCCTGTGAAAGAAATCCAATTTCCGACCTAGTCTTCTCCTTTGGCCAGCTTCTTAGTGATTACAGCGAACAAGATTATTTTTACAAAAATTCCCTGAGTTTTATAAAATACTTGATACGCTTCGGTGTAAGTAGCTGCCTGAACAATACAGTTGAAAGAAGACACAACTTAGCAACGGAGAATTAAAAAGTTTTTGATTTTTTGTGTCTCTTACACAGAGACAGTTTTTTTGTAGTCTTTACGATTTCTGTTAGCCTGGTACCATGGTTGCAATGATTAAAATACGTTCTTTGTTTTAAGCTGAGAAATACTTTGATAAAATGTCTTATAAACGATTTATGAGTACTTGGAATTGGAGATAAGAAAGGTACCATTGTTTTTTTAGAAAACATGTTAATGGACCTAAAATGTTTTGGAAATTGGGGACTAGACTCATTTTTTTTATTAGTATTTGTATCAAAAATATCCCAAATTGCAAATAAAAAGAATTTCACAAATCTGTTTATAACTAAATAAGCCAGAAACCTTTCAAATCGGGTGGAAGGGGAAACTATAAAACAAAAACAAATAGTAAAATAAAAGTAATAAGATACAGATACAAAATTGTGATGTCATCACCATTATGTTACGCGTGTAGAAAAGAGATAGCGAGATATTCCCCCGATTTCCGACCACCGTAGGCGCGGGCTTGCAGACGGCGAGCAATGGGTGGCTCGTATCCGACCCTCCGGTAACTGTCCGGACCGAGCCCAAGTCATCGACGGCGCGTACTGTTCCACGCGCGCCTCAGGGAGATGTCAGCAACTGTAGGGGCATAGCAGGGTCGAAGCCTATTGCGGCCATGTGTAGTGTGAAAACGAAACCAGGCCCTGGGACGAAGGAACAGGAGTGGGTTTTTAGTTAGTTAAAGTCTGACACTATCTCTCGCTCCGCCCAAGAGCGAGATTAGTTGCTGCTTTATTTTGTAATCAATTTTGATGCGGTTTTAAAAAAAAAAGATTAATTTTTATAAGTTTGATTTGTTGTTTAGTACAACATTTTGTACATACAAACATAGGCAAGTACCCATTTATTATTTACTGCTACAATTACCCACACATTGACTGGCCTGTTGGTTTAAAGCTTAGTGGCCCTGACTGCTATGCCGGAGGTCGTGGGTTCGATTTCCACCTACGACAAAAGTTTTTGTGATGAGTACGATCATTTGTTCTGTGTCTGGGTGTAATTTATCTATAATATGTATGTATTTAGAAATATATAAGTATGTTTATCAGTTGTCTAATACTCATAACACAAGCTCTGCTTAGCTTGGGGCTAGACGACGTTGTGTGATAGTCGTGGAATATAATTATTATTATATTATAATATTTGTTGAACGTGAAACCAATAAAGGCTTGCACAGATATTTTTTTCTTTTTAATCTTGATAAGTTCGCGCTTGACCGCTATCTCACCTGATGGAAAGCGACGATGCGGTCGACGATGGAACACGCTTACCTAGAAGTAATCTATTCACTCTTGACTTAAAGATTCCCGGGTTGTAGCAAAATCATATATTTGGTTGATATAGAATTATAGGATATTACTTTTATTTTATTATATTTTATTTTATTGATTAATCAGCCTTCTAATGTTCCCACTGCTAGGACTCAGGCCTCCTCTCTCTAGAAGAGGGAATGGGCCGTAATCCACCACGCGGGCCCAGTGCAGATTGGTGAATGTCACATGTCTTCAAATTTTAGTTCTAGGACATGCCGGTTTCCTCTCGATGTTTTCCTTCACCGTTTTGAGAGCAGTGATGATAAAATAAATTACACAATGTAATGCGCCTGGCTGGTTTTGAACCCGCGATCTACAATTCGTAAGTCAGAGCCGTTACCACTCGGCCACCACTGCTCTCAACCATATCACATTTTACCAATATTGTTATACGTTTGATTGACCATGAGGCATCACTTCAATTAGCAGTCACAGTTTCAAGATCCTAACTGCGAATTTCAATGTCACATGTTCGATGTAAAAATAATAATCATATATGTGTGATCGATCCCAACGCTATCCCACAATCATAATTAATATTTACTTAAAAAACTACCTGATGGCTCGATAGATGGCGTTGGGATCGAATTAGATCGCGATATGGTTTCGTTACATGGCTGGGTATATAAGGTTTGGGTTCAACAAAATAAAATTGTCTCGCTCTGAGGTACTGCGTTTTATTCGAGGATCACAGGGTCCAAGGCATCTTGTACCGATAGTGTACATCACATTTAGTTTGATTGGCCTCTAAAGCCAAAAAACTTAGTCTTACCTAGATAATAGGGATATTAGGATGCCTAGAACGTGTTTAGTGCTCTTGAAGGAGATAAGCTGTAATCCATAAGCCTTAATTCCTCCTGAATCAGCATGCAAATGTCTCCTTAAAAAGTTATCCTCATCAATATTCTGATGACGTCACGAAATTACACCTACCCTCATTATGCGAACTGTAATCATGAACATAATAGCATACGTGACGATGGCAACAACTTTATCTGCAACAAAACTCAAGGTAAAATCACCCTTATGTTCAAAAGGTAGAGTTCAGGTAAGGTGTACAGTTCAAGATTGTTTTTCCTCGACATGACATGTAGTACCAATATATCTTGAGCTTTAAGCTTAAACATTATTTATGTGTTTATAGGTCAAGTTATGTCGGTCTTTCGAATGCGGGTCATATAACTACGAATGTACTAAATCATAATAAAACTTGACTTTTATTGTTATACTGTTTTATCCCGCGGTTTTACTCGTTTCGATCTCAATAAATATTTGGTTTGTTTTATTGTGAACTATTTCACGTTTAGTATCATGGGTTATTTGTCCTTTATTAGGTACAAGAATGGAAGGCCTCGTTGTTGGAGAAAAACGGTTGAAATAAAATATATGAAGGTTCGTTTTGATGTTTCTAGATAGTTTTGTTTGATATCAAATTGGATATAAAAGGCTTTTTTTATCGCGTTGTTAACATGCATATGGATATAACGGGCTTTTATTGTTAGAGGGATTTTTGTGGCAGGTTATGTAACACTGAACGATTTTTAAGGTTCCGTACCTCAAAAGGAAAAAATTAAACCCTTATAGGATCACTTTGTTGTCCGTCCGTCTGTCTGTCAAGACCCTTTATCTCGGGAACGCGTAAAGGTATCGAGTAGTAATTAAAACCATATACTGAAGTTTGCGATCTCATGAAGCTGTGAAATAATCAAACTTCTAAGTTAAAGAAAAAAAAGTTACGACGGTATATGTCGCGATAAACGTGTAATTCGACACTCTCAAGGGAACCAAAACTCATAGGGTACTTCCCGTTGACCTAGAATCCTGTTTGGTATGAAGCAAGGTCTCATAGCATAAGTACAGGGAAAAATCTGAAAACTGTATATTTTTAGTAACATCACAAAAAAAATATACTTATTTTTTAAATTCGAAAAAATCTTCGTGACTCAATTCGAAAATTGAACTGTTTTCATAGGTAAGTTTATACGAAACCCTCAGTGCACGAGTCCGACTCGCACTTTCCCGGTTTTTCTATATAGAATAGAATATAGTAACAAACACGAAATAAAAGAGAAGGAAAGTACAAATTGATACGGAGTCATAGGGCACCACTGGCAACTCACACTGGTTGTAAACTTTCGTCTTGAGACACTGCAGCTTCCTAAACAACCGTCCGTTGCGTCAGGCAACTGCTGCGTAGTTGTCTGACATTATGCTGAACTGGACCTATTTGGCGTAGCCGTGAGACATATATTTTTTTTCTTTTTATTGTTAATTTTATTTCTCCTTATTTTTATTTTGTTTTTTTAGTTGTAAATCAATTATTTTGCCAAATAAACATATTTTCTTTATTTCTTTTCTTTCTAAACGTTGCTCAGCTGAGTTGGTTTAGATAGACGATTGACTGTTTTCTCAAAGTTAGACCTACCTGACTAGACTATTTGTGCCAGGTATCCCGAGCATGCCTTACCGGAAGAGTTACCATCACAGCGCTGGGCGTCACACACCCAGCGCCGGTTTTAAGCTGGAACTCCGCAATGACGCGCATCTTACTGTCCTGTAGGATTTACCTTCATACTCCATTTACTTCTTAATTTACAGTAACTTGTAGTACTTCAGGATTTTTTTTTTCTATTTTTTTATTGGGTTGGAAAATCATCTTATGACATCCCCCGCTCTTGGGCGGAACGGGAGATCGTGTCAGACTTTTACTGACTAAAAACCCACTCCTGTTCCTTCGTTGCCTTCGTCCCAGGGCCCCGGGTTCCGCTTTCACACTACCCGTGGCCCCAGTAGGCTTCGACCCTGCTGGGCCCCTACGATTTGCTGACATAGTACTTCAGGTTAGGTTTATTAAAGAAGTTTTTTCTGAAAAGTAACTGAAATTTCAAATAATTACTTTCATCTTAAATGTAATTTTTGATCTTTCCTGTTTCTCTAAAGATATACTTTCGTAAAATCATAATGTATAGCAAAGTTCGCTTTTGGGCGTACAACTTAGGAGTGGAATTTCCCACTGAAGTGTTTGTTTCCTGACTGCTACGTCTTGCGTCAAGTCAAAGTCTAGTGAATAAGCTCATCACTTGCCATCAAATGAGATGGTAGTTAAGCACGAGTCTATCAATAGTAAAAAACTGGGAAAATGAGAGTCGGACTCGCGCTCTGAGGCTTCCGTGCGAAATCACCTATGAAAATAGTTCGATTCCCGAATTGAGTTACGAAGATTTTCCCGATTCGCAATTTTTTATTTTGAGTCGTAAGTAACTACAAATTCACAGTTTTCAGATTGTTTCCTATATTTGTGCTATGAGACCTTGCTTCATATCAAATTTTATGATTCTAGGTCAACAGGAAGTACCCTATGAATTTTGATTTCTCGAGAGTGTCGAAACACACGTTTTTTACGACGTAAACGGCCGAATCCTTTTTTTTCCGTTAACTTAGAAGTTTGATTTTATGGCAGCTTCAAAGGACCGCAGACTTAAGTATATGGTGTTTTATTCAGCTCGATACCTCCACGCGAACCCAAGGATCAAGGATCTTGACAGACAGACAGACCAACATAGACAGACAGACAGATAGACGGACGGACAACAAAAGGATCCTATAAGGGTTCCGATTTTTCCTTTTGAGGCACGGGAACTCTAAAAATACATTTATAATATGCTACAAATAGAATTCATTTCCAGGAACATTTTAACAGATATATTATACATCCATATATTAAATTATAAATATATTTTGTTCCCTTCAAATCTAAAACCTATATTCGTCACACAAAAATCTCATCACCAATGTTATCAATCTTTACTCAAAATCAACCAATCATAAAGCTCCTCATATCTAAAATCAAGATGGCCGCCAAAAAACAGAGCACTTGCAATTGGACGAGAATAAATCACCTCTGACACACATTCGGTACATATCTTAGAACCGGAGTAAAATTCACAATGGACGGGGGATAACCTGACTATAATTCATCCCCTCCCAATATTAGGGGGATAGGATTTACATACCACATTTCATTCGGCCTACCCATCGGATGGTTGATTTATGCCGCGTCTCCCCTGGTCTTGAGTTTTGTGGTCCAAGTTTTGGGTGGCAGAGATTCAAATAACTGTTAATAAATTCTAATATTTTTATGCTCTTCAATAAGATTCATTATTAAACTGATTTCGTAAGTGTGGATTAACTTAAACCATGTAGACTGCAGGTTTGTTCGAAAGACTCACCAAGAAGAGGGCAAAACGTAAAGGGCAACTGAAGAAAAATATGTGGGTTTTAATCGGTAAAAGTCTCACACGTCCTCTCACTCCACCCAGAGCGGGAGAATTTAATTGATGATCTCGTAGTGACGTTAAAGTCACTACCAAACAATTCCAGACTTTCCAAATTATTCTTAATAATAATAATTTATTACATTTTTAGGGTTCCGTAGATCAAAAGGAAAATAAGGGGCCCTTATCGGATCACTTTGTTGTCTGTCTGTCAAGACCCTGCATCTCGGGAATGCGTTGAGATGTCGATTTGAAATTAAAACTATATATTTAGGTCTGCGGTCTCTTGAAGCTGTAAAAAAATTAAAACTTCTGAGTTAACGAAAAAAAAAGATACAGCCGTTTGTGTCACAAAAAACGTATATTTTGACACTCAATGGAATCAAAATTCATAAGGTTTCCCCTCGAAAACAAAAAAAAGGATACTTTCCGTTGATCTAGAATCTTGAAATTTGTCATGAAGCAAGGTCTCATAGCACAAGTGTAAGAAAAAATCTGAAAACTGTAAAGTAGTTACGTCACAAAAAAAGAAAGATACTAAAGTAATATGTCTGAAATGATCATATACGCAGCGTTGGAAGGCCTCCCACAAGGTGGACCGACGACCTGGTGAGAGTCGCGGGAGTGCGGTGGATGCGAGACGCACAGGATCGGTCGTTGTGGCGTCGCTTGGGGGAGGCTTATGTCCAGCAGTGGACTTCTTTTGGCTGAAATTATGATGATGATGATGATGATGATCATATTCCGAGAAGCATAGGATTAATCGATGTGGAGCTTGGGGAGGCCAATGTCCTCCAATGGCTTCCAATCCGCTCCCTTTCTCAACTCGCGCCAACTATGACTCCCAACATTTGCGGTGGACCGTCGAATAAATTTTATTTTTTCTCACCGCGACGCCATTCGATTGTGCGCTGATTTATGTCATATCAGATGGATTTGTAATTGGACGATGCGCCAGTATTTACCTTCCTTTTTGTGGAAGAGGTGATTTACAAGGCGTTCTATGTGGCTAAGGACCATTTGGGTTGGTTTATTCAGCAAATTTTTATAAGGAAATTTTGCTACCCATCTTTTTGAATCGATATTTGGACCAGTCGTATCAATGTCTACGATAAGAAGCTCGGATAAAGTGCCACTTTATCAGCAATAGCGCCTGTCGAAGAGTCAAATGTTTGGGCTTGACCACACGACCTTTCTGAAGAGCCAGTCAATCCGCTACACTTTGTACTTTTTGTAAATGGTTACAGAACTAGAAATCATTTATTTGCCAATAAAATAGGTATACTGATATGATAGATATTTTGAGGGGGGTTCCGATACATTTTGCCTTTCGCTATGTAAAATCATTCAATTTAATACGTTCACCAAATTGCTAATATTAATTCTTGACAGAATTTGAAAATTTACTTAAATTATATTCTGAGACACGATTATATATGCCATTTGCTTTTAAAGCCACAGTAATTTTTTCAAACTTTCCCGCAGTCTTAACGGGCACCAGCCCTACTGGGCCCCGTCGGTTTTGCTAGTATCTCTTTGAGGTTTGAGGAATTAGACTCCTTCCTTAGCAGATCGCCGGCTACCCATCGTTCGTCGTCCGCTAGCCCACCATGGTGGATATCAAATTTTTGATTATAAAACATACCGGTGTCCTCGCGATGTTTCTCTTTACTGCTTTAACAGCAGTGGTGATGATATAGATTACACAAAGTAAAAAAAAAAGTAAAAAAAAGTCAAAGTCTGCCTGGATTTGATCCATGCTCACACTAATAAATGAAATATCGAAAAAATCTCTTGACATGTTCGCGTGGCAACGTTTAACGGTGCTATCGCCGTTACCGGGCTATTTAAATACTTTCACGTCATACCTGCTTTTAAACACGTTTTTCGTTGCTGGATTGTGGCAATTATATGGAAGAGAAGACTCGTTAATGTGGTAAAATATCCAAGGCATATAAAGGCAGGTTTAAAAAAAAAAAAACAACCCGCATCTATTTTTTTTTTATTGATATTAACCAGTGCTTGACTGCGATCCCACCTGATGGTAAGCGGAGATGCAATCATTGATGGTCAGGCGCAATAGTTTATTAAGAGCCTATTCACTCTAGTCTTGAAGACACCTAAATTATAGTTGGACGGGAAGACCGCAGCAGGCAAATTGTTCCAGTCCTTCGATGTACGCGATATAAACGACGAAGCGAAACGCTTAGTCCGGACAGTTGAAGTTTCAACAACGTAAGGGTGGATACTCGCCGTTCGTCGGGTGATCCGATGGTAGAAAGGAGATGGCGGAATCAAATCATGCAATTCCCGCGCACACTCTCCAAAATGTAACCTGTAAAATACCGATAGGCTGGCTACCCTGCGCCTGTGCTCGAGGCTTTGTAGATTGGACTTAACCAAATCTGGATCCCCGATTAGCCTCTTCGCACGTCTTCCATCTTTTACCTATAAGTAGTCTATTGGAGCACCAATATAGTGGCCGTATTTGAGTTTATTAGAATTGCCATGTAAATCACTCTAGCTAGCAAAGTATCATCGAAGTAATCTGATGATCAAGGCAGCACAGGCACATGAACTCCTTTACAAAACGATAATTATATTCTAACCGCGTGTAATACTTAAATATGCTAAATCTTGAGCACTGAGGGCCGAGTGGTAACGGCCCCGACTTACGAGTTGTAGGTCGCGGGTTTAAACCCAGCCAGGCGCATTACTTTGTGTAATTTATTAAATCACCACTGCTCTCAAAACGGTGAAGGAAAACATCGTGAGGAAACCGGCATGTCCTAGAACCAAGAATTCGAAACACGTGACATCCACCAACCCGCACTGGTTCCGATTGGTGTATTACGGCTCATTCCCTCTTCTAGAGAGACGGCCTAAGTCCCAACAGTGGGAACATTATAAGGCCGACTATGCTAAAATTACAAACTAATAAACACTATGATAAATATCAAATCATAATAATTAAGAGAATTTAAAATATAACGAAAACATTAAAAAGAAGTTAAAGCAAAAAAGAGGGAAGGAGAGGATTTTATTTAAATTTTTTTTTTTGCATCTTTCAGTGTTTTTTACATAAAAGTCAGAAGATTTTTTGTTAAAAATATTTTCTTCGCTATCCAATAGTGACCGCGGTTGAGGTCAATCGATGTTTCAATGAAAGCTTTAAGATAGATATATTGAGTCATAAATAATGCCTAAGTACATCTTTTTACTCAAGCACTAGGCTCAGAATACGTAAATCTTCTAGACATTCAGAATTATGTAGATTACCTTTAAGCCTAATAAATACTGATTTCTCTTTGATTAGTGTCAGATGCTCAATTTTTCATGGCCGTGTTGGCATCTGTGCCTCTTCAAACGAACTATAAAAATTGGACAAAGAACGAGTCAGACTCGCAAACGAAAATTTCTGTACCACAATATTTAAATCGAGCAAAAAACGCCGACGTGATGACGTTTCTTGTATGGTAACCCCCTTTAATATTGAACTTTAGTTTAATTTGATTATTTGTGAAATAAACAGAGATTTGAACCTTAAGAACATTGAAACAAGACAAATATATCGAGGATAGTGGAGTGGCGACCACGTACGTACCAGAAGGATTGAGGCCTTCCAACACTGCGGCGCCTTCCACAAGGTGGACCGATGACCCAGTGAGGGTTGCGAGAATCTGATCCGGGGATCCGAATTTATTTCACTAGCACTGCTCAAAATAATAGCATTGTAAGAAAACCGGCATGTTTTAGAACCAAAAATTCGAAGACATGCGACCTCTAGCAATTTGCACAGAGTCCGCATTGTGGATTATGGCCCAGAGGCATGAGACCCAGCTATGGAATCATTTCAAGGCAAGCATAAGCATGCTTTTATAGATATAGATAGGGGATTTAAAATCCAGGCCATCAATAAAATAACTCCCCTTACTGTCACTAACCAAATATCATTATCCTAAAGCTGGTAATAATTCAACCTGACAACTGTCTGGTACATTTGACCAGAATCCGAATACCCTGCCATAGAGCACCGAGGACATTCCTACATGGAACGATTACTGTATGGCTTGCAGTATTTTTCTTTTTTTTGTTAAGTTTGCGCTTTTTTTATTGATATAAACCAGTGCTTGACTGCGATCCCACCTGATGCAGAGATGCAATCATTGATGGAGAGGCGCACTAGTTTATTAAGAGCCTATTCACTCTAGCCTTGAAGACACCTAAATAATAATTATAGTTGGATGGGAAGACCGCAGCAGGCAAATTGTTCCAGTCTTTCCAGTGCTTGACGACTATCTTATCACATGGTAAGCCTATTCACTCTTGCTTTAAAGACTTCTAGGTTGTAACTACCAGCAAAGACTCCGGCACAGGATTCTATTGCTTAGCTGTACGCACAATGAATGTGTTCCCAAAACATTTTGCGCGTATGGATAGAACTTTCACTATGTACCTATGGCGCATCGATGTAGGTTTGGTGGTTCAATGATGAAATTAAGTTATGAAATTCTGAAGCGCACTCTCCAAAATGCAACCGTTAGAATATGCCCGATAGGCTGGCAACACACGTACTTCGAAGGACTGGAACAATTTGCCTACTGCGGTCTTCCCGTCCAACTATAATTTGGGTGTCTTCAAGACTAGAGTGAATAGGCTCTTAATAAACTAGTGCGCCCCACCATTAGTAATTGCATCACTGCTTACCATCAGGTGGGATCGCAATCAAGCACTGGCTTACATGAGTTAAAAACGAAACTTGGTGTCGATGCTTAAGACTTAGAGGCAGTGGTATGTTTATGAACGCACCACAATATTGAAGAAATTCCTATTTTGGGATAATCTAACTCATGCATGGTGGACCGATGACCTGGTGAGGGTCGCGGAAATCCGATGGATGTGAGACGCACAGGACCGGTCATTGTGGCGACATTTGAGGGAGGCCAGTGTCCAACAGTGGACGTCTTTTGGCTGAAATGAATGAATGGATGAACACATGCAGACAGACAAACAGCAAGACAGCCAGACAAGTAGACAGTCAGAGAAACGTCTACATTAATTTATAATACAGGTTTGGTCATGGCGTCTCTAGTCGTTTCCGTGCGCTATGTTACCTACACATCTTTGCGCGAGGGGTGTGCAATAACTCATATTTTCACCCCTACGGCTAAACGCCGTGAGCCTTGCATAAATTATAACTGTCTCCTGTGATAGGTTTAAGTAGTTTGAGTTAGTACAGTTTTGCAATAAGGGTTTGTGGACGAACATCTATGAATTGTGTAACTTACGTGTCCTGAGTTTGAGCTCAGCAAGCCCAATTAGTTTCTGTAATATATTTCAACGCCACTACTTTTAAAAAGGTGAAGAAAAATATAATGTAGAACCGATAATTCCAAGATATGTCCTTTAAAATGGTGACCTAATTCAAAAACTGTAAATTATGGGAAATTGACCTGAAAGTCTTCATAATGTATTGGACGTCTTCAAGGCTAGAGTGAATAGGTTCTTAATAAACTAGTGCGCATCACCATCAACGATTGCATCACTGCTTACCGTCCGGTGGGATTGCAGTGAACTTCAGTTGGCATCAATCTATGTAGATAGATTGTTTTAACATCTCCTGCAGGGCAACTTACTTAAACAGAATGAAATGCTGTCAGAAAAATTCGTCAGTTTACTGATGAAAATACCGTGAGGCTGGTCTATTTTAGTTATTTTCATAGTATCATCATCATCTTCCTGCCACCGTACCGTTTTTTTTTTGGGGTCAGCGCAACACGTTTTCCCTTCCATTCTGTCCAATCACCTGTCACGCTATCACTAACTCCCTTATCTTTGATATCGCTTCTCAGGTACTCTATACATCTTTTCTTTGGCCTCCTTTTCCCTCTCCATCAATCCACATGTATCATGTACTTTCATAGTACCATGTCTTTCGGTACTTTACTTTGGAGGCGAGCTGCAGTTATATAGTCCATTATTTAAGGATTTAAAAAAAATGACGGTACCTTGTCATTACATATATGAAAACATTATGTATGAAGAAAAATATTTCATCTCTTTTCAAACTTTTTTACAAATTATATCAACCTCTATTCAGATCGGCTAAAGTACACAATTCCTTCATAAAAAAAAATATACCAACAGTAGGCTATATTTTTTAATAATTCATAGTTCAGGTTCGGTTTTACCCCAAGGCCTACTCTTCGCTTTATTTTATAGTTACATCAGAAGTTGCCAGTTGAAGTTAGATCACTTCCATGCTAAATGTGCGATGTGACATCTACAAATGAAATATGTTATTTTTTTCTTACTTTAATTTATGATTTTACAAACTCTTTTTTTAGGGTTCCGTACCGTAAAAGGAAAAACCGGAACCCTTATAGGATCATCCTTATAGGTCCCTATGTCTGTCCGTCTGTCAAGACTCTTTATCTCGAGAACGCGTGGAGGTATCGAGTTGAAATTAAAACCATATACTTACGTCTGTGGTTCCTTGAAGCTGTGAAAAAACCAAACAAGTAAGTTAACGAAAAAAAAAAAAGATATGGTCGTTTATGTTGCAAAAAAACGTATATTTCGACACTCTCAAGGAAATCAAAATTCAAATATATTTTTCATATAAGCTGTCAATGTATGTGGTATTTGACTTCGTGAAATTCATGGCATTTAGTTCGTTAAATAACTAGTGTATAGCAGATGGAAATGCATGAAGACAATGTCAAACCCTGTGTATTTCAGCCTCTTACTACAGTTTCCCTTCAAAGTAACGTCAATTTCGTATATCTTTTAACACCAAAATGTCTTAAGCTCGCAAAAACTCCGACTACCCTAAAGTTTTTGTCCTCTAAGTCGTGAAGACAGAGTGACCTCATTGTCATATTTGTTCTAACCTGTCCGTGCGGGGCTCGCAATTCTTAAAGAGATAATCCTTGGATAAAGCCCCTTATTTATATTGCTGGGCTTGGAAACGAGCGGAGGGTTTGTGTAGAGTTGAAACTTTAAAGTTACTGGTTTGACGGGCGGTTGATAAGGTAAAGATTCGGTTTTGAGGGTGAGAGAAGGGGCTGCGAGATTGTTCCAAGAAGTTATTGCGGCCTAGGAACTCGAAGGGCATCTGAAGGAATACAAATGAGTTTTTTGGGTTCCGTATCTCAAAAGGAAAAACGAAACCCTTATAGGATCACTTTGTTGTCTGTCTGTCTGTATGTTTGTCTGTCAAGACCCTTTATCTCGGAAACGCAAGGAGGTATCCAGTGGAAATTAAAACCATATACTTAAATTTGCGGTCCCTTAAAGCTGTCAAAAAATCAAATTTCAGAGTTAGGGGAAAAAAAGTTACGGCCGTTTATATCGCAAAAAACGTGTATTTCGACACTCTCAAGGGAATCAAAATTCATAGGGCATTCATATATATATATATATCATATATACAAACTGAAAATTTGTACATATGTCACAAAAAAAACACTTTTTTTGCGATTCGTAAAAATCTTCGTAACTCGATTCGGGAATTGAACTTTTTTTCATAGGTAAGTTTGTACAGAACCCTCAGTGCACGAGTCCGACTCGCACTGCCCAGTTTTTTTCACTATTGATAGGCTCATGTTTGACTACCATCTCACCTGATGGTAAGCAATGATGTGGCCGACGATGAAGCACGCTTGCCTGGAAGTAACATATTCACTCTCGACTTAAAGACGAAGTTATAGCTATCAGGAAACACAGACTCCGGCAGGGAATTCCACTCCTTAGCTGTACGCACAATAAATATGTTCCCATTTTTTGCCTATTTATGCCTTTATCGAAAATTTATTACACTATGACGTTCCAACCCGCACTGGGCCCGCGTGGTGGATTACGGCCCATTCCCTCTCCTAGAGAGGAGGCCTGAGTCCCAGCAGTGGGAACATTAAAAGGCTGATTATGCTTATGCTATGCCGTTCCGATGTCTTTGTGTCGAACCTGTCACCGGCCCACGCTGAAAACCAGCGCTGTGTATTTATCGCATTATATATGTTTATAATTTGTATGTTAGGTAATAATAACAATAAAAATCTTTTATTTTTACGTATATCATACACAGTAACAGTATATAATGACATGAACAGATATAATAGTTGTATAAACACTGATCAATCGAAATAAAATGAACATTTGACTCCTAAACTAAGTAAAATAAATACTTGTATCTCAGGAGCCAGTTCCTCCTTAGAGATGATCAAAAATATGATGTGAGGTATAATTAGGATAGCCCTTACAGTACAGGGGAATAGATAGTTATGCAATGATTGTTAGTAATGATTCGGTATAATCATAAGACAGTATTTGCAACCAATTGGATAACTTAGTTTTAAGTATATATTTATTTAATGTATAAATACTGATCAGATGATGAATATTTTTAAAAAAGCGAGTGCTTAAGATAAAAGATAAAAAATTGACGACCTGCGGTCCGACTATGTAGGGAGTCACTGACCGGAAAAACTCAACGTCTAAGAAGGATGCTTCAGTGTAGTGGAAGCATGGAATGACGGCGTAAGACTACACGCAAAACAAACAATTGCCGCACGGTGAGGACTTGGGATTCTGAGTACAGCTGGGTAGTTGGGTAACCTCTTCGCTTAAAATGCAAAACCTTAAGAATTGCCCTTTGTGCACGCTCTGCTTGAAGCAGAAGGCTTTTATATGTGATACACAGGAATGCAATAAGCATCATATCAATCTTTTGTCATGTGTAGCTTGTGGGCGAACTTTACACAGAAGGCATTCAGTGACCTGCGTACGCCTTGGGCGGGACGGGAGATAGTGTCAGACTTTTACTGACTAAAAACCCACTCCTGTTCCTTCGTTGCCTTTCGCACCGGGGCCGAGTCTTCCTTTCAGAATCAGACCCTTGGCCCAAGTAGGCTTCGACCCTGCTGGGCCCCTACAGTTGCTGACATCTCCTTGAGGCGCGCGTGGAACACTATGCGCCGTCGACAACTTGAGCTCGGTCCGGACGGTTACCGGACGGTCGGACGGCAAGCCATCTGGATATTGCTGGGGCTGCCGCGTTATTGTAATGCGTCTGGCATGTTTGCCGACGCAAATATCGAGAAACTTTAATCATGAGAAACACTCATCTCGTGCATTAAACACAAAAGGTGTACGTACCTCTTTGCTGAGTACGCATCAGCTCCAATACCATTCTTAGGTTGCTGTCTGACAAGTAAGACTCTCCGATCTTGGGGCAGTAGTTACACGCAGTCAAATAGACTTTGGATGTGCTATATCTAGCTTAGAATAACCACCTTTTTGTTCTCTATGTAAGTCACTAACACTATTTCTAAGTTTTAATTATTACTAATAAAATATGGCAACCTCCGAAATAAACTTTTTTATTACTTTATTATTATAGTGAGAGTGGTGAGAGTCGCGAGAGTGCGGTGGATGCGAGACGCACAGGATCGGTCGTTGTGGCGGCGCTTGGGGGAGGCCTATGTCCAGCAGTGGATTTTTTCGGCTGAAATGATGATGATGATTATTATTATTATAGTAGAGAAAAGGCAAGGAATTCACAAATTTCTAACAACCGTGTGAGAACGAGCGAGGCGAAAGCTATCAACCATGGTATGGTTTATCACACACTCGCTCATAACTTAAGCAGTCAGGTGGTAATTGAATATAAAAGGTACATTCCCTGTAGCCACCATCATATACACTAAACTTGAATGCCGCTACAAGTCACAATAAATGTATCCTAATTATGAAAACCGTAATAGAAACGTAACGTATGGTGTCCGGACGGTACCGTAGTGTGTTCGGACAGTACCATAATGGTATCCAGACAGTGTGATAGCGCTACCTCATCTCTTCCCGTGGGTGTCGTAAGAGGCGACTGAGAAACACACCAGAGAATGGGCAGCAGCATTTTCTGTGCATTGCTACATCCACACTTGCCAAGCGATCGCCAACGCGCTTGCCAAGCGTGGCGATTTAGGCAAATACATATGAAATGTACAACAAAGACATGGCTTCCAGTGCCTAGCAGCACGTCTACCTTTGACTCCGGGGAGGATTGCGGGAATCCGATGGATGCGAGACGCACAGGGATGGTCATTGTTGGCGACACTTGGGAGAACCCAAGTGTCGCCAACACTTCGTGTCGCCACAACGACCATCCCTCGCATGACTCGCATATACCCTATAGTGGACGTCTTCCCGCTTTGATACTGATAAACAAATAAAATCATAAGCATCACTATACATACACAATTGAAAAATTACAAGCTGTTGTTATTTACTGCTTGTAAAAATGTACACTTCCCTAACATAACTGTCTAGTTATGTTCACACGCACGCAATTTCTAATCAGTCTAAATATAAAACCATCCAAAATATTCTCGCCAATTTAGGGTCCTCCACTCCAATGTAATCTTAACAGACAACCTGTGATAAGTGCCCGCTCGCAAATCCTTAAAAATTACGACACTGTGTCGTGCCACTGCGGTTTTGTCATATTAGCGTAGTACCGCGGCGATATATTTTGGCTTACACAGAATTTTGTTGGAAAACCAAGCGTTCATTAGGAAGATTTTTTGGAGAGATTGTTCGTGGAAAAAATTGTGAAGTGATGTTTTTTTTTTGGTATGCGAAGACTCGTTTAGGGTGCGTTTTGATATTTTTTACTGTTTTAGTGTGCTTCAGGTTTGTTAAAGTAGTCGAGAGTGCCATCAATGTATGTCAGATAAACAGATATATCTAGCTTCTGCCGGTGGCTTCACTCACGTCAAGGTGGGTTTCGCCATACAAACCTTGGACCCCCATTTCATCAGAGTATTGGAAAATTTCTCTTAGTGCTTGCCTACGTCATAAAAATGAATCATGTGGAAAATTTCACGCTACGAATCCCAGTAGTTTCGGCTGTTTGTTGGTATGTCAGTCAGTCAGTTTCTCTTTTTATATGTATATGTGAAGGCAATAGTACGGAAGTCAGCTTGACAACGGGACGTCAGTGGATATGTCACAACGGTTGACAGAGTCTAAGCTGAGTTCGCATGAGCCGAGTAGTTATAAAAATGGTAACTGCAGAAACGTGGTGCCTTTTCTCTGTCCGTTGCCGCGTAGGCAACAATGCCTTAGGAACTGTCTCACTGCCCGTTGTGAAGTATGTAAACCCTACATCATAATAAATCAGTTGAACGATCTGGAATAGGTTGAATACTCGTTACTCATTCATCGCTCACAAAATAGTATCATCACAGCCTAAAGTTGGCAGTAGTATCATCACAGCGGTAATGTTTTCCTATTGTCGATTTGGACCAATTGTTTAAGTATTTTAGTGTATGTATGTAGTGTATTAACTTGAGTATATATTGTATAATTGTATTATATTTATTCTATGGTCGATAAGTAAATCTATTTCTGTATTCGCCTTTTTCTCTCTCTTTTATTCAACCTACCTTTCTCTGCATCACCCGAAGGTTGCCTGGTAGAAAATGCTTAAGGCAATAAGTCCGCCTTTGTACTTTTGTGTGCATAAAGTATTAAATAAATAAAATAATGTCTTTGGAAAGTACTTCTACTGTGATTAACATCTGTTCTGATATCAGAATTGGGATCCGGGCAAATGAACAAACGTAACATGAAGGTTACGTAACACCGGCCGTGAAGAAAATAGCTTGAGCGAAAACAAGTGGCGGTTAATATTCAAAATGAAAAATTCGAAAGTGAAAACCTGGATTGAAACGCTGACAAGAATATGATTCACAGTTCCGTTAATCAATGTCATCATCATTTTGATTGGTCTGATTAGGTTTTTTCTGAGGTTTTCCCCTAATCCTGAGCAACGAATGTTGGACAATGATGACGTTGTTTCCACAGAAAGAAATAGGAACTGAGTAAATTACAGCTTACTACACAGATTGCGAATCTACCCAGATTCGACCCGGACAAGACCAACGCAAATGCACAGTCATAGTGTTTTTTTTTTTATTGTGTGGGAAAATCATCTTATGACAAATCTCGCTCTTGAGCGGAGCGGGAGGAACTGACTAAAAACCCACTCCTGTTCCTTCTTTGCCTTCGTCCCAGGGCCCCGGGTTTCACTTTCACACTACCCTTACTGCTTTCCAACACGTTCTTCGCTGATAATCTAAAGTCGCCAGTAATTACAGCAACAATTACAAGCTTTTACTTAACTGTAGTGCACACTGTGTGTGCGTGCGTGCCTAAAGTGCAGTGTCTTAAGTGCAGTACCAGATCAGAAAACGTTTGAAGCACTAAACGCATGAAGACACCTCAAACATCACCTGTCAAATATTTTCACTGTGTAAAAATTGGACGCAGGCAGGCTGACTATTTTGCAACAAGGCAAGTCCCATCGTACGGTAGTAATGTGGAAAACAAGATCATAACTCCATCCGATACCCTGATGGAAGCGGCGCGGCGACGATAGTGACGCTGAGGCATCACGTAGTGAGTGATAGGTTGACTGTCGATCCTCCATCAGGAAAAAGGTCAGGTATTCGCATTTCATTTTAATTCTGGTGCTGAGTGTTCTCTCTGATTCAATTTGAAGTCTGTCATCACTATTTCACGGCAAACGTAAACACAGTGTTGTTACAGTAAAAGATTTGTGTATTCAAATTACTTGTGCAGTTCAAATTGATAATAACTTAATCGAGATATCATTATATGCTGTGCCCGACATCTATTTGCCGAGGTGATGTTAGGCCGTGTAGTATTGATGCAATAGTTCAGTTTAAATACATAGTATGACTACGACACATTTTAAATTCTCAAAGTTAACGACTTAAACAATTGCAATTTAAGGGCATCTAACTCGACATATGTTATCACTGTTATTCATACAACCTTTATTACGCGAGTACCTATACACCACTAATTTTTAATTAGTAAAAATACTTAAGTAAAGTCTCAAAAAATTATATGTATAAACCGCAAAATTATGAGCGTTTGTTTATATTTCAAAATGCCACTCAAGCAATCAGGCAGGCTATTGATTATGAATGAATAAATGGCGATAAAAATGAAAAAACACTGCGCGTAGTATTTTCTAGTAGCAATTATTATGAACGATTGATTCAATTATGAATTTACCAGTTATGACAAAATTTCATAGACAATTTTGGAATATCGTTTTTTTTTTACCTTCGATTACACAAATATGATCAGTAGCGAGTACAGTTAGAGCCCCATTTTTTTATGTACTAATAATAAAATGAGGGTGTATATAACAGTTTATGAAGCCTAAGTGGCAGAAGACAAACCTATCAGAATAAAATTAAATTGGCCCTTTCGTTTCATTAAAGGTTTGAATTGTCAATTAAGAACTTTATGGAAGTAATTAGGGTTTTATGGAGCACTTATTTTCATTGGGTCATAGGCACTACGTTTTAAAAATGGCAAAGGCCACGATGGGTTTTGGTTGACCGTAAAATTTTCGATCAAATAATTTCAAACATTCGTGTCGTAATGGCCCAGTCGTTAAGACACCCGTCTCTTATGCATGAAGTTGTGGGTTTGAAACTGGGCAAGTACTAAAAAAAATTTTTCAATTCATATACTTTTGTTAGTTTATCTAGATCATTACTGACAGCCCATGCCTCGGAAAGCACGTAAAGCCGTTGGTCCTGGCTGTCATATTCGCAGATATTTGACGATGGTTACAGGTAGTCAGACGCCAGAACGTCCTACAATCAGTCTATCCAGTATACTGTTGTCCAGTAGCTGGGTTGTGGCGGTCTGATAGGCAGTCGCTTCTTGTAAAAGATGGATATTTAGCCGCATCTGTTAAGACTGGAAGCCGACCTAAGGTTGTTGGGAAAAAGTTAGGGAAGTGATAAATAATAAATATTCAAGCTAGAGTACCAATTTTGGTTTAGATATATGTGGAACAGAGTCTAAAGTCCCACATACCTCCGTTGAAGAGGGAGGAGCTTCCGACTAGACAGGTGTTGTGTCTGGTCTGGGCAACTACCTGATAGTTTATTTTGGGCTGATTATATGTTCCAATCGAGTGGAGAACTCCAATATCACGACGCAGGATTCTGATTTTTAGACGTCGCTTGACTGGTTTGATTTTTTTCAAATCCGCTTCCAGACAAACCAGATGCAACTGCCCGGATTCCCGCAATCTTTAGTAGGTCATCTGTCCACCTTGTAGGAGGCCTTCCAATGTTGCGTCTTCCGGTATGCGGTCGCCACTTCAGAAACTTTCGGCATTTGGTAGATGTTTTAATTTGTGTAATTTATTTCACCACTGCTTCTCTTGAAGCAACTAAATAAATAACAAACTAAATAAATAACTAGTAAATGGAAACATCGTGAGAAAACCTGTACGTCTTAAGCTAAAAATTTGAAGACATTTGACATCCCTCACGGCGGGCTTGCGGACGAGAAGCAATGGGTAATTCGACGTCGTGGCTCTCATCAGATCATCAGATAACATTGTGGAGACTTCCAACGCTGCAACTACGACTCCCAACTTTAGTTTGGCAATTCTTTGGGCTAAGTTAAAACGAAGCAATCATTCAGAATTTAATTCTTTCAAATGTCTGCACCTACAAAAATAAAATCAACAAGAACAAATAGGCTACTTACAAATCTAAATCCATTGTGAACCTCTAAGTGTAAGAAGCAGGAAAATACACGAGTGGTACACAAGACGCGATTGTTGGCCCGCAGCCCAAATAAAAATAGGAATAAAGGATAATCCGGCTGAGCCCGGGGAAACTTCCCCAATAAACGGCATTAGCTTAAAATTTTATTTTCTTAAAGCATTACTGGGAATGACGATAAATATCATTTCGTGGTTGTTTTTGCTTAAGGAGATTTTCGGATTTAAACTTGAGGGTGCAGTTTTTAAAATGCTGATAGCATGTGCTAATATCGTCTGAACTAAAAGTTTATTGTTCTTTTTGAGTCCTAATTCTTACAGTTATCATGCTGTTTTTTACAATAAAATAAGTGATTCATTTGGAAAGTTTAGACGTCTATATATGAAGGACTGGAACAATTTGCCTGCCGCGGTGCCAGCCTATCGGTATTTTACAGGTTACATTTTGGAGAGTGTGCGCGGGAATTGCATGACTTGATTTCGCCATCTCCTTTCTACCATCGGACAACCCGACCCTTACGTTGTTGAAAATTCAATGGTCCGGACAAAGCGTTTCGCTTCGTTGCTTATACCGCGTACATCGAAGGATTGCAACAATTTGCCTGCTCCGGTCTTCCCGTCTAACTATAATTTAGGTGTTTTCAAGGCTAGAGTGAATAGGCTCTTAATAAACTAGTGCGCCTGACTATCAATGATTGCATCTCTGCGTACCATCAGGTGGGATCGCAGTCAGGCACCCGGTTTATATAAATTAAAAAAAAAAAGTGATTCATGAGGAAGGTTTAGGCGTCTTATACAACATATATTATAGTAAAGAAAAGCCGAGAATCCCAAAGATTTTTACCACTCGTGTAAAGCCAAGGCCCAAGTCTACTATTTTTATAAATTCGTCATTCCAACATGATCCCATTGTCATTTTGCTAAAAGTTCGTAATCTGCTAATTCATAATGATCGATCATTGATCGGTCAATGGTCTCGTAATGGATTAGTGGTAGAATGACAATATCGAGTTTATTAAAAGCAATGACTACACAATGACTTTCTAATGGCAGATCACTGATCAAAGGAACTGTCAAAATTTTAGCAGATTATCGCATACGTCAGACATTCATTTGACAAATGTTCGAGATTACCATTCCATGCCACTTATTTCAATGGAGAGTCAGTGGTTGACTATTGGAAAGTCATAATGACGCAATTATATTAGTAGATTATCGATTATCTGCTATTACAATAGTGTCAGAATGGTCTATCATTGACTTCATAATTGTTGATTTTGACAAGTTTGATAGAGGTGTTAACAAGAACGTTACTACATTGCTCATACATACACCACTCTCGGAAACTGCCACAAATATTTTTTATTCCCGAAAATTCACATGCCCATTTCTGTCCATCCAATCATGGATATGATAGGGCCACAGTCCCTCTCCAAAGGACGGGAAGGATACAACGTCATCAATCATAATTCCGGCCGGATATGAGGCCGGCAATTTAGATAATGTCCACAACTGAAGATTGGAAGCCGTTAATTTGAATTTAAGACAGTTTTGATTGGAGTTTGATAACTCTTTGTGTGTGAATAGGATGGTTTTCATGATTTGATTTGTACTATCTTGTTTAACTGTCAGGGCTTTTTTCATGGTAGGAAATTATCAAATGACATCTCCCGCTCTTGGTCCGAGAGAGAGAGCGTGTCAGACTTTTACTGACTAAAACCCACTCCTGATCTTTCTTTGCGTTCTTTCCAGGGCCCCGGGGTTTTCTTTTGCATCACCCGTGGCCCCAGTACTCTTCGACCCTGCTGAGTCCCTGCGATTTGCTGACATCTCCTAAAGGCGCGCGTGGAACACTACGCGCCGTCTAAGACTTGGGCTCGGTCCGGACGGTTACCGGACGGCCGGACGGCAACCTATCCATAGATCGGATGTTTAGAATCACCGTTCGATATTTTTAGGAAAGGCTCCTTTCTTGCACCCGAGTCTGACTTATTCAAGAAAGTCTGATATTCCCTTGTCATTGATCGTGGGAACCCGATGGATGAGAGAAGTGACTGAACCGATCGTCGTGGTGAGACTTAGGGGAGGCCTAAGTCTAGCAGTGGACACCATTGAGCTGAAATGATGACAACTCCAGGCTAGCTACTTATTTCACTATTGCTTGTAGATAACTACTTACCGGCTGCCGTCCGGCTGTCCTTAAAGGAAGTTAATGGCGCGTAGTATTCCACCTAGTAGTAGTGCCCCTTAAAGCAATGTCAGCAAAACTGTTACGTTGCCTACTAGAGCCTATGCCTGCCAAGGCTGCAAGAACGTTCAAAATGATTACAGTGGCCCTAGAATGCAACGAGTAACTGCGGTCGATAGATAGATAGATATACTCTAGGCGGTAGGTAGGTATACTCAGGAAAAGTCTGACACTTTATTTCTTGTCAGAGAAGATATTTAAAGGTTTTTTTTTTTGTCTTGTCTCACCTTTGACTAATGTCTCATTTGATAGTTAGCGATGATGTGGTCGATGTAGAGCACGCTTACTTAGTAGTAACCTATTCACTCTTAACTTAAAGACCGCTAGGTTGTAGCCATTAAGAAACACAAAAAGTTAACTTAAAAAAATTAAAAACGTTAACGGCTTCTGAGACAGTTCTGATAAAGAAAAAACCAATAACTTATCTCAATCTGGGAATCTACCACAGGACTTCATACCCCGTACAAGTACTTGCGACCTCTAGACTAACAATGCAAACCAAGACATACGTATCTCGCAATTCCATTCATAACCATGGCTGACCAACATTTGGTACATTTTCAATCGACCCACATTTCCAGCCTGCTCCGCAGCGGTCAGCCACGTGAAGAATGTCACGTTCAGCCTCAGTAGTAAAATGTTTACGACCTCGCACTCATTTGAAGAATCCGGCGTGTGCGGTAATGAAACGCACAAATGAAATGTGTTTGTGGAATATTTGATTTTACTTATTATTTTTTTTAATCTTACTACTGCCAGTGCTTTCGCCCACGTGAAACTAGAAAAAACTGGGCAAGTGCGAGTCAGACTCGCGCACTGAAGGTTCCGTACAAACTTGAAAGGTTAATTGCGGTTTACGATTTATAACGTATTAAAAAAAAAACTACTTACTAGATCTCGTTCAAACCAATTTTCGGTGGAGGTTTGCATGGTACTTAATGTACATCAAATATTTTTTTTAGTTTTAGCATTCTCTTAATTTAGGGGAGGGGACACATTTTACCACTTTGGAAATTTCTCTCGTGCAAACTATTCAGTTTAGAAAAAAATATATTAGAAACCTCAATATCAATTTTGAAGACCTATCAATAGATACCCCACAACCTATCAATAGATACACACAAAAATTTTTATCAAACCCATACGGGTTTGATAAAAAATTTTTTTTGAGTTTCAGTTCTAAGTATTTACCCCCAAATTTTATTGTTTTTTTTTTTTGTATTTTTGTGTGAAAATCTTAGTTCACAGAATACATCTACTTACCAAGTTTCAACAGTATAATTCTTATAGTTTCGGAAAAAAATGGCTGTGACATACGGACGGGCAGACAGACAGACAAGACGAATCTATAAGGGTTCCGTTTTTTGCCATTTGGCTACGAAACTTTAAAAATGTGACATAGGAACATACGCCCGGGATAAAAATCCTAAATGCTATTCCAGAAGGTCTACCCGTGTGCCAAATTTCATTCAAATCTGTTCTGCCTTTAGAACGTGAAGCTAGACACACACGCCATGGGAGGACTTTTGAAAGTCATGGAAGGACTTTTGAAAAGGTTGTACTAGAACGTAAAGGTTAGCTGAAGTAACATAGGTGTGTTTTAGTCAGTAAAAGTCTGACACGCCCTCTCGCTCTGTCCCAGAGCGAGAGAAGTCATTTCACTCGTACATTTGTCATTAAATCTGTATTCCTTTTCACGCACTGTCGGTTGATGCGAAAAGTCCGTAGCAAAAAAACGGTAAAAAATCACGAAAGTGGTATGGGAGCTCTCCATAAACATTTATTTTACTATATTTATGGTATTTGATGTTATAGCGGCAACAGAAATACATCATCTGTGAAAATTTCAACTGTCTAGCTATCACGGTTCATGAGATACAGCCTGGTGACAAATGGACAGACAGACAGACTGCCGAACAGTAATGGAGTCTTAGTAATAGGGACCCTTTTTTACCGTTTGGTTACGGAACCGTAAAAAGGTTTTGGGTAAATTAGTAAGCCAGATTTCCACAAAAACGGAAGCTGAAACAACAGTTAATTCAATGCTGCGGTTTACCGTAGGCGCGGGCTTGCGGACGGCGAGCAATGGGTGGCTCGCCGTTCGACCGTCCGGAGCGAGCCCAAGTCGTCGACGGCACGTACTGTTCCACACGCGCCTCAAGTAGAGGTCAGCAACTGTAGGAGCCCAGCAGGGTCGAAGCCTACTGGGGCCACGGGTAGTGTAAAAATGAAACCCAGGGCTCTGGGACGAACGCAAAAAAGAAACAGGAGTGGGTATTTAGTCAGTAAAAGTCTGACACTATCTCTTGCTCCGCCCAAGAGCGAGATTTGCCATAAGATAATTTTCCCACCCAAAAAAAAAATGCTGTTTGTCATGAAGTAATAAGCGCTAAAAACGATTTTAAATCTAAATATCTAACTGATCCCTTACCTAGAACATAGTTCTTTAAAGCAAAGTTATATATCACACCATACCTAAATAGTACCGTAAAATGAAACGTCTTTCACAAACCATTTTAAAGATAAGAGTGCAAACTCTTGCACTATCTCATTACCATGCTTTATAGCCAGTTTTATGGGACCCCATAAATAAATTCTGTCTAGGGAAGGTGTCTGAGGTATCACCCTAAAGTTGGTAAACGGATGGGAAACGTTATGGGGGAAGACATTTTTATTATGACAAGGTATTTTTGGTCGTATCGTCTATTAAACGTAAAAGCATAGATAACAAAGTTACATATTAAAAAAAAAAAAACAATTTGTTGCAAAATTAAATTGACTGGCCTGTTGTTCTAGTAGTTAGTGGCCTTGACTGCTATGCCGGAGGTCGTGGGTTCGATTTCCACCCAGGACAAATGTTTGTGTGGTGAGCACGATCATTTGTTCTGTGTCTTAGTGTAATTTATCTATGTTTATCAGTTGTCTAGTACGCATAACACAAGCTCTGCTTAACTCGGGACTAGTCGGCGTTGTATGATATAAAAAAAATATTAATAAACAAAATACCTTCTTCTGCAAATATTTTGGGATAAGACTCAAAATCCTGCAAACTAATTTAAACAACATAAGATCTTATGAACCCCAAACTTAAGTGGCAATGGGCAGGGTACATTGCTCGCAGGACAGATGGCCGTTGGGGCCGAAAGGTTCTGGACTGGCGACCACGTACCGGAAGACTGTATTGATAAACCTATTCATTGTAGCCCCGACTAACCTTTCTGAAAAGACCTTCAGGATGCTGTTGCCGATGATGCCACTTTCTTGCGCATGATCGCGAAATAATCAGTTTGAGCATCAGCGTCCATCCCTGACGCACTGCACCAACTTGGAAGCCTTAACAGTGCTCTGAAGGTATTGTTGCATGGCTCCAAGATTGTATAACCATTTGCCAAAGGAATTGCTACAGATACAATCTTTAAACGTTTTTAAAAGTACGGTAAAAAAACTTTTAATTTCTAAAGCCTATTACAGTGTCATTGAATATTTAGAAAACAAAATATAATTATGTAGTGGATTTTGACATTGTACTTATTTAATATTGTGACACTCAAATTATAATTTTATTTACTGTAATAATTTTATTGACATTTAGTAATAATAATTAATTAATCTAAATTATCCAATGTCTAATTGTGATATAAATTTGTATGCTATTATTAGCTAACATAGCGTTAAAAAATTGTTATTTAAGATCTTAATGTTACCTATGTTTACAAATTAATAAATGAATTTGAATTTGTTATATTGAATGCGCAGTACGTTGCCTCCTTTTTGGGTAGGTTTAACCCACAGGCTGCTTTAACCTTCTCAGTAAGCTTTGCTAAGGTAATCAATACTACAATAAATTGTCAGCTTCATTTTACCAAAATTGAACCTCTTTTAATGATTCCACATACTGTCCAGTCGTCCAGACCAGAGATACGACACTAATTATACCAATTTTACATAACAATATCCACTGGGAATTAATTTTATAATAAAAACTGCCCCTGAATGTCACTCGAAACAATTCTGTTTAAAAGTAAAATTTTAAGTTAAGTATTTGTGAAACAGTACTTTAGTCTGAAAATCTATCAAGCTTTGGCATTAAAATAGGATATGATACGTTCTTACTTTCAAATATACAATTCAGTAGCAGGTTCCAAAGGAGAATATGGACAGCATATTTCCTATTCATTAGATGTAACAGGCCGTGTATTTTTTCTGGGTTACATTTTGATAAATTATTCATTATATTATGCATAAGGGTCCCCCAAAATAACATACGTAAAATATGAGTATGCAAATAAATATCAAGAGAATGTATTAATAAATAACAAATCACGAAACATGCTGACAGGTCACCACAAATCACAGCTAACCTGCATTTTATTTTAGTTCCTAAACCTACCACTCAATTATATTATCAACTTTATCGTCTTCATAACAGAGTCTGAATTAATAAAGCAAATATGCTCACATAAAGCTCAACTAAATCATTCAAAATTTAACCTTAAACCGACTAATACAGGGTAGAGATTTCCTTGTGGGTAAGTCAATGTCTTCAGTAGGTTATGGAGTCATAAAGGGTACTGTCCTTGGCCCCACAACGACTTGATTTTATATTTCCATAAGGGATGATAGCTTCTCTTTATGGTGCATGACGATAGCACTGCTTAAGGGAGAGTGTTATGGAGGGAAGGAATTTGTCAGTTAAGCCCATATCTTATGTCATGGCTGATGATGGTAGAATCGTTATGATAAATTGATGAATTGACCATACAAACAACAAATTTTGATGATGATCATGACTAACGCCATAATGATAGTGATGATGAATAAGGAAAGGATAGAGGGGATCATTAACACATCAATAATGGTATTGAAAGAACAAACATTAACCATTACAGACGGCGAGCAATACGTAGCTCGGTGTCCGATAACGCCACGTAGTATTCTATACACGCTTTAATGAGCAGCCAGCATGAGTGACGGGGCCTGCTGAAGCCAATACCTACCAGGGCTGCGGCAATGTTTGAAAAAGCCAGGGGCAACTGAAGAAACTGAAGGTTTTATTCAGTAATATTCTGACACACCTTATCGATCTACTCTGAGCAGGAAAAACTATTTGAATATTTTCCACCCCAAGAAAAAGCAAACCAAATATCATGGATATTTATAATGGTATCACAGTTGATACCATATTCAGTATAAGTTACAAAATGAAAACAGACTGTGTGACAGATAGACATCTGTAAGCATGATATCTTTATTTGTAGAGGCTTCTTATATGGAGTATTAATGTTATAAGGAGGAAAGTTTGTTATTTTTGTTTGTAACCAGTAACCTCTAAAACTACTAAGCCGGTTTTAAAATTTATTTCAACATATATATTTTTTTAGGGTTCCGTAACTCAAGAGGAAAAAATGAAACCCTTATAGGATCACTTTGTTGTCCGTCTGTCTGTCTGTCAAGACCCTTTATCTCGAACGCGTGGAGGTATCGAAATGAAATTAAAACAATGTACTCAAGTCTGCGGTTTCTTAGGGCTATAGAAAAATCAAATGTTTAAGTTAACAAAAAAAAAGGTACGGCCGTTTGTCTCAAAAAACGTATATTTCGACGCTCTCGATTAAACCAAAATTCATTGGGTACTTCCCGTTGACCCAGAACTCTGAAATTTGACATAAAGCAAGGTCTTATAGCACAGTTATAGCAATAAATCTGAAAACTGTAAATTTGTTGTTACGTCCTCCATTTGGGAATTAAACTATTTATATAAGTAAGTTTGTACGGATCCCTCAGTTCGCGAGTCCGACTCGCACTTGCCCAGTTTTTTTTTATTTGATACTAGCTGACTTGGCGAACTTCGTACCGCCTAATAATGTGATAAATGAAGATCCGCTCAACCGATTTTGTGCAAACTTCACATAAGTCATCTACTAAATAGTTCGAACAAAGCCTAAACATTTGGTTTGGCTTGGTGAGCCCATTCTTGAGTTATAAAATTACAACGAAAAGTGGCATTGATTTTTATATATATAGATATACCAGTGCTTGACTGCGATCTTAAAACAGTTGAAGATTACGATAGCCTTAGTAAGTTTATTTCTGAATAATATTTTGCAAATACGTTTAAAAAAACACTTTCGTCAATTATTTTTTTTCGTCAGTTTAAACTAGATGAAATGCATTCTAGTTGACTACCCTGAGAAGGAATAGCGAAACAAACTATGTTACTATTGTTATTGTTATTCTCATAACATACTCAACCTTGAAATGTTTTGACAGCTAGAATTCAGTTCAAGGAGAGAAAAAAAGGGCGGTATCCACCACGTGGGCCCAGAGCGTGTTGATAGATGTCACTGTCTTCGAATTTTAGGTTCTAAGACAAGCCGGTTTCCTCACGATGTTTTCCTTCACCATTTTGAGATCAGTGCCGATAACATAAACTACGCTGAGAAAAGCGCCTGCTGTTTTTGGTACGAACTCATTAAATGACTTCTCTCACTTTGGATCGAGAGGAAGTGTCAAACTTCTATTGAAAATCAGCGCTGTGGCCCTGATCAATACAAGAGCCTCAGAATTTTACTGAACGCTGGCCGTTGTACGTGAATATGTCACATAACTCACTCTATTGTATAGATTTGATAAACCTAATGTTATGTGTTTTAAGTTATGTGCCATGTTTGTCGTAAATAAAGTCTTTTTCTTTCTTTTTTCTTCTTATCGACTAAAAATTGCATTCCTTCAGTTACTTTGCGTTTCAGGGCTTTTTTTTTAGGTGGGAAAATCACCTAATGACAAATCTTGTTCTTGGGCGGAGTGGAAGATAGTGTCAGACATTTACTGACTAAAACCCACTCCTGTAAGCGTTTCAGGGCTAGGTGAACACTTACGAGAAATGCAACGACATACGTTAGTCGGCACCGTTATTAATAGGCCACCGAATATAATTAGATCATAATCTACTTAAACTCGACAGCTCTACCTCAAAATTCTTCAAGTAACATCTCCGCCCTTAACCAAGATCTATTCGGTTAACCGTTTATGAGCAGCTCAACGTTTATACAGCTTAAATATTTCAAGCTATAACTGAACATGAAGCTCAATTTAGTACGTCATAAACTGTGGAAAGTCATGTCTTTGTGTTGTGGCGTGAGTAATTCATGTGTGCGGGCGGTTTGATATTCATGTCTTTAATTATAGATTCAGGTGGATGCTGTTCATTGTCTTCTAGTTTGATATTCTGAAGGTAGATGAATCTGGGAATATATTAGAAACCACTTGAAGATGCCTATGTTTATTTGGGTCAAAACATAACTTCTCTCACTGTGGTTAGAGAGGGAGAAAGTGACAGATTGTTACCTTCTATCAAACTCTTTCTTTTGCTAGGGCCTTAGAGTGTCCCGTTAGTTATTCTGTCAGCTCTGTTAGTCACACGTGCTCCGTCACTCGCGTTCCTGCTTTACAGAAGGTCTTGCTACGTCGCCTGTAACAGAGCCGGACGTGAGAGATCGCCACCACCGATTGCATCCACGAGGACACGGTGCTGCTCCACCCTAACGGGGTAGATCTCCACCGTACGCCTGGGTGACTATTTAGGCAGTCAAAATACCAACTATTTTCACTATATTATGAATATTTCTGCTAACAATGTGTAAGTGGTGACCACAGAACGTCTTCTCTTTCTTTAATATCAGGGTCGCACAATCTAAAAATAGCAACAACCAGCTATCGAGCCCAAGTTGTCGACAGCGCGTATTGTTCCACGCGCGCCTCAAGGAGATGTCAGCAACTGTAGGGGCCCAGCAGGGTCGAAGCCTACTGGGGCCAAGGATCTGATTCTTAAAGGTAGACTCGGCCCCGGTACGAAAGGCAACGAAGGAACAGGAGTGGGTTTTTAGTCAGTAAAACTCTGACACTATCTCCCGCCCTGCCCATCATCTTATGACATCCCCCAAAAAGCTATCAAAAAATTATAAAAAAATAAAGCAACTTATCAAGCTTTTCCTAAAGTTTTTCTATAATTCTATCCATTCAGAAGCAAACATATAACTGTTATTCAACTAAAGTTAAAGCATATACAAGCGAAAATGAAGAAAAGAAAAACATTTGCTACAACAATAACATTTGTCAAAGGACTCAAGCCCATACCCAACCACAATACACTAGGGTGACCACACCCCCATGAGCTCATAAAAAGTAAATAACGGTAGTTTGCCACACATCGCACGTTTTGCGGACATTCGGATTTAGCTCTAACGAGAAAAATGCCATAAACTGCTATGACATAGAGTATAGAATCGACTAGAGATGCCATTAATTAATCAGAATGGTCAGAAAATCACACTATTTCAGCTGAAAGATGTCCACTGTTGAACATAGGCCTCCACTAAGTGTTACGAACATAAACTAAGTGACAGTGGGCAGGAAAGCTAGGTAAAAAAACTAAAGCTAAGGCTAAGTATAGTTTAACATTCTGTGTATGACTTGTGAGAATCCCTTACCAATAAACTACTATGACCATGAAACAGTGCCCGCTGAAAAAGATGGTTGACGGGGTCGAAAGGTTCTGGAGTGGCGGCCACCGATATATAAACCGATGACTTAGTGAGAGTTGCGGGAATCCAACAGATGCAAGGCAAACAGGACTTGTCGTTGTGGCAACACTTAGGGGAGACTTCTATCCAACAATGGACGTCTTTCGGCTGAAATAATAATTATGATATTGCAACGTATGTTGAGTATAAGATTCAGCTGTCATCGTTACTCGGAAATGTCACTGACACACTTGTTTTATACGGGATTTTCTGATAATGCCATCTTTATTAAAAGCCGTCGAAGAATCTCCTTTCTCCGTGCACCACGTTATAAAAATTCTACGGATCAAGAAAATTATTTCCGCTCGTAATATTATTTTAGTGTTCTCCATAAAACCGTGGTTAGCCAATATGTGAGCGACTATTAATCCGTCTTTACGCATTTTTAGGGTTCCGTACCTCAAAAGGAAAAAACGAAACCCGGAAGGTTTGCAGTCGCTTGAAGCTGTGAAAAAATCAAACTTCTGAAATAACGAAAAAAAAAAGACTAGTTTATGTCACAAAAAAAACGTGTATTTCGACATTCTCAAGCGAATCAAAATTCATAGGGTATTTCCCGTTGACCCAAAATCCTGAAATTTGGCATGAAGCAAGGTCTTATCGCACAAGTATAGAAAAAAATCTGAAAACTATAAATTTTTAGTTATCTCACAAAGAAAAAACTTATTTTGCGATTCGGAAAAATCTTCGTAACTCAATTCGAGAATTGAAATGTTTATATGCAATTTTGTACGGAACCTTCAGTGCGCGAGTTCGACTCACACTTGCCCAGTTTTTTATTTCTTTGGGGGAGGCAGGAATAAAAGATAGGTGGACGAGGTCTTTTGTTATCTGTTTATGACAGATTTGGGTTTCACAAGTTTTAAAATCTTCTTATCTGAAGAGGATAAAAGAACAATTCGTAATAAAATTGGTTTATTAGAATATGAGATTTTTTATTATTATTATTATAGATAGGTTTGCGCTTGACCGCTATCTCACCTGAAGGAAAGTGACGATGCGGTCGACGATGTTCGTTCCATCTTCTGTATTTTAAAGGCTAAATTTATGTGGCAAGTAGAAGAAGCGGTCATGAGTTTTACTAGTGAGTTCAAATTGACGATATAATTGACTTAGTGGTTGAGTAATTCAATGCTGTAAAACGAAATATCGGGCCAACCAACTATGCTGATAGGTGTAATAGATGCATTTTTTTTTTTCAACTATCACACATCGCCATCTAGTCTCAATCTAAGCAGAGCTTGTGTTATGAGTACTAGACAACTGATAAACATACTTATATATTTCTAAATACATACATATTATAGATAAATTACACCCAGACACAGAACAAATGATCATGCTCATCACACAAACATTTGTCCTGGGTAGGAATCGAACCCACGAGCTCTGGGGATAGCAGTCAGGGCCACTAACCACTAGACCAACAGGCCAGTCATTATTAATCTACTGTGCCAAATCGGTGACTTTTATATGTAGGTACATAACGTCTCTTAGCTTACAACACCACTCAAGTCGAAAATTGGCGGTTTTCACATTTGAATG
Organism: Mythimna vitellina; assembly: GCA_949316375.1. Taxonomy (NCBI): domain Eukaryota; kingdom Metazoa; phylum Arthropoda; class Insecta; order Lepidoptera; family Noctuidae; genus Mythimna; species Mythimna vitellina. The sequence continues at coordinate 16,038,767 of OX438710.1, read as the reverse complement.
CCTTTAGATGGAGCTGCTCGTTGCGCGTCTAACCATTGGTCACATGATATATGTTTCAGCCAATCAGAACCTGTAATTCAAAAAAATAGTGACAGCGTGCAGTCGGCTGGCCTCTCAACACCGCACAGTTTTTTTCGTTTCCTGTAAAGTTGGTAAAAATGACTTATACAGTGTTGTTAGCTGAGGGACTATAAGATTTTGTTGAAAATCATTCCAAGGGATACTTCTGGGATAAAAAAATATTCCTACTCATGTGTTAAATTTCATCCAAATCCGTTCAGTTGTTTGGGTGAGATGAAATAAAAACCAAACAAATACTAGAAACCAAATATCATCACTAGGATTAGAAAAAAACAAAAAATTTTTCAAAAGGAAAATTCAGTCAGCTCAACAAAGATTGTCTTCGCCATTCAAACTTTCCTTAACCTTGGAAGAAAAATCTTTTTAATACTGTAAAAGCTATAACTGGCATTAAAGAATGATTCCTACCCTCATATTACAGCTCCTAAGGATATTATAAAGTTCACCACGGCTTCGTAAATGGACAAAATGACATTTACCTTTTGTTAAAAAAAAAATGAGCATTGTTGCCAACAGAGAATATAAAATTACCCCGGAAAGGATGGCCAGTAATTGTTCTTTACTTTGTAACTTGTTTTTTTTTTTGAAAATGGTATCGTAGGACTTTGCAATTGTATTTTCAAGCCAGCAGTAAAAGCAGAACAGTGATGTATTTTACAAAAAATTAAATTATAGTTCAGAGACGAGTTATTAAAAAAAAAAACTCTTTAGTCTTTTGCAACAGGTTTTACGTCGAATATACAAAGTTATTACGATTATTGTAACTACAGTTTTTTTAGCGTCCTGGCTCAAATTCTTATTTCTCTCCTTGTATAACTGTTAGTGTTGTAACTGCTGAGCATGTCCCGTCTTCTTTATAGGCTTATGAGGACCCAAGAAATCAGATAGCAGTCTTTCCAAAGGGTAGTGTTGCCCAAAGAAAAAATGTGTTGCCCAGTTTCAGCGTGGTAAAGATCAAATAGGCAGTATGTACAGTTAAAGGCATGCAATTCGACATACATTATGACTGTCTTTCATACAACCGCTCTTACGCGATTATGACGTTATCACACATTTTTCATCAGATATTTTGGTTATTCTTGGAGATATTATCTAGACTTCTATTGAAATCAAATTTGTGTGAAAATAAACCAGCAAAGACATTTGAAAATCTACTATTTTGCATGAAATTGGACAATTCATAATATAGTCAAAAATTAAAAAAAAAGTCAAACAAATATAACAATACAAGCCTTGCAAATTTAATCAAGATTCTGAGAGACAACAATTTTTTTCAAAAACTTTTAAGGGTTTAAAAGAAACACGTATTTCCTGGAACAAGTTTTGTGAAATATTCGAGCAAATCACGGAATTACCGAATGCTAACAGAGTTTTCAGGCGTTATCACTCTTTTTTCGCATTGCCTCTTCGTCAAACATCGCGTTGGATTGCGTTAGATGAAGTGACTAGCTTTGAAACCATGCTCGATGTTGACGACAGGCGTCTGAAAAAGGACATTCTTAACTGGTAAGAATGGAAGCTGATCTCAACATAGTTTGACGGTTGGCGCTGTGGTTGAGCGATTGACTACTACGCTACGTGTACCACACGAAACAAATATTTGTATAGTCTATAGATAGATTTTTTGGTTCTGGGTGACTTGTGAATGTGTGTTTACATGTTTGTGAACGCAACCCACACCAGGAATGACTCCTGCATCGTGGGTGTGAATTGTTTTTTTAGATCTTCCAACACATCTAAAAAAAATAATTCGATCCCCTAATTGAGTTACCAAGTTTTTCCGAATCACAAAATAAGTTTTTTTTGTGACGTAACAACAAATTTACAGTTTGCGGATTTTTTTCTATACTTACCTAGTACCCTATGAACTGCAATTCTTTGAGAATGTTGAAACATACGTTTTTTTTTACATAGAAGACTGTATCTTTTTTTTTCGTTACTTAGAAGTTTGTTTTTTTCACAGCTTCAAAGAACCACAGACCTGAGTATATGGTTTTAATTTCAACTCGATGCCTCCACGCGTTTCCGAGATAAAGGGTCTTGACAGAGAGAAAGACAATAAAGTGATCCTATAAGGGATCCGTTTTTTCCCTTTGAGGTACGGAACCCAAAAAAGAAATAGTTGGCAAAAAGCTGTGCAGTTCGATTGACAAATTAGTTACCAGACAATAATAACACGGTTATTTTCCTATTACCCAATCATCTTCGAAAACTCTTAAGCTGGCAACCCATTTTCAATATTACACCCAATTGTTTCCTCGAATGGTGCCGTTACGCTCCGACAGCACACGAAATGGCCCGAATGCTCACGAACGCTCCACGAAGGCACTCGGAAACACTCGATTGTCTACGTCATACGGGTGTATTATTAAAGGTTTCTATTTTGTTTACATTCAAGCAAAGTGAGATATTTCTGGTATGTTTGGGCAAAGTTGTAATTAGTTGTTTCTGTAGGCAACTTGGAATTGTTAGTTTGTTTTAATGATAGTTCTTCGAGGCTTTTTGATGAGAAATTCTTTCGCAAATACTGGTTAAAGTTTGGCTATCATTTAACCTTTTTAACTAAAAAATAAGTTTTGGTCAGCTCTAACAAAAATATAAAAATATTCAGTGAGAAGTGGTAGCCGTTGGTCCTAGTTATCATTCGTAGATCTTTGACAGTCGAAAGAGAAAATGAAGAAACCGGATCATCAATCTATCTAAGGCATATCGTGTTGCCCAGTAACCGGGTTGTGGAGGACTTAGGGCCTTCGCTGCGTGGCGGATTGCCACGCGGGCACCGTGGATTTAAATTCTCCATCGACACGACTACATGCACACCGTTGAAGTTGAACCAACGACACTAGGCAGATAATAATCCGGTTTCCGCTACGAAGACACACAATACACGCACAAAGTAACGCAACGGGTGCCCACGCGTGCGCCCGCTTGACGCAGCGTTGACCCTTAAAAGCAGTCGCTCCATGTAAAACACGGGTATTCAGCCGCATCAAGTTAGGATGGAAGCTGACCCCAAGCTAGTTGGGAAAAGGGTAGAGAGATGATGATGTTGATGTCACATCATACTAATATAATAAAGGTGAAAGTTCGATTGTATCTATGTGTGTACGTGGTTGGTTTAGGATTTGAATTATATTTAGTACACAGGTGGACAATAATGGAATAGTCTATATGTATAAAAGTGAAATACCATTCACTGATTAAACACGAAATCTCAAAAACTATAACACCTACAAACTTAAAATTTGGCATATAGGTTTGTTATAAGATGTAGACCACCGCTAAGAATGGATTTTCCGAAAATCATCACTTAAGGGAATAAAATGGGGGTCCAAAGTTTGTATGGCGAAACCTACTTTCACGCGGTCGAAGCCGCTGGTAGAAACTAGTATATTCGTTTAACTATAGTATATAACTATCGTTTAACTATAGTATAGTATCATCATCATCATCATCATTTCAGCCGAAAGAAGTCCATTGTTGGACATAAGCCTCCCCCAAGCGACGCCACAACGACTGATCCTGTGCGTCTCGCATCCACCGCACTCCCATTTAACTATCAACTATAGACCATCGCAAGGAAATCGTTGCACATAGATATTCTATTTACAACAATTCCCCCTGTTAGTAGCTCAAACAGCAAATACACAAGATGATTGGTTCTATTGAATCTATCGGTTTATCTACCTGGCTGCTTCAGTAAAACTAACATACACTCCACTATGCACTTATTTACCGATACATCATATCATAGTAGAAAACATTGCGAGGTAAACCGAGACTGCAGAAAATATGGTATGTAAACACACATAATAACATAATCAGCCTTTTAATGTTCCCACTGCTGGGACGCAAGTCTCCTCTCTCTAGGAGAGGGAATGGGCTGTAATTCACCACGCGGGATCAGTGCGGATTTGTGAATGTCACATGTCTTCGAATTTTTGGTTCTAGGACATGCCGGTTTCCTCACAATGTTTTTCTTCACCGTTTTGAGAGCAGTGGTGATAAAATAAATTACACAAAGTAATGCGCCTGGCTGTGTTTGAATCCGCAACCTAATCGTAAGTCGGGGCCGTTACCACTCGGCCACCACTGCTCTGTCTAAGTAATATGTTCATAACCAGCTACCGAAAACATTTTAGCTATTTTTAAAATAGGTAATTTTTTTAATTAAAAAAATGTATTTTGATAAATCTTGATTACGTTACGAGCGTGTTTGTGTGTGCGTGCATAGATACCAATTTAAATGATCTATCAATGTAGTGCGTTGATGCCTCTGATGATATTGTTTGCCTGCAATTAGGATAACTAATTTATTTAAAAAAAGACTACCTAACTGCATTTAAGGGGATGCAACTCGAAATACATTTTCACTGTTTTCATACAAGCGCTCTTAAGCAATTATGACGTTGTTACACATTTTTCATTGGACATTTTTTAAACACAGTATATGTGGATATTATCCAGGCTTTTTTAAAAAACAATTTATAAATTTGTGTAAAACTAAACCAGTAAAAACCTCTGAAAATCTGCTATATTCCAAAAAAAAAAAAGTTCAAAAATTTAAAATGTCAAAAAAGTATAACAATAGAAGCCTTGCAAAATTAATCAAGATTCTAAATGACGACATTTTTTTTCAAAAAAAATTAAAGGATTAAAAACAACACATGTTTCCTGTAACAAGTATTGTAAAATATTCGAGTAAATCACTGAATGAAAAAAACAATAAATTACCGAGTGCTAACAGAGTTTTCAGGCGTTATTTCTCTTTTTTCGCGTTTTCATCAAACATCGCGTTGGATTGCGTTAGATGAAGAAACAAGCTATTAAACCATGTTCGATATTGACGATAGGCCAGTGAAAAAGGACCCCCAATTATGATCGTAACTGTAATAAATATGAATAATTCCAGTTATATGTTGTAGGTATATATAGTGGTGTATTTATTGTAGTCACATAGTCCTCTCAACCTTAGTTCGGTCTTCGTCATAATGTTTTGACTGCTCTTATGTGTTCGCCAAGACACATTACAACAGGATTTACTTTAAGTTTTCACTAAGGTCTTGTGATACTTTATCGCTTAATTCGTAGTCTACGATTTGACTACCACGCCCGTGTAAAATGTCACTAACATAAACTTGGTCGCAAGGCGGTGATGTAAGTTGTGTCTGCGGCACTTTACTGTGTGTTGAACTGAATGATGGGCCGGGTGAGCGGATTTATATCTTACATGCTTGTGGGAGGTTAGGGAGATAGGCTTAAAGGGTTTTTTTGGTATTTTTAGAGTTTAGATTTTGTAGATTTCTTGCTTGCTGGCACGTGTTATTGGGTCATTCAGCTCCCTTCAAAATGGTTGAGCTGAGTGGGGCTGACGCACGCGTCATGTTCGTGAACGGGTGCCGTCAGTTGAGACAGGTCAATTCTTAGCTGCCAGTGGTTTAATTCAATTTCTATTTTTTTTATTAGTTTTAGTTTTTTTTTTCAATTATTATTACTTATCTACATTGTGCCCACATATTAGAAGTGACAAGATGTAATCAAGATTTATGTAATTCACAATATGATTTAAAAGAGTGTCCATGGAGTTTCTTGCACGTTCTTATCCATAGAGATCTACGCTTCGAAACTTGCAATTTAGCTTCACTTTTTTATTTTTTTGACTGACCGACATTTTGACAATTCAAAAGTGCCTGTAATTGGTCGGTCTATTTGAAATAAACGTTTCTGATTTCTGTCTGTTTAAATTCTGTGTGAATATTAGTGATTACTGGGTTTGTTTGGGTAAAATCATCGTCTTCTTACCCTTATTATATCTTACCTGGGGTCAGTGCAATACATATTTTCCTCATAGAATTTATCCATCTGTTCTTTGACCTTTATCTCCCTCTATCCATCCAAAATATGCATATTGATTACTTTTTAGTAATATGTGTATCATCTCTTTTCTTCACCTGACCATTAGATAAAAAAATATTACTCTATATTATGTCTGTATGAGTGATAAATCTTATGCAAAAAAAAGTTTAAAGTATTCTATCTTTTTTATAATGTGAATGTGAGAACGCTGTAGACTTCACGAATTCTTAGATTACTTTCTATTACGACTCACTTTTTTTATTATGATTATTTTTTTGTGCCTTTGAGTACAATATAGACTGGTCTACACTGTTCTTACACATCTAAGTATTGTAAGAACAACCATTTTTTTTTTAAAGTGTTCCAAACCATTGAGATTGTTGCCGGTTCTTTGCCATAGGAAATAACGACCAATTGGAATCGTGCACTAGCTTCTAACGTTTTATATGTGCCCATGTAGGCCTATGGGAAGTAAAAACAATTGAATTTTGAATTTGAAAAAATAAAATTAACTAAATCACCCTAAGTTTATTCCCCTGTTCACCCCCCAACACATAAGAAGCACGGTAGTCTGCGGTTACTAACAAACTGTCCTGTCAGTCAGAGCGATGCTGCGGTGGGGTTAGCGTGCAGTACACCTGCCCATCTTGGATTTAACGCCGCCATTTTAGATTACATTTTGGAAGCCATTTTGGATTTGGGTTTGGACGGCTGTGATTGGTTGGTTTAGGGGAATTAGATAGTGTATGTAGGAGATTGTTTATGCAGTACTATTCCTTACTGCAATTATATTGCTGTTGTAATTATATTAACTAACGAGAAAACATAATATCTCTATTATTACCTATCTATTTTTATATGTATACGTTTACTTACTAGGAATAACTCCTGTATCATGACCACGTTCATAAACATGTTTTTTTTTTTCGGGTGGGAAAATCATCTAATGACTTCCCCGCTCTTGGGAGCGGGGGATAGTGTCAGACTTTTACTGACTAAAAACACACTCCTGTTCCTTCTTTTCCATTTTTTTCCAGGGCCCCGGGGATCTCTTTCGCATCACCCATGGCCCCAGTAGGCTTCGACCCTGCTGGGCCCCTACGGTTGCTGACATCTGCTTGAGTCACGCGTGGAACAGTACGCGCCGTCGACAACTTGGGCCCGGTCGAGACGGTTACCGGACGACGATCGGACGGCAAGCCACCCATTGCTCGCCGTCCGCAAGCCCGCGCCTACGGTGGCCGGAAATCGGGATCGGAATCCCGGCGGCAATTGGGGCGTGAGGACCTTTGCCTCACGTGATCCGTCGCCTCCCTTGCTAGCATTACTGCTTCGCAGAAGGAGGCAATCGCCTGCCACTCCTCCTCGCTCCGGACCATGGCCTGTACCAAGGCCCGGTTCATAAACATGTGAACCTTCATACAAAAGACTCCTACACACAGATCAAACCATTTAAAAGCGGGCAAATCGAGGTGCATTTTCATACAACCGCTCTAACATGATTATGATGTTGTTACACATCTTTCTCAAGATATTTTCGATACACAGATATCTTGTGGATATTATCTAGGCTTCTATAGAAATAGAACTTACGGACAACAAAGTGATCCTTTATGGGTTCCGTTTTTTCCTTTTGAGCTACGGAACCCTAAAAATACATAATTGTGTTATAAATATTTGTGTGCTATCCGGTGTGCTATCAGTAGCTAACGTAGCTTCAAAAATTATAACTTAAAACTTTAATGTTACTTTTTTTAACACATAATAAATGAATTGAAGAAACACGAACAGTGTATTGTAAAGTCTGTAAAAGTCTTACAGTCCCTCCCGCTCCATCCAGAACGGGAGAAGTTATTTAAAGATTTTCCTCCTCACAAAGAGGAAAAATAAAAATAGCACAGCTTTATTAACCCGTTGAACTAAAAGGCACAGTTCATAAAAACTCGACGGAACTCCATCGGGAGTGCATTAAAGTTGTTAATGGTAACTATTACTGGTCGCTCGTAACTGCTGGTTAAACAATACTCTGTGGTTAAAACTAACGGCGGGTTAGTGCATAGTTATGAAAGTTTTTTTTTTTTTTTATTGAAGAGTAACATGGATAAGTTTTATGTTAGGATAATGAGTTGGTAGTAAGAGTTTAGTATTGTTGTGTTATGATGAAATTATGAAGCTCTATAGGACGGAGCGGCGATAGCAGACGTTGCCGCTCCATCGACAGAATGTCATAGTTTTGTATGTAAGATGTGAGCAGTCATACACCAAGCGTATATTGACGAATAATCTATACTTATAATAAATCTGTACAATTGAAAATTCTGCGCATTGAAAATATCAAAAAAATAAATGGCAGGGAGGATGTTACTAGACCGACACCGAACCCAAAATTGTGATTAAAAAATTATTGTCTGTCTGTCTGTTTGTTTAGGCATCACGCAAAAACTACCGGTTCGATTACAATGAAACTTGGTATAATTATTCTTTAATATCCTGGACTCCACACTGGGTACTTTTTATCCCGGAAAAGTATTTACAATAATAAACAAACTTAATTTTGGGGTTCGATCCTTAGACCCGATTACTACCACCAACCGCAAATAATAGGTTTGTCGTGGGTTACGTCATCCGCAGTGGAGTTCACTACGGGGCGCTGCACACGGCTAAGATACAATAATATTTTATCTTAAGATACAATATCGCTCGCCGTACAATTCAATGGACTATCACACATGACTAAGATAATAAATAATATTTCAAATTTTCAAAAAAACCTAATAAAACCATTTTCGACTTCTACGCACTTATGAATATAATAATTATGTGATAGCTTCCCTCAGCGGCTTTGCCCGCGTGTAAATAGAAAAAAATCCCAAGGGCACACTATCATCTTACTATCAGGATTAAAAGTATCCTGTCCAGCACATCGTCTACCCGTGTGCCAAATTTTATGCAAACCTTTTCAGCCGTTTGAAGATAAAGGAGTAACAAAAAACAAAACAAATACGTCCATGAGTCTACGTACAGAGGGCAGCGAAAGTGCTTGGATACCTTAACGCCTATTTTCCCTTGCACGTTAAAGTTCAAGTTTTCGAAAATTTAACTAGATGGCGTTGGTTTCTTCACAGCTAAGAGACGTCCAAAGGCAATCTCACAAAGTATAAACTTGACTTTTAGTCTGACAAAAAATAGACACTTGCGTCATCATTGTCTTAAACAACTGACTGTAGTTCTTAATTTCATCATTTAAATTGTAGTCAAGTTGACCTAGCGGTTTAGCATGTGCAGATAGATGCGTAAATCAATAAGCCGTGAGTTCGAATCTGACGTAGTACTTACACTTTTTGTAAGTTACGAATAACAAACCAAAGAAATCGGTAGGAATATTATATCAAAGCTAAAAAGTGGATATTTATTTATTTGTAATATAATATTCAAGTGGGTAGTTACTCAGCAAAACGAAAAAAAATGCAGGTAAACAGGCTCATTAAACAAAAAGGCACTATTAAAAAAATAATATGTTTATTTCTTACAATTTCTTATTCAAATTCAACAATCACCGTTTATTAATTACCGTGTATTAATTACCGTTTATTAATCACTGTTTTTAATCACCGAATAAGATTATAATATTATATATAACTTCTTATTGAGGCCATAGCTTAAGTTTCGTTTCCAAAATTGGAAAGAGGATTGAAGCTTATGTAACCCTAACAAACAAACAAACAAGAGACCAGATAATTTTATCCCAAATGTCAAAAGGATTAAATGTAGGCTAAAAACTATAAAATTGCACAACAATATATCAAGTGTTCATAACTTTTTTAAGTTGTTTTAAATACGGGTAACAAGGTCTCCAGTTAATACAGAGAATAAGAACTGAGTAAAAAATATTAATTCAGTATTATAATTATTTATCATCTTGACGCCACAAACATAACCGTCCGTATTCACTGGACTTGAAAGTTTTTTCATCAGTAAAGATGACACTACTCTAATCAAAGTTTATGTGATCCATATAGCAAGGATTTCACAACATGAATCCGATAATGCATCTTTTTTTTGCTAAGTATGAAGAGCACGACGAACAGTGTCAACGCTTGTGTCAAATAAACCAGCATAGTGGTTCGTCGACAGAAATCCATTTTCTTCGTACTCCCTTATCATGGTTTGACGCTGCAACATGTTTATTAGTTTTAGTCTGCCAGCTCTTTTATGGTGTTTCAAAGAACCCTCTTCTTCAAATCGTCCTACCCATAGAGCAACTGTTTTTCTCTGCAACAATAAAACAGAAATATATAATACCCAATAATGATTATTATATAGGAGGTTTTTGTTCTATAAAAGAAGAAAAAAAATCTACTTACGTTTACACCGGTCTCTCTGGCTATTCCTGACAAGTTTTTGCCTTGATTATACGTAGTAATTATTTGAGCTCTTTTTACTAAATCCAACAATTCATATCTACACATTTGGTAAAATAAGTAGACAATACACCTGGTTAAAAATAAAATTCAACGAAAAGCGCTGGAACGAGATAATCGAAATTAACTTAGCGAACAATCAATTGAGCTATATCATAACTCTGGTCTAAGTATTATTTATACTACCTACCAGTTATTATTTATAAATCCATATTCAACCTACCCTCTCAAGTTTGAAAATTAACACATAGATAATCAAATATTTATAAATTGATATTCAATTTTAATATCTTCATCTCATTAAAAGAAACTATAAATTATTTCAGTGTTTGAAGAAATAAAAAGAAAGTACAAAAATAAACATTAATTAAGCATTAATCATTTGAAGCGCAGCGACGCCATCTATTAACAGTATCATGTAATGTTGTCGATAGCAACATTTCAATCTGAGTTTACGCTAGATGGCGTTATTTCTTGCTTCACACGATTTTTTTTCTGCACTACCCAGGCACTTTTACAGGACGCCGTACATACTAACTCATTCCTTTATATTTTAACTAGCTGATAGTCTGCGGTTTCACACGCGTCTTTCGTTACTGCTCTGCTCCTATTGGTCGTAGCATGATGTTGTTTATATAACCTATTGCCTCTCTCGATAATGAGCCATTTAACACTAAAAGAATTTTTCAAGCTTAACCAGTAATTCCTGAGATTGGCTCGTTCAAAGGAACACACACATTTTTCAACCTTATATTATATGAATAGATATTAATTAGGTTCTGGAGTGGCGACCGCGTATTGGAAGACGCAGCATTGGAAGGCCTCCCACAAAGTGGACCTATAATCTGGTGAGGGTCGCGGGAATCCGATGGATGCGAGACGCACTAGGACCATTTGTTATGGCGACACTAGACAAGGATTATGTCCAACAGTGGACGTCTTTCGGCTGAAATGATAATGACGATGATACAATAATATATTTTAAGTTTAAGTGCGATAATTAAATTAATTCTTAGAATGGAATAGAAAGAAAAAAAAATAAACATACTTTTATTCCGGCCAAAAAAACCACAACGGCTATAAACACAAAGTAAAAAAAACTGGGTAAGTGCAAGTCGAACTCTCGTCCTGAGGGTTCCGTACAAACTTACATAGGTAACTTACATAGGTAAGTTTGTACATTCGTAAACAGTTCAATTCGTGATTGGGGTCTCGAAGTTTTTTCCAAATCGTTTTGTGACGTAACAAAAAAAATCTGTTTCCAGATTTATTTCTATACTTGTGTTATAAGACCTTACTTTATGCAAAATTTCAGGATTCTGAGTCAAAAGGAAATACTCTAGAATTTTGGTTCCCTTGAGTGTCGAAATAAACGTTTTTTGCGACATAAACGGCTATATCTTTTTTTTGTTAACTTAGGAGTTTGATTTTTTTCAGTTTCAAGGGACCGCATACCTAAGTATATGGTTTTAATTCTAACTTTATACGTCCACGCGTTCTTAAGATAAAGGAGACAAAATCTATAAGACAAACAGACGGACAACAAAGTGATCCTATAAGGGTTCCGTTGTTTCCTTTTGAGGTACGGAACCCTAAAAAGAACAAAAGTACAAAGAGCATCGAACGTGCTTGCACTGAAAGAGTGACTGCCTTAGCATTTGCTTGTCTTCTTTCTAACTACTTTAAAGTAAGGCGTGATCACGAAATAATTAACTAATTAATTCTTCTCATAACCAAGGCGCCATAATACTCTAGAAAACACATCTAGTCTAGACAACTACCTCCCCTCTAATGAAGATTGGCCATACCACTCTTTACCGTAAACTCAGCTCATCCCCTTAAAAGCACCATAAACTATCTTTTAGTTTTAAAATATACCGACTTTTAGAATTAACTTTTGTCTTTACGAGTTCAGGTTTTTAATAAACTCTTAGAAGTAAATTTTATAGGAAAATGAAGCTAACTAGTTCTTACTACTTACATTTTTATTATAAGTCTGTTCAGTTACGTGGTTTATTTTCTTTACAACTTGTTAGCCATGTCTAAAGTTGGTCCACATGGTACATTGTTAGTAGATATTGGACCATTAGTATGTACTTTATAAAGTGTTGGATAAAATTGTAGGAACTTCTCAGGAATTTTGGAAATTAAAAAGTCAGGATCGTAGCTTGCAGTGTACCAATTTAATTTTGCCAGTCATGACATTCAAAAATCATGGAGGTCGTTAATAGTTAACGCCTGATAAAAATGTTATAGCTAAAACTTATGAGTAATTTAATTATTGCAAACTTAAATGACTAGTAGTGATTTGAATTGACGTGATGCGTCAACATGCCGCCGGCCGTTGAAAGCTTGCCTTTCAACAGCTGTCTTCCAATAACGGACAGATCTTGGAGAATGCTCTTCGGACAGTTCCGTTTGAAGTCCTGATATCAGCAGCTCTGCTTATGCCGTCTGTGCCAGGATGAAGAGCAATAACGCGACCCAACTTCCACTTCAAGGGTGGCTGGTTATCCTCCTTGATAACAACGAGCGAATCCAGGTTTAGGCTGTCGTTGCCGGTCCGCCATTTTACACGCTGCTGAAGTTCAGAGACGTACTCCTTGCTCCATCTCGACCAAAAATGCTGCCGCAGCTGCTCGATGCGTTGATGGCGCGTCAAGTGAAGAGTGGAGTGGTCCCGAATGTCCTTTACAGGCAGAGACGTGATAGGTCGGCCGATCAAGAAATGACCAGGAGTGAGAGGCAACAGGTCTTCTGGGTTCGACGATAACGGTGTGAGCGGTCGAGAATTTAAGATACCCTCAATTTGTACCAAAATGGAGTTAAGCTCCTCGTATGTTAAGTGACAATTGCCCAACACTCGGAATAAATGAAATTTGGTCGATTTGACACCCGCCTCCCAAAGACCACCAAAATGTGGAGCGTATGCAGGTATAAAGTGGAAGTTTATACCGTCTTGAGCTGTACTATCAGTTAAGGAGTCACAGTTGCGTTTCAAAAAATCAGATATTTCATTGTAGGCTCCTACAAATGAAGTTCCGTTATCGGAGTAAATGTTGAGAGGTTGTCCTCTCCGTGACATAAACCTGCTTAAAGCCTGTAAATAATTGCTGCTCGTCAAGTCACCAACCAACTCTAAATGAATGGCCTTGGTGGTGAAGCACACAAAAATAACGATGTATACCTTCACCAATCTACATCCACGACCTTGACGACTAGCCGCGGTTATGGGGCCTGCGTAGTCAACCCCTACGCTTTGGAAAGGAAAGTCAGCTGGTGAGAGTCTGTTCAGTGGGAGATTACCCATTTGAGGAGTAATTGTCTGTGGCTTTAGTCGCTGACACCGAATGCACTGACGATAACAGGCTCTGGCTAAGTTGCGACCACCGAGTGGCCAGTAGGTCTCTCTAATTGTACTCAATAATAATTGAGGACCTGCATGCATTAACCTAATATGCTCAGATTTAAATAAAAGTTTAACAAAATGATGAGTGGACTGTATTAATATAGGGTGTTTCTTTGTGAATGAGTATTCTGAGTTGTGTAACCTACCCCTATTCGAATAATTTTATTGTTATCTAAAAACAAATTCAAACTTAATAGTCTATTGTTATGAGGTAATTTTTTATTATTTATTAGTAAATTATATTCAGGGAAAGACTCCTTTTGCGACTGAATAATAATAAAGTTTAGCGCATCTTGTAATTCCTGAGTACTAAAATAAGATGTATTATTTGTTGAACGTCCTTTGCAAGTATTAATAAAACGGAAAACATAACAAATGGAATGCTGTAATCGATTAAAATTGGAAAATCGATTAAACTCGATTATTCCGTTAAATCCTCGTAAATCTTCAGTAGCATGATGATCTTGGGCTAAATTAACTAAAATAGAAGATTTAATGTCTGGTAAGGTTTCTGTATTTATAGCAGCGCAAATCTTCATTAGTATGACACTCCGACATATGGCCTAAAGAAATGTACTCAGTCATAAAGTCTTTGTACATTTTATCAAGCGGAGGTTGGCTGAGGTTTCTGCGCTCTATTGACAGAAAGCATCGTTTTGCACGATGATATGAATCGCCTAAACTCTCCGAAGATTCCTTCAACGGAATCTTAACTCTAAAACGGCCATCTGACAAACGCGTCGTGTTCTTTATAAAGTGTTCCTCACACATATTCTCTTCAGCCGAATAAGTCGATGCATCATGGCTAACTTCCTCGAGCTGCCAGAAACGCGTCAATTGGTTTCGGATGTCATCTAACTCATTCGAACTGGAAGAACTTTCGTAATAATCGGTAACGAAATTACATTGAATTGAAGAAAGTTGAGAAGAGTTAATATTATAATTATAGCCGCCGTTAATTGGGCCACAAACTAGCCAACCTAGTCTAGTTTGATGAAGTGTTGGTTTCCCATCACCTAATAAAATCTTATCAGATCCTAATAAACTCCAGAATACGTCAGCCCCTATAATCATATCAATAGAAGCCGGTGTGTGGAAATATGGATCAGCTAAACGAATATTTGAGGGTATATTTACATGTACCTGTCTAGCGGGAACATTATCAGTAATTGTAGGTAAGACAAAACAAGTTAAATCATTTGAGTACGATTCGTGCAACGATTTAATGTGCACACGACACATTTTATTAACATGAGACAGAGAATTGTTTATACCTTGTATTGATCTTTCGGTGTTTAAATAAGGCAACTTTAACTTGTTATATAAATTATCCGTCATTAGACAAGCCGAACTACCTGAATCGAGAAGCGCTCGAGCGATGTGTTCCTTATTATTTACATCATAACATCTGATTAGTGCAGTTGACAACAAAATGTTACCTGTGCTAGTCGTATGCGAGTGTGCGGAGATATTGGCTGAAAGCGCAACGTGATTGTTTGTGTCGGTAGTGAAGGATGACTCACTGCTAGTCTTATCAGTCGTCCCAGCTGATTTGCTTGAAACGGGTTTTGGTTTATAATCTGCGTTGTGAATAAGCGTATGGTGTTTGCGCTTACATATTTTGCACCCCGATTTCTTGCAATTACTGGGATAGTGACCGTGACGCAAACAGTTATAACATACCTTATAACTAGGTAGTAATGACATTCTTTCGTTGACATTCAGTGATAGAAATTGTGGGCATGAATTGAGGTTATGATCACCTTTACACTTAGGACAGTTTTGTGATGAGGAACTACTGGTGTTGGCTGTCGTTAGAAATGATTTTATTTTTGTGTTGTGTTTTACGTTAGTTGTGGAATGACGTGACTTTTCCAGTGTTTCTATCAACTCAGCGCGATTACGCATAAATTCGATGAACTGATCAAAAGTGATTCTTTTCGATTTATCAATACGCCCTTTGTATTCTTCCCATTCTCGGAATGTTTTTGTGTCTAGTTTTTGTCTAATAATGTAAATAAGTAGTGAGTCCCAATTGTGAACAGGTTCACCTAATGTTTTTAATGCTCTGATATTTTTGTTTACATTATCTACGATGCCTTTTAATGCAGTTGAGGACTCCCTGGTGATTGATTCGATATTGAACAACGCTGTAACGTGGTTATCAATCAATATTCTTTCGTTATCGAATCGCTCACAAAGAAGTTCCCATGCCATATTGTAGTTTCGAGCTGAAAACTCGATAGACTGAATGACAATAGCAGCAGACTCTGTTAATGAAGACCTCAAATAATGGAATTTATTTACCTCATCTATATCGTCATTGCTGTGAATGAGACTAGTGAAAGTATCTCGAAATTCGAGCCAGTTATCATACGAGCCTGTAAATTTAGGTAACTGTATGGTGGGTAACTTGACGAACTGACGCTTACTACTAGTGGTAGACTTTGCTTCCTCTTGCTCAGATTGTGAGAACTTATTTAGTAACACTTTAGCTTGAGCCATCAAACTATAGTATTGCGATTCAATTGTAGTTCGTTCGAGTACCTCAGAGTCAATGTCACACATACATTCTAACTTTAATTGAACGTCGTTAAATTCGTCATACAGATTATCTAATTTGTTGACTCGCAACTGCAACTCCATTACCTGAGTCGGGTTTACCGAAGAATCTTGAAATTTACTTAAATATGTTTCAAAGACGGTTAGTCTTCCCTTATAACTGCTTCGCTTCTTTTTGAGATCTTTAATATCAGTCATTTTGAAAGGAGGATGTCGTAGACCTGAAATTATATAGTTACAATGTTAAATAACGAACTGTATGTAACAAAAATACCTAGCGTAATAATTGATGAGACTAAGCAACTATTGGTCTTAATTATTAATTAATTTTACAATGTTGACCTTTGGTCACTGCTTATTATAATGAACTACCGTAGTTAAGTAGGTAGGTAAGGTTTACTATTCTGAGTGGATAATGTAACAAACAAATTAATTACTAATATATATTAAAGGGTTTACAAAGCGACAATTAATTGTAAAGGTTATAATTAAGAAACAATATTTGTAAAATGAAAAATTAAATAGCTAACTAATGTAGGTTAACACTAACACTACTGTACTGTATTTTAAGCACTGGTTAACTATAATTTACAAATATAATTTTACCTAACACTTTGTAAATAATACCTTGTAAATAAATTGTAAAAAATATGTAAATAATTTGTAAATATGTATAAATGATATTACTAACCTTATTTATGTTCATATAATCGCTACTTAATACCTATATTTTATATTACCTGATTTAATAATAATGAGTGTTGGGTGAATTTAATTAATATTATAATGCTTTGGCTTTAACACTTATAGTTTTATTTCACTCAATCTTGATCTTCTCTTCACTTTTGTTCCAAAACGTGTTCGTCACCTCGTCACTCCGGTAATTTTCAATATAATTTCCAAAATATCCAATATTCAGCTTATTCCACTTTGCTAGTTGTAGATAATATAATATCCGGTTCGTATGGACCATGGATAAAATTGTAGGAACTTCTCAGGAATTTTGGAAATTAAAAAATCAGGATCGTAGCTTGCAGTGTACCAGTTTAATTTTGCCAGTCATGACATTCAAAAATCATGGAGGTCGTTAATAGTTAACGCCTGATAAAAATGTTATAGCTAAAACTTATGAGTAATTTAATTATTGCAAACTTAAATGACTAGTAGTGATTTGAATTGACGTGATGCGTCAACAAGTGTGGTATACAGTGTGTTTTTTTTTTTGAAGTGGGATATCAGTCAATGATTTATTATACTTCAGATTTATATACTTATATACTTCAGATGTAAACTTGATGATGATATATTATTATTATATATTATTATATTATGTCTACCGCCAAGGAGTCCTTTAGACGTCTTGGTTTTGTTTTAAGAAACGGTCGCGATTTTTTCGATGGAAGATGATACTGTCAGAATGTATGAAATTTTGTGAGATGAACGACTGTGTGTAATATTTATTAAATAGGTCCCAATAAAAGTACTGCGTGACTTCTGACTTCTGATTTTAATTTTAATTATTGTTTATTTTTTTTTTTCTGTATGTGTTTAAATGGTGTAATTGGCTTCGGCCGTTCTGTTTAAATTAAATAAATAAATAAATAAAGCGGTGTAGGAAGGCGTTTCAAACTTTTATTACCTAAAACCACACTTATTTTCCTTCTTCGCCTTGCGTTCCAGGACCCTGGCTTTTTTTTCGGAGGTCAACCCATGGCACCAGTAGGCTTCGGCCCCTATAGTTTTGCTGACATCTGTTTAAGGCGCGAGTGGAACACTACGCGCCGTCGACGATGGGCTTGATCCAGACGGTTAAAGGACGGCCGGATATCGAGCTACCTATTGCTCGACGTCCGCAAGCCCACGCCTACGGAGATAGTGTGGTTTGATTTCGGGTTACATACGAGTATTCTAATCGCGCAGAGACCTCTAATACTACAATGGAGGATTTTGAATTTTAGTTCCAATATATAATATATTCCAGAATAATATTCCACAATATATTCCACAACCATCACACAACGCTGTCTAGTCCCAAGCTAAGCAGAGCTTGTGTTATGGGTACTAGACAACTGATAAACATACTTATATATTTCTTAATACATACATATATATATATAAATTACACCCAGACACAAAACAAATGATCGTGCTCATCACACAAACATTTGTACTGGGTGGGAATCGAACCCACGACCTCCGGCTTAGCAGTCAGGGCCACTAACCACTAGACCAACAGGTCAGTCTAAATAAAATATAGCATCATAGATGTCGGTAGAAACGTGCTTACTTATTCCTTTTTTTTATTTTTTTATTTTTAATTCGAATTTTAACTTTTGTCTGGTAGTTTGAGTAATTTTTGTGGTCTAGCCAAATGTCCCTTCTTTGGTATTATTGTTCATCGAATTCTTAGCTCCTGAGTTGAGCTCCACGGGTAGTGTGAAAGTGAAACCTGGGGCCCTGGGATGAAGGCAAAGAAGGAACAGGAGTGGGTTTTTAGTCAGTAAAAGTCTGACACTATCTCCGCCCCGCCCAAGAGCTGAATTTGTCATAAGATAATTTTCCCACAAAAAAAAAAGCTTCTGAGTTGAGCTACATGGATACTGGCATTTGTAGCTTACACTGTGTTGTACGAATTCTCATAATCAATTTGGCCAAATGGGGCTTCCTCGACCCATCTCTAACACAGTGCCAGTGTGGAGCCGCTGCACAGGACATGCGTCATTTGCTATGCTGTCCATCCTGCACAACCACCTGCAGTTTTCAGGATCTATACGAAGCCAATAACAGAGCCGTAGAGGTTGCCAAATACTGGTCAGAAAAAAAATTGTTAGAGTACATCGACACGAAAAGAAGAAGAAGAAGAAGCTTACACTGACTGGACAGGTGCTCTCAAATCTATATGGTTCTCAAAAGACCATTGACGCGTAAAAGTGTTTTATTTTAAATCTGATTTGCAAAATAAATATTATTATTTTATCATTTGGTTACGGGCGTAGTATATCTTTTTCAAATCAAAGCCAAACTTTGCTTTCAATTTCAACCAAGTCAAAGTTAACACAAACGAATTCAAATGTAAAGGCGCAAATTATTCAAAGTACAGTCGGCGACACAGGTGTAGCATTAGTTTAGCGCATTGTTGCGCCAACAATAGAAAGTTTGGTTGGTGTTTCTGTTGCTAGCATTGTGTGGCGTACTGTACTTTGTGATGTAATAACAGGGATTATTGAAACTATTTCTACGTTTGTTAGAAGAAGGAAAAGTAAAGTTTGTATGAGGTTTAGCTGCTCATGCCTCAGTCAGTTTCTTTACTTACCTATCTTGTGTAATACACCCACACCCACCACAGACTCACACCCATACACACATACACACACTCACACGCACACACCATACTAATCAACACATCAACACACTAACACACACACAATTTTTTTACTCTTTGTGTACCATACAGTAGAATGACACAGTCCACTTGTGATAAGTTTTTGTCTAATTACTGTAACCTTAGACCGCAAACTACCTCTTAAAATACAGGTATACCCTAGCTTAAGAGGTAGAGTATTACTCTTGTACAGAACTCACAACATTAAATGTATGTACTTATCAAACTGTAAGTCAAACTCTGTATGTTTTTGGGTAAATAAAGATTTATTATTATTATTTAAGGGATGGGTGACCATCGTTAAGCCACAGCAGTCATTTGTGGATCTTTCATTCATAATTGTTATAGTCAGTAAACCATCGACAGCCTGCCTCCCTTTCTTACTAAGTATGGTTTTACATAGTTAATGTTTTTTTTTTAATAGCCTGTACTGTCCCACTGCTGGGCAAAGACCTCCCCCAACTTCTTCCAAGTATTCTTTTCTTGAGTCACCAGTCCTTGCGGTAGGCATCTAGGTCGTCTTGCCCCCTCTTCCCAGATTGACCTCAACAGCGTCGTCCATCTTCAGGTACCCACTTTGTGGAGACTCTTGAGTGCATGCAGCTGATGTGACCCGCCCAATCCCATTTTAGCCTGGCAGCTTTTTTTGGAATTATGGACGTACCATAATTCCCGTCTTTTGACGCAGGGCCCTCTTGACACCCAGAATGCTGCGCGCCATTGTTCGTCGGCAAACCTCAAGGCGAAACTTTTGCGAGTCTGTGAGCCACCATGTCTGGGCACCATTGGTTTGGACGGGCAGGATACACATATCAAAGAGTTTACGCTTCAGGGAGTAATTGTTTTATTTTTTATTTTATTTTGGAAATCATCCAATGACTTCTCCCTCGCCTAGGCTAGAGCAGGATATCAAACTGTTACTGACTAAAACCACACCTGTGTCCTTAAATTGCCCTTTGCATTCCAGGACCACAGTTTTTCTTTCAGAAATTCCCCGTGACCCTGCTGGAGCCTTATGGTTTGCTGACTTTTCTTTAAGGCGCGCTTAAAACATTACGACGACGACTCAGGCTATGTCCTAACCGGAATGCCTAAAGACGAGCTACGCATTACCCGTCATCCAACCAAACCTATATTTATTTCATAATCACGGCTCTCAAATACGGTGATGGAAACCATCGTGAGGAAACCGGCATGTCCTAGAACCAAAAATTTTAACATATGTGACATTGGGCACGCCACAATTATGGCGGTAAGTCCCTTCTTTGAGGCGTGGTTGGAAAGACCTCACGGCGTCCTCACCTTCCGCATGACGCAGGTTCTCACCGGACACGGTAAGTTCGGGAAGTTTCTGCACAGGATTCGTGCGGAAACGACGCCCGGGTGTCGCCACTGTGTGGACCGCCCAAAGGACACGGTAGAGCACACGGTGAAGGTGTGCCCCGCTTGGGCAGAGCAACGTCGTGTCCTCGTGGGGGCAATCGGCGGCAGCGATCTCTCGCGCCGAGCCTTAGTTCAGGCCATGGTCCGGAGCGAGGAGGAGTGGCAGGCGGTCGCCTCCTTCTGCGAAGCAGTAATTCTAGCAAAGGAGGCGGCCGATCGCCTGAGGCAACGGTCCTTACGCCCTGTCCACCGCCGGGATTCCGATCCTGATTTCCGGCCACCGTAGGCGAGCAATGGGTAGCCCGCCGTCCGACCGTCCGGTAACCGTCCGGACCGAGCCCAAGTCGTCGACAGCGCGTATTGTTCCACACGCGCCTCAGGAAGATGTCAGCAAATCGTAGGGGCCCAGCAGGGTCGAAGCCTACTGGGGCCATGGGTAGTGTGAAAACGAAATCCGGCGCCCTGGGACGAAGGCAACGAAGGAACAGGAGTGGGTTTTTAGTCAGTAAAAGTCTGACACTATCTCTCGCTCCGCCCAAGAGCGGGATTTGTCATAAGATGATTTTCCCACCCAATAAAATAAAAAAATAAAAAAACAACCCGCACTGGGCCGACCCATAAAAACTATTAAAGTGAAAAATATAAAAAAAAATTTCACAGACGCAAATGACATTATGACTCTTTCAAGAGACAAATTGCCTTCAAAAACCCGTCAAATATCAAGCTATCACAATCAAACCAAGGCAATAAAACAATAGAATTCCTCGAACCAATTTCTAAACTCCACAGACTTATAAACGGCTAGACAATACAGAGTGTCCGGGACCCGAGGACATTCAACAATTAAAAGGGCCTTCAATGGACCGGCGTGCTTCTGGCGTCGACAAATTAACCAGCTGGGGAAGGAAGCCATTTTTTTTTAGTTTTACTCTATTTTCTGCAGGTACAGGACAATTTATTTATGTAATTTATTGTCAACGATTGAAAAATTGGGTTAAATTCTGTGTTATTTGGCCCTGGATGGTTGGGGTTCATGATAGAAGTATATCTTTGTCAGTAGTTTTAGGGTTTTTTTTCTGGATGGTTTTAAACGTAGAAATTTATGTATCGTTTTTGTTTTTCATAATTTATTACTAAAATGAAAAACATATGTCTTGCTGGATACAGCCTGCCAGTAAATTACCTCGGTGAGTTATTGTACGTTTATATTCAAATGAAAAAAACACAATACTTTTTGATTTCACTGATAGACTACATTTTTAAGGATTTTTTAACAAACTAATTAATCATCATTTCTTGAAGAACTCAGAGAATAGTTGCTCGATCACTCTTCACACAATCCATCCATCTTTTCTTTGGTCTCCCTCTCCCTCTCCATCCATCCACAAAATATTTTTATATTCCATCTAACAAAAAACCACAGTAAAAATACAAAACACGATTTCTTCCAAAAAAAAAGCCCTGACGAACCCCAAATTTCATCTCAACTATAAACCATTTCAGTTCGAAGTCCCATCGCACAGAACTATCAATCTATTAGACAGTCTACTTAATTAAAGGCTTGTACTATGAACTTGCAATCTCACCGAGGTCCTATTAGCCGAAGGATTTTCGGAGAAAAAACGTAAATTGTTACTTCGTTTTCGATGCCCAATGAAGTTTAGAGATTGCTCTGTTTTTTGTTCGTGACTCGCTGTTTCAGGAAAAAGGGGTTAATTTTGGAGATTTCTGTGCTTAATTTGTATTAGTTTTTAGGGTTCCGTTTCTCAATAGGAAAACACGGAACACTTATAGGATCACTTTGTGGTCCGTCCGTCTGTCTGTCAGGACATCACACATCATCACATCACATCTCTGGAACGCGTGTTGGAATTAAAAGCATATACTCAGGTCTGCGGTCCCTTGAAGCTGTGAAAAAATCAATCTAAAAAAAAACGCATATGTCGACACACTCAATGGAATCCAAATTCATAGTTCCTGTTGACTCAGAATCCTGAAATTTGGCCTGAAGCAAGATGTTATAGCACAGATATAGGAATAAATCTGAAAACAGTAAATTTGTTGTTACGTCACAATTTTTTTGGGGTTCGGAAAACTAACCAAGACTCCATTCGGAAATTGAACTATTTACATAAGTTTGTACGGAACCCTCAGTGCTCGACTCCGACTCGCACTTGCCCAGTTTTAACTAATGAATGCCTGTGGTTCCGATGTATGTATTACAGTTAAAGTAATTCAGAATTCAAGACATAAGACTTCTGGTCACGATCGATCAATCATAGTAGCCTTCAAAATAAATTTGTTTCGTCTATTTAGACCTTTTATTTTCTATTACTTGTTAACGAAATCATCATCGCGTTTGACCACTATCCTACCTGATGCTAAGCTTAACAATAACTTATGGTTGACGGTGGAGCACTTACCTAGAAGTGACTGATTCACTCTTGAATTAAAGACTCCTTGGTTATGGTTATTAGAAAATACAGACTCTGGCAAGAAATTCCACTTCTCAGCTGTACGCAAGATCTCAAAACGCTTTGTACTTATGTGTTCACCAAGTCCAGGTGGTAAGAACATCGCCATACGTCTTATGGTCTGATGATGGAACGAGCTTGGAGGACATAAATTCATGAATTTCGATACACACTCCCAGAAATGACACAAAAAAATAATAATAAAATGATATGTTTTAACAAGGTAGACCGATGTCTTGGTAACGGTTGCGGGAGTCCGATGGATGCGAGACGCACAGGACCGTTCATTGTGGCGACACTTGGGGGAGGCTCACAGACGTAATTTGCAAAATATCTATAAAATTTATATTTCTAACCTCTCACCTCTCTTTGCTCACAGAGTAACAATATCCTACTCAAAGAACATGACGTACGCTGAACTGGTGATCAACGACGTGAAGCCAGAAGACGAGGGGGTCTACCGCTGCGAGATCACCTACCTTCAGGTCGGAGAAGACTGCAACACTGTGCAGATCACGGACTTTCATACTTACAGTAAGTACCTAGAATAAATACTTAGGATGGAACAGTATTTTTATAATGTTTTATACAATATAACAAAAAAATATAATCTTTTTTCTTTAAAGCAGTATTGATATTGGTTATCAAATGACGCAGAATTTCAAATATTACTATGAAGAAGAGTAGGGGCGTAGTGAGAACATCTCGCTTTCTCTTTTGTACGCGAGTAACCTAATGGCGGTGACGTCACATATCAGTATGTGCATCCTTTTTCTCTTGACAGTTTGCTATTCAACAGGATTTGAAAGTTTTCTGACTTGTTTAATTTGGGACGAATTTGAAAAATTCTTTTTATTTGCGGTGTTCCCTATGGTTTGCTGACATGGCTTTGAGGCGCGCGTGGAACACTACACGCCATCGACGACTCGAGCTCGGTCCAGACAGTTACCGGACGGCCGGACGGCGAGCTATCAATTGCTCGCCGTCCGCAAGTCTACTCCTATAGTGGTGGAAATCAAGGTCGGAAACACCAATCAAAGCTGAACTGATTACTTTTCCGTTTCTCTGTAGCCATTTTCTTCCCTCTCATTTTCTCAGTTCCGGCAAACAGTAAGTTACTTCAAATACTAAGTGTTCGCTAGTGCCGTGTGAGGTAACTAAGTGGACGACATATCACGCTCATAAGTTGTGTCAACATGACAGCCAATCAGACGGGCGGATGGTTGACTAGTGAGGGGACAGTGTCGACGTTTGTTTTGCGAAATGCAGTGTAAATATCGACATTGTAGTTGTTTACTATGAATTTAGGAATCAGTCGAGAAGATTTTTTTTTCTGTTTTATTTTTAATGCTTTTAAAGAAAAATTGGCGCAAATGTTTAAGCAGAGGACAAAGGTTTGTGAAAAAATGAGACAGAGAGAGAGAAATCTTTGCGCATCTGTGGGACACAATAGGCTAAGCGGAAAATTTTCATTGTAACATAATATCTGCTACCAGTGACTTCACTTGCATGATAGGAGAAAATTACCCCAAAAGAAACACATTCTCGGGATAAAAAGTACAGGTCTCCCAAATTGATAATGCGCATAGAAATTTTCGTCACTGTTCGGCAATGGTCGTATTCCCCGAGCTCGGAAGACGGTATGTATATAGAGTGGTTAAGTGCATTTTCTTCATGCATAATTCAATTAATTAATTTTTCAATGATTCTGGTGTATCCGGGAATACTATTCCTGAACATAGTCCACCTGCGTCCTAAGTTTCATCGAAATCCGTTCAAGCGTGAAGATGAGACAAACATACAGGCACACAAACTTTCGGCTTTATAATATTACTAGCTTTTGCCCACGGCTCCGTCCGCGTACATAAAATATAGCTTATGAATAAGACAGCTTTCTATCGGAGAAAAAATTTTAGGAATCGGACCAGTACTTCCAGAGATATGATACCTTCTACAAACAAAAAACTTAAAAACACAAAAACAAACTTTACCTCTTCATAATATTAGTGTAGATTAAGCTTTTGCTTAATCAGCCTTTTAATGTTCCCTCACTGTTGGGACTCAGGCCTTCTCTCTCTAGGAGAGGGAATGGGCCGTAATTCACCACGCGGGCCAAGTGCGTATTGGTGAATGTCACATATCTTCGAATTTTTGGTTCTAGGACATGCCGGTTTCCTCACGTTGTTTTCTTTCACCGTTTTGAGAGCAGTGGTGATGAAATAAATTACACAAAGTAATGCGCCTGGCTGGGTTTAAACCAGGGACCATTTTGGTTACCCATTGAAAGGGTTTTTGATAGGGTTTTGACAAAGTGTTGTTTTAAAACCCATTTCATATTTGTTACACTTATTTACGAAAACCCTCATCAATGGATAACCTCTTCCAAACCCTTTCGATTTGTTTACCTGTATATTCAAAAACCCATTCTCGGTGGTTTATACTTTTTAGCGGTAAGACGTTTTGAACGGGTTACCCCTTCAACGACCGTAACAGAGTTACCCATTTGGACTACAAATATTGTAATTTTATCTCTCGTGCCTTACTTTAAAGTACTAAACTGCATGCATGCGGCAGGTACGCGTCAAGTCGCAACACGTAATCTAGGACCTAGCGACTGCACGGTCCATACACATACGATTATTTTATGGTTATTATTGCAGTGATTTTAAAGATAAATGTATTTTTTTTTCTGGAATAGTCGGGATTGTTTCATGTATAATCTTGTCTTTTTTACGGAATCATAAATGTCATTGAATTGTCTCACTCATCATTTAGTGCCCGAAGGGAAGGTCAAAATCTATTCTTCCACTCCAACGTAATTTAAAATGATTTTATTTAAAACCCTTTGATTACCCCGACAAACCCTTTCAAAGGGTTATTTGCTTCAATTGGAACCGGTAACATCTTGAACTAGTTAACTTATTGATAGGGTTACCCTAACGTTAGTGTTATGAAAGGGCTAACACTACGAAGAGGTAACATTTTCCGTTACTGTAGGCATACAATCTGTAACCCTTTTGAAAGAATTAACTTATATTCGGGGTTGTACGGTCCCTGGTTTAAACACGCGACCTACAACTCGTAATTCGGGGCCGTTACCAATCGGCCACTACTGCTCTAGTGTAAATTATTTAAAAATAACTCAAAGAAAATCGTGCTCAAGTTATTTTTAGTCGTTGAATGGCAAATGTTTGATGATTATAGCAACCGCCATTCATTTCACTTACCAAGAAAGGGTTATTTATTTTTCAAATTGGGTGTCATAACATTAACAAGTCTCGAACATGCAAAGTTATCACGCAAAAGGAGGGATGGCCACGAAACCTTTTTACAATGTAACAAGTAATAAATCTAACAACTTGATAAATATCAAAAGGGTTGAATTCGGATCTTTTGTTGATCCATGTCGGAAGTCTACTTGTCAGATTGTCAGATAAAAACCCAAAAAGTTATCTGATTCTAATTTGTTTTGATTACGAACATTTTTATTTTTATTTTCACAAACAAACTTTTCAAGAAAGAAAAGCATTTTTTCTCAAGTTTTTGCATATTTTTTTCAGTTTTCTTTGTCTCTTGACTTACTTTTAATTATTGATTTATGTTTTAACTCGAAACTTCACATTGAAATTCAAATATCTGAGAATATTTTCGAAGCCTACTGGGGCCACGGGTAGTGTGAAAGCGAAACCCGGGACCCTGGGACGAAGGCAACGAAGGAACAGGAGTGGGTTTTTAGTTAGTAAAAGTCTGTCACTATCTCCCGTTCTGCCCAAGAGCGGGGGATGTCATAAGATGATTTTCCCACCCAATACAAAAATATTAAAAAAAATATATCTGAGAATATTTTTGCAAATAACGTAAATTAAAGTATTTAATATTGAATAAGCAGGTAAAGCATCAGATATATTAGGGGACAAAATGACCCCCAACATGACGCGCTACGCTCAATCTACGTGACCTCGCAATATTGCCCAATGGCCTGCAACTTGCCTCCCAACATTTTAGATAGATAGATAGATATAATCTTACAAAGCACACAAAGCACAAAAGAAGAAGCAAGATATTTTACAAAGCATTCATGTGATGCAAGACATTTATTGTTGGACAATTTGACAGCGCTGCGGGACATTTGGTCCCCTAATATATCTGATGCTTAAATTGATCATGACCACTTTATGAAAGCAAAAATATTATTTATTTACTTTTCATTATTTGGAGCGCGAAATAAAACATTCGAGAGCAGTGTTGCAATAAACGTAAATTAAAATAAATAACGTTTCCAAACTTTGATAATGGTGTCCATTTCGGCAATTGAAAACTTCGTTTAATTCTTATTAATTGATTAATGTGCCCGCAATCAATTTTTATTACGGTTTGTAAACAAACAATCATTATTAACTTGGATAATTAATTGATAAATTGAGTTCAAACCTCACCCTATGCGGGGTGGGGGTTAAGTGAGATAGCGTGATAAAGGCAAGCGCATTATAAATAGTAAATTTATTTATTAGTATTATTTAATATAAGAAAATAGTCATTAACACTAAAATAATTATTCCTTTTACTCTGTCTCTGTTCTCACGAAATTTCTGACAATATCGTCTTCCATTTAAAAGAAATGAAAATCAATTTGTAAAAACAACTGATAATTAATTACGTACATACCTGAACTTACTATATTTTAAAGAGATAAAATTGTTTTCTAGTTTTTAAGTTTACAACAGTGTAATCTTTAGAATGACTCATTTGATTTAATATACACAATCGCTGAGTGTATTATTCAATTAGTTGATAGACTTTTGTCTACCTTATAGGCTACTGGAACAAATTCGTGGAAAAAATCTTATTTTTTAAAGTACTTTTCACGATTGTCCTGTTTTACTACAAGCCTCATACAATTGGACGCAACTCATTGCTACTAACGGGACAAAAAACCCAGACACCAAAAATAAATCGATAAGAT
The DNA here is from genome assembly GCA_949316375.1 of Mythimna vitellina. Lineage (NCBI taxonomy): Eukaryota > Metazoa > Arthropoda > Insecta > Lepidoptera > Noctuidae > Mythimna > Mythimna vitellina. The sequence goes on along the minus strand of OX438710.1, from coordinate 16,010,236 downwards.
ACAAAAAAGCAAACAAAAAAAAAAGTATCGACACCCCCCATCCCTAGCAGCGTTAGGTTCTCTAGGATATTGCGTTTGTCCCGCCTCGGGCTACTCGATTCACTAAGGTGCCACACACTCCGTCTCTGTCTAACACACGCTACCTACCATACTGCATCCCTCTCCGCCGTAACAGCATCCATCTTTTCTATGAAACAAATGGAAGTACGATATTTTATTTGATACTTTACTGTTGGCGATAGGTTTTTCCGAAGATTACGGGATATTTTCTCTTTTGTTATTTATGGAGAGGTATTGTTTCCTGCAAAATAAAGACTGTGCCGGAAATTAGGTAAGTGGACACTCTCGCAATGTGTGTACAAGGACCGATTCTACGAAAACATTACGGTCCGTATACACCGAAACGTGACGCGACGCTGCTCAAAGAGATATTTCGCATGCTTAATAGAAAAGAAACCTAATTCAAAATGGAGGTATATTCAGAATCTTAAAAAATATGTTTCCATTGTAGCGACATCTATTTTTTATATTTTTTTTTGTTCCTGATATGCTCGCGCTTGACCGCTATCTCATGTGATGGAAAGCGACGACGCGGTCGACGATGGAGCGCGCTTACCTAGAAGTAACCTATTCACTCTGGACTTAAAGATTTCCGGGTTGTAGCTATTACGCACAATGAATGTGGTCTACGGCGTCACATAAGAGCTAATCCCGTGTCGCACAATTAAAGTTCTCTGCGCGATTAGAACATATAGAACAGCCCGAAATCATCTATCGGGCAGTTGCCCACCAGCCATAACACCCGTCTGGCCGGAGGATCATCCCTTTTCAACGGAGGTTTGCAGGACTTTACTCTCAGTTCCACATACTTCTAAACCATAAATAGGTCAAATTTTGAAATAATAAATCCTCTCTTTTTTTTATTAAGCATACGATTTGTTTTGCGCTATGCGGCCGTAGTCCTAGAACGCAAAAAGGCAAATGAAGGAAAATGATAACATTAATAATTTAGCCAGATATAGTGATGATAGGCCCAGTCGTCAATAGCACGTAGTGATCCACGCGCTTCTCAAAGAGATGTCAGCAAATCTTGGTGGCCCAGCAGGGCCGATACCCGCTAGCTAGGACCGCGGGGAATTCCTGAAGGGGAAACCCGTAGTTCTAAAACGCAAAAGGCAACTGGAGGACACATGTGTGTTTTTAGTCATTAAAAGTCTAACACATCCTCGCGTTCCACCCAGAGCGGGAAAAGTCATTGGATGAAAAAACCTCAAGAAAAAAAGTACTCAGATTCATCTAGTTGAACTAGAAGCCAACATCAGCATGATTGGGAAAGAGTTAGGCAGATTGATTGAGTCCTCCGAAACAGCTTGACCAATTTTCATGTTTTTTTTTCTATATTTAGTAGATCTGAGATCTATTCTTAACTTTTTACTCTCCTACCCCCAAGATTATTTTTTTTCTTTGATTTTATATGGTAGAACAGCGTTTGCTAGGTCAGCTAGTAATTTTTTGTACGTCTTGGTGTCAGCTCACCCTAAAACAAACAAGGAACGATTCTTCAAAAACAAAATAGGATGAAAATTGCTTCCACGAGTAGAAAATTATACAGTTATAGGAGGTCACACGTGGTTACTAAACCAGTGTAAATTGGCCTATTTTGTACAGGCTAACTCAAGGTCAAATTGTTACCATACTATTACTTATTCTAGTAACGCCTGATTCAATGTACGTCTCATTTTTACCATAATATTGGTTATTTTCTTGTTTGTTCATGTTGATAGAGGAATCATTTATTTTGTGCGTTTTTTTAAAGTCATGAAAAGTTTTTGTTTTTTAATAATGGTCTAATACTCGTATTATTTATTTATTTATTTATTCATAACAATAAACATTGTGTTGAATATTACATCATTTTAAAATAATATTAAAATAGACCTGTCATATTTAAGCAAAACAATTTATGGAATTTTAATTAATTAATGTAAAATATTGAGTCAACTACAAATAAATCTAACGTCAAATGTCGGATATAATGTCAAATAATTAACCGAACTCAAAGCATTGTTAACGTCAAATTTTAATACTGTTAAAAGCGTGTGTGTGAAAGTAAGTATTTATTTTTTATAACCAATTTTTTAAAAAAAAAACTTCATTAAGAATAACCAAAAATTGTCATGATAGTCCAGTAGTTAAGGCACCCGCTCATGCATGAGGTTGCGGGTAACCGAGCAAGTACCTTTTTGTTTTGTTCTCGAGGGGAAACCTTCGAAAGGCGCCCGGACTTTGGGGATAAGTCCGGGGAGTGTGGGATTTTTACCTCACTAAAACCACCCCGGTGATCACCATCAGCACATATAGAAGGGGCGCCGTTACCTCTTAAAAGACCAACCAATGTGAATTTTATAAATTTATAATTAGGTACGAGTACTTTTCCAAGTTTATCTAGGTAATTGCTGATACCCCGTGTCATGTAAAGCACGTAAAGCCGTTGTTCCTGGCTGTCATTCGCAGATCTTTGTCAGTCGTTACAGGCAGTCAGACGCCAGATAGTCTGACGCAGTAATTGGGCAATGGAGGTCTAATAGGCAGTCGCTCCATGTAAAACAGGGTATTCAGCCGCATGTGCTTAGACTGGAAGCCGATCCAAAGCTAGTTAGGAAAAGACTAGAAAGATGATGAAGAACGCTCTAAAATTAGGTATTTTAACTTGGCTCACAAGGTGGTCAATACAGGGTTATTTGTAAAATACTAACAACCTTGCAGTACTGTATTACTAACATCATAAACAACAACTTTTATTCTATGAATTTGACAAAACATAATATACATTTAACAAAAACAAACCTTCAAGATTCCCTTGTTCTGTCTAACACATTTCAACTCTGTATTTTGCTGTACCTACCTACGCCTTCCGCGCACGATCTCCCCTCCGCTATTGTATTATCGCTTGCTTTGCATAGACTTCGTAACATTTAGAACATTCGATTTAAATATTTTTATTTTTGTATGAAAATCTGATGAACCAATGTATGATAAATTTTTAAAAGTCATAGAACAAAAATTGTTTTTTATGATGTTCTTAACATAGTTCTAAGAGGTTGCAGTGTGTTACAAATAACCCTGTATATTTGAGGTTGACTCAGCAATCATTGTACCAATAGTCATATCAGCCAATGGCTTAATAGCCACGAGTCTTGACTAACACCTCAGGAGGGTTTCGTTAGGAGGTTTCTTTCCTCACAGCATTGACCGCTGTGGTAGCTCGAACTTTGTTCCCGATACGGGTGGGATATTTTTTTTTAATGTTATGAATTTATATTTAGAAATGTAATTAAGTGCATTTTTATATGAATACTAACACTTACAATATGAGCTAGTTGATTAGATTGACCAAGTTATACTGTTAAGGAGGAGGCCCTGGGTTCAAATCCTAGGTCGGATTATTGTGTCAGTGAGTACATGTGACAGGATGTTATTCTCAGTGGTTTCCCCAAGACCGATTTTGTGTCGGCTTTTCTTAATTAAATGAGACGCAAAAATATTTATGATAGACTTTTCTTAATTAAATGATACGCAAAAATTATTGTACATTTCATTTTAATTTTAATCCGCTGGTGACAACTTGGTAAGAAAAAACTCCGTGGGTTTCTTTTTCAGAAGTTTTTTTTATGGTCCTAGCAGGCGTCGGCCTTACTGGGCCCAAGCAGTTTTGGCCCAATTTTGATCAGCTTGTGATAATTTAGTAGGTACGGAAAATTGCACGAGAGAGTGGTTCATATTTATGGGCAGAAGCAGTATCTAAAAAATTCCACTCATTTCTGTTACACCCTTTTTTAAACCCCCGCCCCCCACTACACCTGAACCCGCATGGGCCCGCGTGGTGGATTACGGCCCATTCTCTCTCCTAGAGAGGAGGCCTGAGTCTCAACAGTGGGAACATTATAAGGCCGACCATGCTATGCTATGCATGCCTTTTTTTAAAGTTGGATTTCATTAAATTACTTCTTCATGCTTTAGGTAGAGCGAAAAAGAGTGTCAGAATTTAAGTGACTAAAGCCAACTTTGGTTCTTTCAGTTGCCTTTTGTATTTCAGGGTTGCGGTAACCCTTTCGAATCCGCGGTCCATTTTAGTTACAAACTTTTCGAGATTTCATCTTACGGTGCACTAAAATCTACAGCACGCTAAAGTTAAGATTGTATGCAAAACACGAAAACAGTTCGTGTTGACTGAATGTAAACAAAATATCGTCCATTCTCCCCTGGCTATGTAAACGTCGAACCGACGTATTTGCTAACAAATGGGTTGGATTCTGTTGATTTTCCGGCACATCTTGTATTTGGGAACAAAAGATGAAGTTTTCGTTTACTAGAAAAGTAAATCTTTTCGTTAAAAACTTTGACTGTATAATTTAAGAATATTTCTAACAAAAATATCAACCCAAGTGACTCTCAAGCCAATTGTTTCTGATATAAATTCCATATATTACTGACGTATTGACGATTAATATCACTAATGAAATATCATGGTTAGGTACTTGTAGTACTATGATATATAAATGACATTACAATGACAGACATAAACCAATCAATTCAACCAATCAATTCAACCAATCAATTCAACTAATCAATCCAACCAATCAATTCAACCAATCAATTCAACCAATCAATTCAACCAGTCAATTCAACCAATCAATTCAACCAATCAATACAACTAATCAATTCAACCAACCAATTCAGTCAATCAATTCCAAACCATGTCGAGATCGGCTTTCCGTCTAACAAGGCGCTTTTGAATAGCTGTATTAAGCATGGAGCGTGGAGTATGGAAAAATTTCTGACCTCCACAACCCAGTTAAATGATCTTCTGCGTATTGCTATCTCATAAAGTCTACATGAAGTCTTGTTTAAGTGACCTCACATTTGAAAGCAAACTCCTATTTTTGAAAACAAATCATCGCGTATATCGATACACTGTTTCAAATTCTGCAAAAATTCAAATTTAATCTTGTCTTGTTAGCGGTCGCAAACGATAATTCTCTAATTTCACGCAGGCAACGCCACAGGCAGAAGCTGGTATTCAATAAACCAATAAACTTGAAGCCGTGAAAGGTTTTTAGTTTATTGCTTTACAAAATTTGCATAGAAATACGATTTCAGATTTTGATCACTATTGTTGATTTTAATTAAAAAAATAATAATAACAAATAAAGCCTGAGTTGGCGACCCGAAGATATATTGCTAAGTACGCCTCTTTTGTAACAGACCTTTTTTTAGGGTTCCGTTTTTTCCTTTTGAGTTACGGAACCTTTTCGAAACCTTTCCTTTTTGGGGTTCCGTACCTCGAAAGGAAAAACAGAATCCTTACAGGATCACTTTTTTGCCCGTCCGTCTGTCTGTCTGTCAAGACCCTTTATCTCTAGAATGCGTAGATGTATCGAGTTGAAATTATAACCATATATTCAAGCCTGCGGTTCCTTGAAACTGTGAAAAAATCAAACCTCTAAGTTAACGAAAAAAATATACGGTTGTTTATGTCGGAAAAATCGCATATTTCGAAAAAAAAAAAATTCATAGGTTACTTCCCGTTGACCCAGAAGTTTTGAAATTTGGCATTGAGCAAGGTCTTCCAGCACAGATAAAGGAATCAATCTGAAATAATTTAGTAGTATTATTGGTATTAGTAAGTATTATTTAAAGTAAATTTGTTGTTACGTTACAAAAAAAAATTGTGACTCGGAAAAAGTCTTCGATAATTCATTCTGGAATTGAGCTGTTTACATACTCTGGGCACGCCACAATAATGGCGGTAAGTCCCCTCTTTGAGGCGTGGTTGAAAAGACCTCACGGCGTCCTCACATTCCGCATGACGCAGGTCCTCACCGGACACGGTAAGTTCGGGAGGTTCCTGCACCGGATTCGTGCGGAAACGACGCCCGGGTGTCGCCACTGTGTGGCCCACCCGGAGGACACGGTGGAGCACACGGTGGAGGTGTGCCCAGCCTGGGCAGAGCAACGCCGTGTCCTCGTGGGGGCAATCGGCGGCGGTGATCTCTCGCGCCGGGCCTTGGTTCAGGCCATGCTCCGGAGCGAGGAGGAGTGGCAGGCGGTCGCCTCCTTCTGCGAAGCAGTAATGCTACCTAAGGAGGCGGCCGGTCGCGTGAGGCAACGGTCCTTACGCTCCAACCGCCGCCGGGATTCCGATCCCGATTTCCGGCCACCGTAGGCGCGGGCTTGCAGACGGCGAGCAATGGGTGGCTCGCCGTCTGACCGTCCGGTAACCGTCCGGACCGAGCCCAAGTCGTCAACGGCGCGTTTTGTTCCACGCGCGCCTCAAGGAGATGTCAGCAAATCGTAGGGGCCCAGCAGGGTCGAAGCCTACTGGGGCCACGGGTAGTGTGAAAGCGGAACCCGGGGCCCTGGGACGAAGGCAACGAAGGAACAGGAGTGGGTTTTTAGTCAGTAAGAGTCTGACACTATCTCCCGCTCCGCCCAAGAGCGGGGATGTCATTAGGATGATTTTCCCACCCAATAAAAAAAAAAAAAGCTGTTTACATACTCGCAAGTAAGTTTGTAGTGAATCCTCAGTCCGCGAGTCCGACTTACACTTGACAAGTTTTTTTTTATTCTGTCGTAGCTTCAAGCAAAATAAAGACTGCTAAAGACAGGCGCGTCGCGGCTATGGTCGATGCAACCACCATTTTCCATAGAAATTGTTGAATGTAAATTTTATCCGTACAGCAATTCCTTTATCGATGTCACATTGTCTTTTAGCACCTGTCAACGGGTGACTTTATTAGTATCTTTTACTATAGTGAAATCAAATCAGAATGGGATATTTTTTGTATAAAATATTATTTTTAAGGTTCCGTACCAATTTAGCAAAAGGAAAATAAGGGTTCCGTGTTTGCCGGTTTTGCGATTCACTTTATTGTCCGTCTGTCCGTATGTCCGTCTGGTTCAGGCGCCGTTCAGGAACTATTTACCTACATACGTTTCCGTACGTTTGTACGGAATCCTCAGTGTGCGAGTCCGACTCGCACTTGTCTGTTTTTTTTCCGATAAATAGTTGTTATTTTCCATCTTCCAAAACACTCTAAAAGTACAAAGAATATTTCCATTTATAAAAAAGTCAGTCTATTCAATTCTCTATTCCATTAAGATTTTATTTTTCTATTCAAACAAAATAATTCTTATTTTCTGATATCCCCTAAAGGGACAGAGCTACTTTGAAGTTACGTTAGTAGCAAACTTAACCCTACACTCGCTGTCTCCTTTTTAATTCGAGGCGTAACACTCAAACGCCTCTGGGTATATTAGGGTTAGCAAAGAGAGAGATGGGTCGAAAAGACCCGGCGGCAGTTCGTTAAAATCTTTGAAATCGTAGCGTTAATTTTATGACACAGTATTAAATGCCTTCGGAATACCTATTTGTACTTTTAAGTAAGATGGCTGTGATCTGAAAGGTGCACTTTTAATCCTTTAGCTTGGCCCATAGTTGATTTTAGTATTTGACCATTACTTCAGGTAAAACACTAACACACACACTCAGGTAACACCCTAGGTTGACTGGTAGAGAATGCCTAAGGCATTAAGTCCGCCTTTGTACTTTATGTTGCATGAAGTTTAAAATAAAATATAAATAAACACAGGGCAAGTGCAGTTCGGACACGCACACTGAGGGTTCCTTACAAATTTTCCTATGAAAACAATTTCGATTCCCGAATTGAGTTACAAAGATTGTATCGAATTGCAAAAAAAAATTTTCTTGTGACATAATTACAAATTTAAAATTTTCCGTTTTTTTCCTATACTTGTGCTTTGGCATGGAGTAAGGTCTCATCCTTGCTTCATGCCAAATTTTAGGATTTTAGGTTAACGGAAAGTACCCTATGAATTTCCATTCCCTTGAAGAGTGTCGAAATACACTTTTTTTTTGCGACATAATCAGCCATATCTTTTTTTTTCGTTAACTTAGACATTTGAATTTTTCACAGATCCAAGAAACCGCAGACCTGAGTATATTGTTTTAATGTCATCTCGATACCTCTACACGTTCCCGAGATAAAGGGTCTTGACAGACAAACAGACAGACGGACAGACAGACGGACAACTAAGCGGTCCTATAAAGGTTCCACTTTTTCCTTTTGAGATACGGAACCATAAAAATGATGTGGTCTACGATAGAGCTCGCTAGCTTTAAAGTGACGTATGCATAACTTAGATACTACCCGATTATAACTCCCAGGGATTACAGAATCCGGCAGAAAACACCCGTTTAACTTTATACTCAAAATACCTTAAGATTCCTAAAAGTTTTTGTGCGTATGAGCGGGAAGTCCACCATGTACCTACTGACGGTGCGTCGCTGTACGGATATGCTTCTTGTGAGGGAACGGGCTTGAAGGAAGTAAACTGAGCAATAAGGGCCCTTGCCCACGGCGACTTTTTGTAGCGATGCTGTCGCGCGTTAGTAGCGCGTTGGCATCTTTTCTATAGCGCTTGCAAATGCGTATGACGCGATTTAGTAGCGATGCTGTCGCGCGCTTACGAAACGCGCGACAGCATCGCTACAAAAAGTCGCCGTGGGCGAGGGCCCTTATTCGAAATCGATCACAAAATACGTTTCGGGAATACTTTCATTGTGCATTTACCTAAGGAGTGGAATTTCGGAAACCGGAGTCTCAATCTAGGGATCTTTAAATCAAGAGTGAATAGATTACTTCTAGGCAAGCGTGCTCCATCGTCGCTTTCCATCAGGTGAGATAATGGTCAAACGCGAGCCTATCAATAGTAAAAATATTCTCTGAAATGTTATTGTTAGAAAACTAATAGTAATATACTGGGAGCTATATAGCGTCACATAAGAACTAATCCTGCATTGCGCAATTAAAGTTCTCCGCGCGATTTGAACATATAGAACAGCCCGAAATCATCTATCAGGCAGTTGACCACCAGACATAACACCTGTCTGGTCGGAGGATCCTCCCTTTTCAACGGAGGTGTACGGGACTTTACTCTCTGTTTCAATTTATTCATGTTCTTGAAAATGGTATAAACATTATATATATATTCCACAACTATCACACAACGCCGTCTAGTCTCAAGCTAAGCAGAGCTTGTGTTATGAGTACTAGACGACTGATAAACTTACTTATATATTTCTAAATTCATATATAATATAGATAAATTATATAAGCCTTTGAGTATTTTTAAAGGGTGTTTCCAACCCTATAATATTAAACGAAATGTGAAATCTAATAAATTGTAAATAACCTAAACTAATAGTGGTTTGATGAAATTAAGAGGAAAATTTTTAATGTTTTTTTTTTTAATTCTAGATGTTTCATTTTCAAAGACGTAATTTTTAATTAAGGTTTTGTTCTTTGAACAATGATTTCGTTAATTATAAATTATTAGGATTGTTTGATTCGGCTCATTTCTCAGAACCGCTGAATAAGATCGGCGAAACATTTTAATTCTGTAAAATAATATTTGTTATTCAAAAGATTTTCTGGGAATTGTGAGGCCACCCAATTTCTATGAAAATCTTTACTGATGTTTATTATTTGAGTTGGGAATAAATTATTTCTTTACTTTCCTTGACTTACGAACATAAGATTTAAAACTCATCAATAACCATAATCAGTCTTAGAATGTCCCCACTGCTGGGACTCAGGCCTCCTCTCTAGGAGAGAAAAATGGGCCATAACTGCTTCGGTCTTCCCATCCAACTATAATTTAGGTGTCTTCAAGGCTAGAGTGAATAGGCTCTTAATAAACTAGTGCGCCTCACCATTAATGATTGCATCTCCGCTTACCATCAGGTGGGCTCGCAGTCAAGCACTGGTTTATATCAATTAAAAAAAAATAACTCACCACGTGGGCCCAGTGCGAGTTTGTGGATGTCACATGTCTTCGAATTTTTGATTCTAGAATATACCGGTTTCCTCAAGATGTTTTCCTTCACTGTTCGGAAAGCAGTGGTGATGAAATAAATTACATAATGTAATGCGCCTGACTGGGTTTCAACCTGCGACCTCCACTGCAACTCATAACTCATCCATCCAGCCACAACATATACAATTTAATAGGAATCATTTACCAAATCATGCATATTGTAATATTTTAATAATAGATCTGAATTTTAACATAATACTCTGTGGTCAAATAACAGCACTTTATAATTTATTAGCATCCAATTTATTTATATTTTAATGGAATAAACAATCCAGT